>CM076571.1:642869835-643376688 GCA_034641835.2 Pinus albicaulis
GTTTCAGGGTTTTTTATGTTGTTGCTTATAAAAAGGGAAGGTAAGGGCTGTACTTTGACAATTTAAGTTACTGGTTTCTTAAGAATTGTTTCTTGTCAAATGTTAATTTGTTTATCCTTTCCTGGTGGTTCTCGATCGACTTGGACTATATTTGTTTAATTTAATCAAATCATTAAGTATTTAGTTTAATAAAAATATACAGCAAAGGTATGGTGGACTTCCAGCCATGGTGCCAAACGATCAAGTGAAAGCTCAGATCAAAATCATGTTGAACAATTTGACAGAGATTGCAAGTAATGTTCTCAGCATTGGCAGAAGTATTTTGAATCTTTATTAACTTTAATTAAATCAAATCATTAAGTATTTAGTTTAATAAAAATACACAGCAAAGGTATGGCGGACTTACAGCCATGTTGCCTAACAATCAAGTGAAAGCTTAGATCAAAATCATGTTGAACAATTGGACAGAGATTGCAAGTATTATTCTTAGCATTGTTAAGGACATTTTTGTTGTGGTCAGTTCACTCAAGATCCTTCGTTTTCCAACGCCATGCCTGTTGTTTGATCTTGAGGATGAGGGTGGGAGCAATTAACAGTCCTGTAATAACTAAAATGAAAGGAAAAGAAAGTTGAGACCTTCCATTTCATTAAATACCTCAATCACAGAGAGGAAATAGAATTTCAAAGCCAAAGTTCTATAAGTCGGCAATAAAACTTAGCATAATACGCCACCATGGTGTGTGTGAGTCCAATTAGGGAGGCACAGGTGTTGAGATCCATAACGACATGGAGTATGGAAGTGTTCATCCAACTTGCTCTGTTCTTGAGCATAAAGGAAATTCCTCAAGGTTATTCCTTGAGGTTACCTATAAATAGTTTGAAGGTATTCTCTGTGTGCATTACAGATATTGATTCTCGGTCTCAGAAAATGAGAAATTCCCATTCCGAACAGAGATGCATCATAGAGCCAAACACAACATTCTCGATCTCACAAAATGAGAAATTCCCATTCCGAACAGAGATGCAGCACAAAGCCGAATGCGACCTTCTGGTTGTAGAACAAAAGGGAATTCCATAAACAAAAAACCGAGATCATCTATGCAAAGTAAAACCTTAAGTAGACCGGTTAATCTAGATCGTCTATGCGTCGATGGATTGTGGCTATCCCTTGGATTGACGTGTTGGAGACTAGGCAAGGGAGGCCATGCGATGTTGTACAGATGGTTTAATGATAAGAAATTCTGAGACATTTTATTAATTCAATCAATTTTATTAATTATTGATTTATAAAACAAGAAAAATTATTCTTATTAAAACAAATACAATTTTAACTCATAGTTTCAAATCAAACTAAATACAATACACTTAATAAGAAATTCCAATCAATTTTATTTATTATTGATTTATAAAATAAGAAAAAAAAATTCTTATTAAAACAAATACAATTTTAACTCGTAGTCTCAAATCAAACTAAATACAATACACATGATAAGAAATTCCAATCAATTTTATTTATTATTGATTTATAAAACAAGAAAAATTATTCGTATTAAAACAAATACAATTTTAACTCGTAGTCTCAAATCAAACTAAATACAATACACTTGATAAGAAATTGACAATTAAATTATAATAAACCTTATTTTATTTAAAGAATATATAAAAAAATAGTGTAATCTTATTAATAAAAAAAGGCCTTCTCCCAAAAAAATATATATATGATTATTAAAAAATCTTAATTAAAATCAATCTTGGAGCCTTAATAGCATTAAAATGAAAAATAAAACAGATGCTAGCCGGTGAATTTGTTGCGGAAAAGCACTATTGCGAAAGAAGCCTTTGTTTCTGTGTAGGGTTTATGAACCAAATTTGCTATCGGGGGTTTGAGAAGCCGTGTCTGAAGAAAACTAAACATGTCAGAAAATGAGTGAAGTAAATCATGCATACCTTCTATTAGAGGAAGAGCGAGGGTCGGGCCCTCCCACCTCAGCACCTTTAAGCGTCTGCTGATGATGTCCAACTTCGCTTGATCTTCCAAGCTTCCAAGCTTCCTGGGCTGGGACTCGTTCTTCTCCGCGTTAGATTGCTGAAGGGAGATGTATGCGCGCTATACCTAAGCTTTAATCGTCTATATTCTCCAACCACCATGAGATCGGATCACACTACGATCCGCACAGACTCAAACCCTGGAAACCCTAACGAAGTTATGCCAAATCAAGCCAAGCTCTTTGATTCACATAAATCCATCAGCTAAAGCCCAGTTCCCTTGAAGCATAGATGCTCGATAACTTCCCTCGAACATGCCCAAACCCTACAAACAGACTTCATGTGATGAGGATTTTGAACATTGAAGTGTTATTACTCACAGTTACTGTTGGATTCTCTTCTGTGGTTAGTGCTATAAAATCTCCTATCAAATATACAGCTAGAATTTACTGGAATTTTTGTTGTAAGTCTTGAATCTGTTGATGCTAATTCTCACGACTATTACCACTGGTTGGTTTTATTACTGTTGTTTGCCATTGCTAGCACTCATCAGTTTTCTCATAAAAATAAACATATTCCAAGTCTTGGCTCATAACATTTGCACTCAACCACTTTCTTGACTTTGTCGAGAACTATGGCTGATAATTTTGATAAAAGTTTGAGATCCCTAGTCAACATTGACCATGGCCCCAAACATGCAATCTGTTTAAAGCATGTCACTGAGAAGAACATTTATATTCAGCCAGGAAGTATTTTTTTTCTACTAAATGATAAATAAGTGGCTAAGGTGAAAGTGGAAATTTCTCAATGCTAAACAGATTTCAGCTAGAAAAAAATAAATTGCTTCAGTTGCAGAGATAACTTACCAGAGCTATAAGAAACTTGAAATAAGATATTGTTTTATGAAAAAAATATATCTTTGTAAATATAACATTGGCTTAGGTTTGGTCTAGAAAATGGTGTGTCATCAATGGTAAAACACTTAAAATATTACTGGCCATTCCTTTATATGTGTTTAGCATTTTAATTTATTTTTCAAAAGTCACAGGCAGATTATAAATCCAGATTGTTTAGAAATCTTACAACCCAGTAGGTGTTGATAGCATCAACATTACAAGCCCAGTTGCAAGCACATGCAAGATTTGTTTCAGGTCACGCATCAAAGGACCTGAGGGGAAATTGATCACATTTGGTCTTCGTACACATCAAATCTACCATCAGTTAGAGAAGCGATTGATCAATTTTTCTTCGGCAGAATGATTACAAATTTTGCAGCAGTTTTTTGCATTGGGGATGAGGACAACTCTCAAAATGTCAAAATATTACAAGTTTCATTGCAAACTACGATATCAAAATATTACAAGTTTCATTGCAAAGTACACTTCTAGACCTTTTTTGTTATCAGACAGCGTCATCGCATCAGAACCGGGAAGGGTGTGAATTTTTCCCTTGAGGAAGTTTAAATTCATGCAATAGAAATAAGGGGATCCATTATAAATTTCAGGGACTTAAAGTTAACCTGCACTCAGAGTTATTCTAAACTTACACATCAACCATCCAATACATTCGCACAACCATCACAAAATGTTTAAGAAGAATTTGTACTACAGAAACAAAAACTTTAAGAAAAAAAAAAACTACAACAATCACTTGAGGCAACATTTAAATATTTTTCAAGAAAATTTTATTAAATATCACATAAAAAATGCACTAAAATATTCAAATTTTAAGCAAATATCCTGTAACATCACATCAAATTTTAAGGCAGGTTGCAAGAATGCCAATAACTGTTTTCTAGCAGAAATCAAGAATCCTTAACAAACTTTTATGAAGTTCCTAGAACTGGCATTCTTGAGCCGATTCTTAAAAAATCTTGCAGAAATGATGAAATTACCATCCATAACACAAAAACTCACATAATTTGATGCCTTCATGTGAGCTTAATCTTATTTGATTCAATGAAGAACCCCAGATTTGACAACCTTAACTTATGACTTTTATGAAGTTCCTAGAACTGGCATTCTTGAGCTGATTCTTAAAAAATCTTGCAGAAATGATGAAATTACCATCCATAACACAAAAACTCACATAATTTGATGCCTTCATGTGAGCTTAATCTTATTTGATTCAATGAAGAACCCCAGATTTGACAACCTTGCTGAAAAATATGGAAGAATATAAAGCTAAGAAGAATATTAATGAGAATGTACGAGCTGTCATGGACATTTGCAGCCTCTCACAATCAAACTGTAGGCAAGAAAACCAATTAAGGTTACATCTAACTTCCACGCTCTCTAATAATTGAATTCCAGCAGCAGGAACTGCAATTCAAGTCAGTGCCGCTACAGAAACAAAAAAAAAGCTTTCAAGCTTCGGTCTGCAACATTTATTTTAAACCTGTAAATTCACCCCTAGGAGACCCCACATGAGACTAATCCAAACGGATCATGTGAAACCGGTAATTGAGGACGGGAATTCGAACCCACGGCCTCGCTGGCTGGCGATAAGCGGGGATTATTTTGCACCGAGAGTATCATCTTGACAGATCAAAAATCCTTGCAGAGAAAAATTAGGACCTTGCAAAATCCGAGATCGCAAGGGTTCTGGGGCTGTCTAGCTTCAAATTTTTCCTTCCTGCTGCTGCAGCAACATATATCATCACTTCGCTGCCTCAAATCCTCTGGCCCCCTCCTCTTAGATGGCCTCTGAATTCCCCATTCTTAGATCGACAACCCGCCATTCTGATGGCATTCATCCCAGTCCACATGGCCATATAATATCGCCCCCTCCTCTTCGATGGCTTCCGAATTCCCCATGCTCAGAGGTTGCTCCAGTTGTTCTTTCTCCTCCTTTGTCAACATCTCCTCATAACCCTCATTACCCACCGACTGATCCACAAACATTCACCGACTCATCCACAAACATATCATTTTCTGCTGCAAAAAGTTCCTCGTCGGTCACCGCCCCAGGGACCCTTCGGGACTTGACACTGAGCATCACATGCAACATACCTTGAAATCTATCAGTTGCTTGCTGCTACCAACTGTGGAGCAAAGAAGGACAGGGGCATATCTTGAGCGGACAAAATGTGGGCAGAAAGTAAGCGGATGAATAGTAATCGACCATGAGAGTGGGGACGGATACACGCAAATTTTCTCACTGTCTCGTCATCGTCCTTCTTTGGAAGTACATTCAGGTTTTAGCGGGGTAGCGTTTACCTTTGGCGTGTATAGTGAAAGCGCAAGCAAGTTCTGGGACGGATGGAGGAGATGTGAATCAGTTTGTGCTATATGAGGGATAAAAACTGAATTGTAATTTAACAGGAGAAAATCCAAAGCTGAACAGATAATCATAAATGGTAAATAGAAATATGATCACCTAAGGTGGAAAGGCTATAGCTATTAATGTCTCAATTTTGTTCACGTTCAAACTATCTATACTGTATACTAAAGAAGCAACCTGACGCCATGTCACAAACTGGCCATTCAAATGGCCAGCACATCCTCGAGACTGATGGAATCCTCATATATGAAGAAGACAATGAGACCTTGATGTGAAATTCCCGTATTTTCTCTACCTGTCCTTGATGTTATGTCTAGGTGGTCGAATTGAGTGTGTTCATTTTGATTTTCCAGAAGGCCGAATAGAATGAGCGAACCCATTATCATACATTGTTTGCCCATAGAACCTTTAAGTTTTTCTCTCCTACTTGTCGTTTGTAAAATAACAGCTAGGTTGCCTCAAATAATAAAAATTAATTTATTTTATTTTAAAAAGAGTAAACCAAATGATCAAAGTTTATAATTTGAATTTTAAATATTTATATTTATTTTAATAAAAATAAAAAATTTTAATTTAATATTATTAAATTGTAATTTATGTAATTTTATTTTTATTTCATTTTATTTATTTATTTATTTGTTTATTTATTTATTTATTAATCTTTATTTTATTTTATTTTATTTCTATTTATTTTATTTTATTTTATTTTTTAATTAAGAATTTTTTGTATCTATTTTATTTTTAATTTTAATTTTATCTTTATTTTATTTTATTTCTATTTATTTATTCATATTTTATTTATTTATTTATTTTTGTTTTTTTTTTTAAATCTTTTCTTATCATAGCATTTAATTATTAAAAATAAAATAAATATATAAATTCAAATTTTAAATATTATTTAAATATTTTAAATATTTAATTTATTTGATAATAATAAAAACAAATGACTAACCTTTGAATAATGCGCCGAGGCTATCTCCCTCTTTTATAAAGCGCTCGAATATTAATAGAAATCCTCCCCTTGTAAACTGTATTAAAAGGCAATATCCCGATGCTCATAGCTTAACACGCACTTATATTTTAATGCTCATCCTCTCATTATATTTTGATGTTCGATAACAAGTATACGCCCTCCCGAAAGGCTCACGACGGACTTTAGTTTAATAAGCATTGACCAAACCTTAGAGTTAAAACCCCAAGTCTTATCATGTCATTAGATCATTAATATGGGATCACTACATGCCTTAATTTTAATACCGTAGACATCAATCGACGATACTATAGACACTTTCACATATTCATTAAAACCCCATTATGCATGAATGTCTGCCATATATATATCTCGGACCTAACTATAAGGCTAGCACCAATATAACATTTGGACCCACCTATTAACAATCCTCTCGCATCCAACGGCTGGAGGAGTATTGTGTTGATCGGGGCGATCCAACGAGCAGGGTGAAGTTTCGCATTTTTTTGATGTCGAACTTTAGCACGTCAAATTCATGCGATGAGGGCAGTATTTCCCCAACGACGTGGCACGATCTAATAGGATCGGGTTTTTTTCTTGTGGTTTCACCTCCGGGCAAGGGCAGTGCGAAATAGGCGGGTTTGTTCCCAAAACCACCCGACTATAACCTCCGGTTCCACGTTCACCTCTTGGTTCCATTCCTTCTACGCTCCAGGTTCCATCTTTTGCGTTCACTTACTCTTCGGTATGCTTTCCTTAGAGCAGTTTTCTTCACACGTTTTCCGCACAAAATGGGTAAGCCAACGAACTTTGTGTTGAAGTCTCACTCTAGTCCTCCCCTATGCTGGTCCTTAACATGAATTGTATTCCATTCTGGCTTTAAAACCCTCTAGCATACATTCAATGTACAACTCAATGCTAGTTCCCATTTCCGTCTCAATTCTTTGCTCCGGCTTCAGGAATTCGAGCACAACCAAGGTTCGACCTAAAGGGATTTGCACTATAACAAAATTACAATACAACTGCCCCTCCTTTTAAGTAGGGATTTCTTCTCCGTTCCGCCTTCAAGGCTGACCCTAAGGAAGGTCTACCATCAGTTATACATAATCGTTCTATAATGGAATTATTCAGAAATTCAAAAGGTTGAATTGGTTTGACAGTCATATCACAATTTATCAAGTGCTCCAACATCCCGTAATACGGTGAGACTCAAACATGATTTCTAACTTGAATCCTTTTCTCTCGAGCACCGCAGATCAAAGCCCTGCGTGGCAGTCCACAACGCCCATCTCCGCGACCTCGGACATAGACAAACGGTGGGAAAATGTTCGCGAAAATCATGCTAATAGGCTAACCAATAGATGACAAACACGTGGAAAATTTTGATTAGTGCGAAGGGCGGTACGGTATTTCTCCTACTGGCTGGAGTGAGCAGTGTTTGCTCAGCCCACTCCAGCAAAAAAAACGCCTCCAGCGTAACGAGAATATGAAGTTGATGTTTATGAAAAATGTGTTAATGTAAATGGTCTGGCTTGTCACATTAAGCATTTATTCATTTCCCCGTGATTTGCACCCACCAAAGTCTAAACATACATATATTTGAAAAATAAAAAATATAATCGTGAGTGCAGCCTTTGCCACTTCACTGAAATAAAAACAAGAATAGTTGCACGGCAACAATTCCCTACCGTGACCCATGTGGCACTTGCAAAATGTGAAAGTGATTCCATAATTATCGTAACAGGGGAACATCTTTTACATTGTTATGGAAAAAAGTAAAGGTAATCAAATAAATTAGCTCGCGTGTCGACTTTGGGATTCAGTGATCAGAAAAAAATACCTTACCCTTTGTTTAGCAAAATCCTATATCTAACCATGGAAAGAAATTCAATGCTTACTTGTTTGAAAAAACCCTGAAAATAACAAATATTTAAATAGAGATGATTGAAGGTATTTTACACATAGCATTATTTAAAAACCAAATCAAAAAGTTTGTTTCGGGAGAAAAAGGAGTTTCTATTAAACTGAAAGAAAAGTACAAAGAAAAGATCTTATACATGTGGAGAGGTGGCTCTCTAACCTTACTCGAAGGTTTCTCACCTCAGGACAGTCCTTAATCCTTGCAATCCATGAATATCCATGGCTTCTCTCAACCACAAATAATGAGAATGCAACACTTCAAGACTCTTTAGCAAAATGGCAGCATATTACGCACTTAGGGAGGGAAATATGGTTGTGTATTTTTGTGTTCTTTGAATAGAGGTTAAGGTGCCCACCATTCTTGCGATACATCAGGCAAGCGACAGGGGAAGGTTTCATGCTGGCGCACAACTACAGGTTCATGAGAGGAGAACAATTTTTGCTTTACATGAGTGAGCTCGACATCGGGATGAAGATTCCCAAGAGTCTCATGGCCATCACACGGAGCAAGACTATTTCCGACTCCGGTGGCTTCTTGTTCATGCTGATTACACATTGTTTTTATAGTACAGGTTTCAGACATTCGGAGGGAGAACCCCTCACAGGCCTGCTGAGGATGTCGCGTTCGCATTGGCCTGATTTTTCCAGAGAGGAGGAACATTTTAGAACTATTACATGGTGAATTTTGATCTTCTTTGATCTTCAGCTCCAGACGATACACATTTATAATTTTGTTATTAAAATTTGAACCATTATTTTATTTTTTCTATGTTGCAGTACCATGGAGGCACAAATTTCGGCCGGACAGGTGGAGTTCCATTCATTACCACCAGTTATGACTACGATGCGCCTATTGACGCATATGGTATGCCAGAGTTTCCCTTGCCCAAATTTATTCGGCACTGAAAGAGTGCGGGGGAGGTTTTTGTGAAGGGTTTTACATTTAAAAATCTTTGCAAATCTGTGCACCTGGGTTGTATAGCATTGGAGAATAAGTCTGGTTCAATTACCGTTCCAGATTCATAAATCATAGAAAGTTAGGAATCGTTGTAAATATATATTTGGAAATTTTCCATTTATTTGAAACAATATGTATTCTATGTTTATGTTTATTGGATTTAGGTAAATTTGTAAGCAGTGAGGCGACTCGATTTGTAAATAGTCTTAAATTCCATTCACAATTTCATGAGAATAGACCTAACTAGTTTTCTCTGTAAATATCCCCTGCTCAGTAAAAAACAAAAACGATAAAAGTTCATTCTCTATCTCTCTGTAATCGTGGTCCTCTGTGATCCTTACAGGGAATATAAGGCAGCCGAAGTGGGGACATCTGAAAGAGTTGCACAAAGCGATAAAACTATGTGAACCTGCTCTAATCTATGGAGACATGAATATAATTTCACTGGGCAAAGGCCTTCAGGTTTGTCATTCAATTGAATAATTTATGCGTCATTCCATTTTATATAAGCGTTTAACCCTTGCAAGGGAGTGTCGTTTCAAAAGATGTTGAGATGGAAACTAATGAGACTTTTAGGCATAAAACTTGCCCTGAATATGCAGGCAACGGTTTATTCTGCCAAGAATTCTGGTGTATGTGATGCTTTCGTGAGCAACATCCACAGTAAGCAGGATGCAACCATGTGATTCAATGGAGTATCTTATAATCTACCTGCTTGGTCTGTCAGTATCTTGCCCGACTGCAAAAAAGTGGTCTATAACACTGCAAGGGTTAGTGATATTTTCTATTGATTGTCATCAGAATAGCTAAAGTGATGATGAAAGTTGTGGGATTATATAGGACCTCTAATCAGATGTTTCTATAATGTTACAGATTAGTATACAGACTTCCTTAATGGGAATGGAGCAGGTCAGCATGGAGTCCCTTCATCCTGTTGGAACATCAAGTGGAGATAGAGGAAAAATATCTTTAAACTGGTCATGGCACAAAGAAGATGTTGGAATATGGGGAGAAAACAAATTCTCTGCCCACCGCTTGTTAGAGCAGCTCAGCACAGTTTTAGATAAAAGTGATTATCTATGGTATACAACAAGGTATTCTGAACCTGTAATTAACTTCTTCATTTGATACAAGAGGATATTATGACACCTTAACCCAAATGTTTTTCCAATTAGGAAGTTGGTTTTTGTGCAAGTTCACGAATTGTTGTTATAGCCTATAGGATCCTTTCTCATCAAAAACTCCCAGCAATATCAATTTCATGTCTTCTGCCTTTCTCTAGTTTGTGGTTATTATCCATATATATCTTTATAAAGGAGTTTCATTCCATATTAATAAGTACTCAAATCTAAGTACTCTGAAGATATGATAGGAATATTACTTCACAAATTTGTTAGGATTTTGATTATGCATTTTATCAATATAGTGTCTATATCCATGAAGATGAACCGTTTTTAAAGAGTGGAAGCCAACTTGTCTTGCATGTGTGGATAGTCGAGGACACACACTTCATGTATTTGTCAATAGAAATTTCGCAGGTGAGTAAAATCTTTAATTTTTCTATGTAATTTCTAGAGAAATTGCCTACTGTTGGTTGATTTGGCACAGGAAAGTCAATTTCTTAAATTTCTGTTATATGTGAAACTGGATAATTTGATATGGGATTGGATTGATGGATGGGCTGGTTGATTTCAGAAAAATATTATCAACATGATGATGATGTTTTACAGGATCTCAGACTGGAGATTATTCGAAATGGGGGTTTACGTTTGAGAAGCCGATTGCACTGCAGACTGGAGAGAATCATATTGCCCTACTAAGCATGACAGTTGGATTGCAGGATCAATTCCATACCTGAACACTTAGAGGATATAAATATTGAAAGTAAAGTTTATTGCTTTTAAATGAGCATGGACTTAAAATTTATCTATTACTGAGGCTATGAACTAATGTGAATTGATTTTTTTTGGTGAATAGAACATCAGAGCTTTCTTTGATACATGGCCGACGAGAATAAATGGTCCTGTGAAATTGCCGGAACTTAGAAACGGTCCAATGGATTTGAGCTTCCAGACGTGGTCTTACCAAGTACTTACTACCAAACTAGGTTATGCTATCCATTTGTTTTCTGCCCATTTCTAACCTGCTTTTCATGAGTAATAATCCCAGTGAGTTAGTATAGCTAGGAATGATTGCTCTCTGGTCGGTATTCTGATAAAGTTTTGCCATGTGTGCATACTCAATCAAAATTCCCCTTCTAACATTGAAGACTATCCATTTTCCTTTTAATCACAGATAGGTTTGAAGGGAGAATACTTTCAACTATATTCAGACACTGGAGCAAAGCAAGTCGAATGGATTTCAGGAGTAAACCCTCCCAAACAAACTGCTCTCATCTGGTACAAGGTAATCAGTGTCTCTGATTCATCTGCATATATGAAACTCTTCTTCTATTTGGTGTTTATAGCTTAGATAAGGGATATCAAACACTTTCAGTCACACACAAAGCCTTTACATTAGTTAAGGTTTGGACTTGGGTTGTTTGCATGACGAAGTCCTTCTAACCACTATGCCTTTACTAGCATAGATTGATCCGTCCTAGTTATAGTGACAACCAAAGCTTTGCTGATCGTTTTCTTTATGGGATCATGTAGACTGAGTTTAACGCACCTGAAGGCACCAATTCAGTGGCTTTGGACCTAAGCACCATGAACAAAGGGAAAGCATGGGTAAATGGAAATCATATCGGGCGCTATTTTGTTTCATTGAAGGCTCCCTCTGATGGCTGCTCTAATGTATGCGATTACAGAGGCACTTATTACTCATCCAAATGTGACACCAACTGTGGAGAATCCACTAAAAAATGGTAATTATTAATTAGCAAAATCATTAGAAATATTCATTCCTAGATCAAGCTTCTTTGTAGATTTCATAGTACTATACCTCCTTGAGTATGAGTTAAAATTGCTTTTGGTGTGTACAACTCTGTAATATTAATTGGGTAGGTTAACCGTTACCTGAGGGGGAACCTTGGGCATGGTAGACATAAACCTGGGATGTTTTTCAGTGAAGTAGTCTTATTAGGCATTGACCAGGCTTTTGCTGCAAGTATGTTATGTGCAAGAGGGGTTACTTAAGGGAAAATGCTCCTTACACTGCCTTACCTGTGCTAGCCTAAGCAAGCTGCCCGTTCTCCTTTGATAGTTTCAGCGAATTTTTACCTGCTCCATAAAAAATACAATCATATTGATACTAAACAGAATAACCACCTCAAGCAGGTACCATGTTCCTCGCTCATGGCTGCACCCAACAAACAATGTATTAGTTCTGCTCGAGGAAGTAGGCAGTGATCCTTCTGGAATTTCATTCGGGACAAGATACGTTGACACTGTCTGCGCCCATGTCTCCCAAGATCATCTTACAATCGGCTCATTGACATTGTTGTACCCAACTAATGTGGATAAAGAGGACTATGTTCAAGGTACTATTGTCTCATATGAGAAGGCGACGACAAAATAGGGTGGACCTGTACACAACCTGCAAGCTACTGAGAACTGTTACATACACAGATTCTCTCACAGATTGATAACAGGAAATTGAGCAGAGATCGAATCTTCGTAGGATACAAAGCTTAAATATAAAGAATTCTCAGCCCTGCAACGAATCCAGCTGACTTGCACGCCTCTTAAAAAAAAATACAATTTTTCCACTCTGTTCTCCACGTGAATCAAGCCAACTTCTTTTAATAATATTTTACGTGCATTGACTCGCATCCATTTTTACGCCGGAGGCGTTTTCTTTGCTGGAGTGGGCTGAGAAAACACTGCTCACTCCAGCCAATAGGAGAAATACCGTACTGCCCTTCGCACTAATCAAATTTTGCCACATGTTTGTCATCTGTTGGTTAGCCTGTTAGCATGATTTTCGCGAACGTTTTCCTACCGTCTATCTCTGTCCGAGGTCACGGAGATGGGCGTTGTGGACCACCGCACAGGGCTTCGATCTGCGGTGCTCGAGAGAAAAGGATTCGGGTTAGAAATCATGTTTAAGTCTCACCGTATTACAGGATGTTGGAGCACTGAATAAACTGTGATAGGACTGTCAAACCAATTCAACCTTTTGAATTTCTGAATAATTCCATTATAGAATATTGAAGCACGAAAATTGGACTTTAAAATAAACATCTATGCGGGTATTGCATATTTGCATATATAATTCATTAAGTAATTGTATAGTGCAAGGAGCACATTCATGAATCACCACGTCAAATGCAAAGATATTTTTTATTTTATTTTTTTATTCTTGAGAAAGTTTGTACGATTTTCTCTTAATTTTGCATTTTTGTGCTGGAGAAGTTCCGTATGGGTATATGGGGAAAATAGTTGGGTAGAAAGAAGAAGTATTATGTTCATGAATTCAACCCCTCTTGTGATCTCCAACAAAAAGAATATATTGGAGCTAACATTCCGTGGAGAGCAAAGGTTCTTATTGTTCAATTAAAAACTAACTCACATCAACTTCGGTGTGAAACGGGACGGTGGCCAAAAGAAGCTTGGGAAGAGGGTTGATTATCTGGAAAAACAAAAATATCATTCTTTAAGTTGGTTTATGTAAAAAAGCTTTAACAACAGCCGAGTTGAATTACCTACTACGGCTAACACACATAGTTAAAATATTATGTTTTCGAGAATAAAAGCCTGTTATTATACTCTATTAGTAGAACTAATGCCAAGAGCATTGAATTTCCATACAGTAAGCAAGTAATGTAGCAAGTTACCTTCTAAACTGGGTTTTCTATGTTGTTTTTCCATGAGCAAAAAGTCATCTTCAATGCTTTGAAATGACCTGTAAATAGAATGCTGTGAAATAGGATGGGGATCATAATATTTCAATTGAGAAAAAGATAAGAGTCTACAACCAAAATGAAAACAAAAGTCAACAGTGGCTTGATGGAGTCGGTTAAAGCAGGGTGTTATGTTTGCTTCTAGCGAAGTTCAAGTCTTTTCAACAATGTTCTAGCTTGTGCTCATGCTTATGTGTGCCTGTGCTTGTATCGTGGTTGGGTTCAGGTGCCATTGGTGACTTTAGTGCATTAGATATCCCCACTCACATCATCTGAGTTGAAGGAAGGACTTTGATCGGAATGTTGTAAACTGTCTATAGTACTTTAAACTCTCCTAGACTCTTAGATTGTGGAAGGGAGAACATGCAACATCAGGATAATTCGAATCTAATAAAAAAAGAAACCAAAACCATGTCGTTTGGCCCGTATGGGTGGCATTTCCACCTACTGTTTTAGGGTAAAGATTGAGCATGGGTGACAAAGCTTCCTACAGTTGGGTGGGTGGTCCTTAAAGAATAAAAAAGGCAGTGGTCTATGTTCCCTTTATTCAAGCAAAGAAGCAAGGGGAAGAAAGAGAAGATTTTTAGAGGAGTAAATGAGAAGAACCTGGAAAAAGCTCCGAAGAGTCTTTGTCTTGAAGTCTTGTGCTGGAGGATCAGGAGCTTCAGGCTTTCTACTGATTCTCAATTTACCTGCACACGTAGAACAACAAAATACCTTACCCTTTGTTTAGCAAAATCCTATATCTAACGATGGAAAGAAATTCAATGCTTACTTGTTTGAAAAAACCCTGAAAATAACAAAGATTTCAATAGAGATGATTGAAGGTAGTTTACACATAGCATTATTTAAAAACCAAATCAAAAAGGTTGTTTCGGGAGAAAAAGGAGTTTCTATTAAACTGAAAGAAAAGTACAAAGAAAAGATCTTATACATGTGGAGAGGTGGCTCTCTAACCTTACTCGAAGGTTTCTCATCTCAGGATAGTCCTTAATCCTTGCAATCCATGAATATACGTGGCTTCTCTCAACCACAAATAATGAGAATGCAACACTTCAAGACTCTTTAGCAAAATGGCAGCATATTAATATTAATCCAAAGGGTGCCCGAAAAACTTGCTTTGATTTGCTTTTAGAGATTTCATGGCGGCCTTTTGGGATAGGAAAGTTGTCAAAAGGAGCCTCGATGTACAAATTTCAAGAGCCCAACAATGAAATTCAATATACCACGTACCATGAATAAGCTTCCGCAGAACTCTGAAAGAAATAACCAGTCGACTACTTGCCTGCACAGAGCAGCCCCTCTGTCTCTCATACAAAGCCACAAAAAGTCAATAATATCCGACCTATGTTGACTTTTGTACAAAAGTTGTTGTGTCTCACAGCTCCCCTCTGCCTTTTGCCCGTTGTACGCCGCACATTCTCTGCCCTTTGCTTTTTCTTGCTGTTTACTGCATTGGCATGCCCTGTTTTGCTATGCGAAAAACCTGGAAACGAAAAATACAGGAAAACTCTTCAACATCTCCTCCATCTGCTTTCACATCATCCTTCTGTAGGAAACAGAGCGAGAAAACACATCAAAACAAGAGCGAACAAAATTAGAAACAGGTAAACAAAAAACGGCACAGTTACAGCACCACGAGTGATAAGCGGAGAATTGAGTTAGGTGGCGGGATAGTGTGAAAGAGAGATAAACTCTCATGCAACACAACACGTGGCCACATTATTCTCTAACAGAGGGGGTCTGTCATATTGTAGGTGTCAATTTTTTAAATTGCCATGAGGAAGGTCTAAGCCGTTTATGGCTGAATCGTATATTTGTTTCAATTTAATTAATACTTGGCATATATTGTTTTCGAGTACTTGTAAGTATTCGTTGTGGTTTCTATGTATTTGTAATGAACAATTTTGAGAAAAATACTACCAAAGCAATAACCAACACAATGGAGCAATATTTTTTAAGGTACCTTTTGGATACTTATTTGATTGTACTGCAAATTTTTGAAATTCAAAAAAACTATGGCGCTTTTAAATGTTTGTTAAGTAAACATAGAAATTGTGATAAATAGAAGGTAAAACGATTTTAATTCTTTCTAAAATCATAAATAAATTTCGATTTATTGTGTGATTCCGCCCTGAGGCTCTCTGATCAAAAGAGATCTGTCGGTTCTTTGAAAAAACAAGAAGTCAAATAATTAAACCCTATTTTGTTGTCTTGGAATTCAAGAAACGACTTGCATGACTCTAAATTAAATAAACCCTGTTTTGATGTCTTGGAATTATAGAAACGAGCGACAGACTCTGATCGATGAGTACCAAGTGGTGGATTTGGTTGAGCACTGAGTTGTGAATACATTTTATACACAACAAAGAAGAGTTGAAATAATTAGAAACTGGAATGTGGGTGTAAGACCGCCATCACTTTCCCTTTTTCCCAACCCACTTCGCCAAATTAAAGCTCGAAACTAACATATTCCTAACCTGATTTATATTGTTTACCTAATTTGAAAACGATTACAGTACACACCTCCACACTTATAAACAACAATCTAATAGAAATAGAAAATAAATAAATAAAATATGAATAAATAAATAGAAATAAAATAAAAATTAAATTAAATTAAAATTAAAAATAAAATAGATAAAAAAAATTCTTAATTAAAAAATAAAAATAAAATAAATAAACAAATAGAAATAAAATAAAATAAAAATTAATAAATAAATAAATAAAATGAAATAAAAATAAAATTACATAAATTACAATTTAATAATATTAAATTAAAAATTATTATTTTTATTAAAATAAATATAAATATTTAAAATTTAAATTATAAACTTTGATCATTTGGTTTACTCTTTTTTAAATAAAATAAATTAATTTTTATTATTTGAGGCAACCTAACCGTTATTTTACAAATGGCAAGTAGGAGCTATACTTTCTATTTAAAGAGGTTACTTGATCAGATTCTCCATCTTCTATTGATGATGAACCACACGGGCAGGGTTTACCGCCTTATACAAACTTAAAGGTTCTATGGGCAAACAACGTATGATAATGGGTTCGCTCATCCTATTCGGTCTTTTGCAAATCAAAATGAGCACACTCAATTCGACCACCCAAACATAATATCAAGGACAGGCAGAGAAAATACGGGAATTTCACACCAAGGTCTCATTGCTTTCTTTATATATGAGGATTCCATCAGTCTCGAGGATGTGCAGGCCATTTGAATGGCCAGTTTGTGACATGGCGTCAGGTTGCTTCTTTAGTATACAGTATAGATAGTTTGAACATGAAAAGAATCGAGACATTAATAGCTATAGGCTTTCCACCTTAGGTGATCATATTTCTACTTACCATTTATGATTATCTGTTCGATTCCAGCGCTCTTTTTGTTGACCTTCAAAGTAGTGCGCCGAACGTTCTTTTCCAGCTGTGGCTTGGGGTGAGAAAACAACGTTTCTCGGCCAATGAAAAATGCGGGGTACGCGCCCTTCCAACCGTCAACATTTTCACTGTGTTTTTGCTTCACCAATAAAAATACCCCTTTTGCAAAATTCGCAACAACATCAAGTTCATGAGAGGAACAAACATATTCGTATGAGTAACCAATGAAACGAGTCCATGGCCGTGATGGTGGTCCTGAGCTCGTCGCCATTTAGGTTTCCTTTGAGCTTTGCTCCATTCGAGGACCATAGCTCGATCAAGTACTGATCCTTTGGGAAATTCGCAGAAGCCCGCAGAGTGCCCCCGTGAATCTGTGTACACGGAACCAGTTAGTAATTCGTTCAGAGAAACCTGCAATGTGATACACAAAAATAAATACAGATATTTCATTTGATTACCAAAACATTGCCACCTCCGCTTGCAGGAAACAGGAGAGGTCCATTGATGAGATAATTTCCCCCTCCCAGATGAATCTCGACGCCTCCGAGATCAGGTAAACCGAACATAGTGTGTCCATTTGTAGGTACCTAGAAGGCCGCGTTAATGGCAACCAAGAGGGCCTGGGTGTTGTACGTGGTTTCGTTTGGATCAGCACCATAGTCTGTAACATAGAATAAACGACCATTCGACGGGACCTGCACACCCAAAAACAAACCAACAAAACACACTTCAAAAAAAAAACTAGTCTCCGTAGTTCAAATTGTAAAAAAACGTGCATCCCCACACTTATTACCGTGGCGTTGTTAGCTCTTGGTGCCGCAGCCAGTGACTGAGCGTTCTTCCAGCGAGTAATCGAAACTCTCTTCGCCTCCGCTCAACTGAAATATTTGGGAACGTTACCGACTGTAGAATCTTGCCTCTCCATAGTTGATTGCGAGAGGGATTTCGAGTGAGCACCAGGCTTCCATGATGTCAAAGTCATGTGACAATCGACATTGGATAAAATGCCAAGAAACGCCATTACACCCAAAATGCAAACAGTCCTTATGGCACCCATTACTCCTTTTGCAGGCTGCTTATACTTCCTCTTCTAATTCCAGGCTGCTAGAAACGAAATAAAGATAAAAGCCAGCGTATGATACCTTTCAAAAAAATTCCAGACGACAATGGCCGAATCGAAAGGTCGTTACAGTAAGAAATTCCACCCAATCCCAATGGATCTGGGAAATATTTATAATATTTGTTCTAATGAATGTTTAAGTGCTCTATATTTACGCCTGAGGTGTTCTCTTTGCTGGCTTGGGGTGAGTAAACACTGTTCACCCGAGCCAATGAGAAAGCTTGGTTATCTCCCTTCCAACCAATAACATTTTGACATGTATTTTCGCTTCCACCAATAAAAACTTGCCATGTCCAAATTTTTTCTATCGATGATGTTACGGTGTTACGACCCCCTGCCTATTTCTGCATGTCAGTGCATGTCTCTGACACGCCATCCCGCCATTACTGTGATCTCCCTTCCGCCTTCAGTTTTGACACCATCCTCCCTAGCATGTTGTACCCTTCTCCTTCCCGCTCATGCACCATACCTCGTGCATTGAATTGCACTATCTGCCATCCTGACTTGTGTTAAAAGGCCTTTACCCTTCTTATCACGGCAGTGAGTCATGTGAAATGGGGTGGTGCAGGGTAGATGTGTATAAGCGCAGGAAGGTGAGGGTTTGGATGGAGAAGTGGAAAATGTCTCGGTTTCGAATCCTTTTATGTCGCTTGCAACTTTGCGTTGCATTATCACACAATTCAAGTCTGGAGTTTGAATTATAAAGACCCGGGTTCAACACTAATGAAAAGAATCTTGAACCATTATCTTGACTTCTGGACATGTCAATATGCAAATCTCTAAGAGTTTCACCACAATCATGAGTCATGTCACAGGGCTTCCTTCTGCAGCACTGGAAGAGGATTCCTTTGGAATTCTCTTAAAGAGAATTCGTGAACTGGAAGAGAGCCATGAGCACATGCGACGAGAAATATCTCCTAGGGAGTCCTAAAGCAGCGTTATGTGTAGAGATTAGTGTTGGTTTCTCAAAATCAGGCAATTGGTTTTCTTTATATTAACAATAATCCCCAATTTGAATTTGTAGCACTAATATTGGGTATCTTGGTTTATGATGCCTCAAACTTGAGCGACGTTAATCAACACGAGCTTCAGTTTGTGGCAACCAATATCAATTGAATTTCTAGAGGTTTGAGAGGGATCGACAACCATTTATGTTTCCTTTTACTCAAATAGGTCAATGAGCCTTATCAATGCGAGCTCAAGTAATTTTTGCTCAACAAACTATCAAGGTCATTTTTATCTTATTGATAGCACAATCCACAACATAAAAAGGCTGAAAGAGAAAATCCGATTTAACAGATAATCATAAATGGTAAGTAGAAATATGATCACCTAAGGTGGAAAGCCTATAGCTATTAATGTCTCGATTCTTTTCATGTTCAAACTATCTATACTGGATACTAAAGAAGCAACCTGACGCCATGTTACAAACTGGCCATTCGAATGGCCTGCACATCCTCGAGACTGATGGAATCCTCATATATGAAGAAGGCAATGAGATCTTGATGTGAAGTTCCCGTATTTTCTCTACCTGTCCTTGATGTTATGTCTGGGTGGTCGAATTGAGTGTGCTCATTTTGATTTGCAGAAGGCTGAATAGGATGAGCGAACCCATTATCATACGTTGTTTGCCCATAGAACCTTTAAGTTTGTCTAAGGCGGTAAACCCTGCTCGTGTGGTTCATCATCAAGACAAGATGGAGAATTTGATCAAGTAACCTCTTTAAATAGAAAGTATAGCTCCTACTTTTCGTTTGTGAAATAACGGCTAGGTTGCCTCAAATAATAAAAATTAACTTATTTTATTTTAAAAAGAGTAAACCAAATGATCAAAGTTCATAATTTGAATTTTAAATAATTGTATTTATTTTAATAAAAATAATAATTTTTAATTTAATATTATTAAATTGTAATTTTTGTAATTTTATTTTTATTTCATTTTATTTATTTATTTGTTTATTTATTAATCTTTATTTTATTTTATTTCTTTTTATTTATTTTTTATTTTTATTAATTAAGAATTTTTTTATCTATTTTATTTTTTATTTTATTTTTATCTTTATTTTATTTTATTTCTATTTATTTATTCATATTTTATTTATTTAATTAATTAATTAATTAATTTTTATTTATTTTAATCTTTTCTTATCATAGCATTTAATTATTAAAAATAAAATAAATATATAAATTCAAACTTTAAATATTATTTAATTATTTGTAACATTTAATTTGTTCGATAATAATAAAAAAAATGAATATCCTTTGAATAATGCGCCGAGGCTATCTCCCTCTTTTATAAAGTGCTCAAATATTAATAGAAATCCTCCCCTTGTAAACTGTATTAAAAGGCAATATCCCGATGCACATAGCTTAACACGCACTTATATTTTAATGCTCATCCTGTCATTATATTTTGATGTTTGAACTTCTTAGACCATAACCCCAAGCAATAACAAGTATATGCCCTCCCGAAAGGCTCACGACGAACTTTAGTTTAATAAGCATTGACCAAACCTTAGAGTTAAAACCCCAAGTCTTATCATGTCATTAGATCATTAATATGGGATCACTACATACCTTAATTTGAATACTGCGGACATCAATCGACGATACCATAGACACTTTCACATATTCATTAAAACGTCATTATGCATGAATGTCTGCCATATATATATATCCCGGACCTAACTATAAGGCCAGCGCCAATATAAATTTTGGGCTCACCTATTAAAAAATTTGTGACCAATTTTTATTCGTATGGTTTAAATTGATTTTTTATTATGTAAATTGAACATTTTAAATTTTTTCTAAATTAATTTGATTGTGAACAATTTAGCCTAAAAATTTTAATTTGATTGTGAAAAATTTAGCCTAAAAATTTGATTTTGATTGTGAAGAATTTAGCCTCAAAACTCTCCAAGATAGTTTGATTGTGAAAAATTTAACTGTCATAATAAATCCTATTAAAGAAAAAAACCAAAAAACTTTCAAAAAATTCGCCCTTTAAATGCTGAGGTGTGTATTGTCCGTCGGATCCAAATAATTTGACAAACGATGATGGACAGCCTGACAATCGAAACATTAAACAATATATACTTTGTGCTCGGCCACTGTTCCCAACCCTACCGAAATGTTGTAGCCGTCCAGCAGGCAATGGCCAAGGTGCAAAGTAACGCCGGGGAATGAAGAATGTGTTGAGGAATGTGGAAAATAATAATTAATTGAATTTTATGGAAATTTTAGTTTCTCTGTATCTTTTAAAAAATGTAATAGGAGGTTAAATTTTGGTATGGTTAGTCTAAAAACAAAACGGTCCAACCATAAATGCATTGAGGTCCAACTATTTGAAGACTAAAAAGACTGAGTTGGAAAAGATTAAAAAAAAAAGTATGAAAACTCTTATGATGAGAAAGAAGTGAAAAATGCTTAACATCTTTCATATAAAATTTTAATTACAAAATCTAACATAATTTTACATCATGGATAAATGAAAACATATAAATATAAAATGATTAGATACCACATCTCACATAAAAGAAACAAGTAAATAGTAATTTTACATCATACCCCACATAAAGTAAATAAAAGCCTAATTATAAAATAAATAACTTCATAAAGTATGGGAGCTCCTGTGATGAAAGGAAAGTGCTTGGCATGTTTCATAGACGTATGGATATAATAAAGCGCTTTAGAATAAATTAGATGCGAAAAAATGAGTGGCAAAGATGAAAGATCCTTCGACGAAGTGGTGCTCAGCATCTTTCATGTTTCATGTGATATATGATATATGATTATAATAAATAAGCGCTGAAAACAAAATATACAAAGATCAACATGAAAACAAATGATACAAAGTAATGGACAGCTTGTTTTCATATTTGAAAACAGTATACATTGGAAAATATGATGCTATGAATTTACAAGTGGGTTTTCCCTTGTCCCCTGTGAATCTTATAAGGGGCATAGGGTGCTGATAATTATTGAAACAAAACAAATAACTTTTAAATAAACAATATATATAAATCTGAAGAAGGAGTAATCAAGGCAAAAAAGCCTAACTTTTAAATAAACAATATATATAAAGCTGAACAAGGAGTAATCAAGGCAATAAAGCCATCTATCTGCCAGCTCAAGCACCATCCAAGGATTTTATCGCTGATAATTGCAAGAAAATATGAAATTTCCTGATATTCAGATAATAAATGAAATGCTATTAACAGAGAACCAAAGAAGCCACATGTACAAGCCATATCTTTTCAATGGAATCCAAGAAAAGCTTTGAGAAGAATTATATCTTGTGTCTCACAAAACATAATGATGTAATAGTCCAGACTTGGTCCCTAAATTGTAAATATATATGTATATATGATACATAGGTTGGTGAGCCAATTATGTTACAGGTATTTATAAACATGCTTGATGATATAGCGTACATCTTAATTCAACAACATAGAAGAAATAAAATATCCAACATGAATTAGATTACACACACTGAAAAAATTAAAATGTCTAGCGTGAATGAGGTTACATACACACGCAATGTAACACAGTGAGAAAATGATATTCATTAAAAAATAGTAAGACAACACAGGTTACATACAAATTTCTTTTCAAACAAAAACAAAACGTTTCGAGTTCGAATCCGTTGGCTGAAGAGTCCTTAAGATCGAGACCCCTCGAAAAGCCTAATTGACTACCCTCGCCTTCAAAATGCTCTTGCCAGAACGGTAATCAAGGCAATAAAGCCATCTATCTGCCAGCTCAAGCACCATTCAAGGATTCTGTCGCTGATAATTACAGGAAAATATGAAATTTCTTGATGTTTAGATAACAAATGAAATGCTATTAACAGAGAACCAAAGAAGCCACATGTACAAGCCATATCTTTTCAATGGAATCCAAGAAAAGCTTTGAGAAGAATTATATCCTGTGTCTCACAAAACATAATGATGTAATAGTCCAGACTTGGTCCCTAAATTGTAAATATATATGTATATATGATACATAGGCTGGTGAGCCAATTATGTTACGGGTATTTATAAACATGCTTGGTGATATAGCAAACATCTTAATTCAACAACATAGAAGAAATAAAATGTCCAACATGAATTAGATTACACACACTGAAAAAATTAAATGTCCAGCGTGAATGAGGTTACATACACACACAATGTACCACAGTGAGAAAATGATATTCATTAAAAAATAGTAAGACAACACAAGGGTTACATACAAATTTCTTTTCAAACAAAAACAAAATGTTTCGAGTTCGAATCCGTTGGCTGAAGAGTCCTTAAGATCGATACCCCTCCAAAAGCCTAATTGACTACCCTCGCCCTCAAAATTCTCTTTCCAGAACGAGTGTTCGAATCCCCTCGCCTCCACAATATCACGACCTCTTTCACCATCCCTACCACGACTTCTTTCACCATCACTACAGCACAAAGGCCAGTGCTCTCTGCCAGGGCTACCCGATGATGATGATGGCGGTACAGGAGACTCGTTGCCTGCACATTCTTCAGGAAAATCATTACACGATAACCCCTCCTTCCTCCTCCTACTCCTCCTCGCGGCGCCCAATATTTTCTTCTTTAACTCTCTGATTTTCTATGCCAAAACCCTCGACAGAAACTATTCACAGTCGATATCGGCATGAAACGCCATGGTTTTTCAGTTGATTTCGACAATGGCTATGACGCTGTTCGATTCCCGCCACAACCAGGGCAACAGGAGCCACCAGGCCGATTCTATGCAGAATTGAACTTGCAACCTCACTGAGGCCAGGGATTTCTCTCCACGCATTACAAGAAAGAGCCAATTCCCAACGCTATGCAAGCATTGCAGCGCTACAAATGCGAATATGCAGACTCAATCTTGAAATCGAGACACAAAATCAGGCAGAATTCGCAAGAGCAAACGGGGCATTTTTCATGAATCAATGGAACAGGAAGGAGCATTCACCACAATCAGAAAATAGGCACCCCAAAATAAAAGACACCCAGAAAATAAAGGTCAATTGAGGGAAACAAGAAAATCAAATACCTTAGCCTTGTTGAATCCATAATCATCGCTAGAAGCCATGGCCGACCAACATCTGATCAGAAGAAAATCAGCAGAAATCTACCACTCATCTGTAAATCTATGGAACCCTTCCAACAACCGTCTCTCCCCAAAACAGAACCGCTGGTTGTGTTTTCTCGCGCTCGTCCTTCGGCCTGACCCTGTCCCTATTCCGAACCCTCATTTTCGACTTCTCAGAAACAACAACCACTGTGATTTCATCTTCTTCTGCAATGTTCTTGGAAATGCCGTAGCCGTCCAGCAGGCAATGGCCGAGCTCTGGTAGGGTTGGGAACAGTGGGCCGAAGAGCGCGAAGACCACTTTCTGCGCATACGCCTGGCCCTTAACTGCGTCCAACCGCAAGCAAAATCGTAGCCGTCTCATTTGATCTCCACGTGGCGAAATATGATTAGCGCAAAGGGTGGTACGGGATTTCTCTTATTGGCTGGGGTGAACAGTGTTTGCTCACCCCAAGCTCGCAAAGAAAACACCTCCGGCGTGATTACAAAATAACTTAATGCACCTAATTCTAGAGTATTTTGCCTTAAAAAAACTCAAAAATATCATTTTGCAATAAATGAGTGTGTTTTGTTGACTTTTGGTCCAAAACACACTACACAGTCCATTTGCGCAACACCACTTTCAGCAGAAAATAGGGTCTTTTGCAACTAAGCTTTGGACCCCTTCCCGATGTTGGATTTGGCTCCGTGATGGCTCGTTGGAAAGCCTGATGAGTCTAATTTCCAGAAATGTTTTTTTTTCCTAATCCAGATCATCTAGCCTAGTCAAAAAGTCGAAAACCCCAAGACTGTCATTTGCGCAACGACATGGCCAAAATAATGGTAGAAAGGTGAAAAAAGAGAGGTCTTTCGACCTTTTGAGGGGTCAAAATTGCTCCAAATAATCTAAAAATTGGTGAGAATAATGTAATAGATGTGAGAAACCCAAAAATTTCAAGTTATTCTCTTGAAGATTCTCCATGTATTAGCATAGCGCTAGTGGCGCTGCGCTAATGAGCCTTAAAAATGTCAAAAAACCAAAAATGCTCCAAATTTGCTCAAAATTGGTGGAGACCTTCCTTAAGGGGTCTTGGTCGAACTTCAAGAAGCCTTAGCCAAAAATCCAAGGCTATCATTCTTTTTTGCCTCTTTTAGGGTTTGGGTTTCAAGGAGGGTTTCCTTCAGTTTGGTACAAACAAGCTTGTGCTGCTTTGCATAATACTTGGTCATCCTTCTTTGCAGCCCCAAGCCTTCATTTGCCTTCTTTAGCTTGATCTCTAGGTGTCTATTTTCCCTTTCAAGCCATGATTCCCAATCGTGTTCAATTTCCATGGCATGGAGTTCATTGAGGGAAAGTTGCTCTGCTAGGGATGATTCCTCTTCCTTCTGTTTTGCCAATGCTTTTCTTAACCCTATGGTATTTGGCCTCTTCTTAGGCTGTTCCCCTTCACCTTCACTTCCTTCATATGGGCCCAATTATTCTTCTAGTTTCACCTATTCCCTATGGGCTTCTTTCCCGGCTTTGGGTGATGTAGCCTCATAGATGGCTTGTTGTGCACTCATTTTCTTGTATTGCATTTGATAGAAGTGAATGACATCCTTTGCACTCTCCAACTTAGCTTCTAGTCCTTCTATTTGTGCATTCTTGTTTTGGAGGAGGGATTTTGAAATTATTGTTTCATTTTCTTCATCATTTTCTATATGGATAAGTTCAAACTCCCTTTCCACTTCAGGATCCTCCTCTTCCACCTTTACCTGCTGCTTACCCTTTTCCATATTTTCCTTGCCCTTGTCAAGCCCTGGAGTTGATGCAGATGGCAAGGCCCCTTGCCTTTTGGAGTTAGAAAACACTTGCCTTGGCCCTCTATGGTATGTGCATGCAAGAGGAGTGAGGGTGGTTTTGGTAGTGTCTTCATCATGACTGCGACCCTTGGTTTTTTCACCATCTCCTTCATCTTCACTATGATCCTCATAAGTCATCTTAAAGTCTCTGTGATCACTGGCTTCTTGACCTTCAGCACCATCATCATCATTATCATTTCTACTACCTGCTGTACTATCATCTTGGTCTTCAATTTGATTATTAGCCTCTGCACTTTCTTCACTTTGGTTTTGTTCATCACTAGGGTCCTTTTCTTCATCATCTCCTACACTATTGTCATTCTCATGTTCACTAGGAGGCTGATTGGTGTCATGACTGTCATGACAGTTTTCATGACTGTCATGAATATCTCTTTTTCTGTCTTGTTTCTCACTACTTGTCCTATCAGTGCCATCTTCTTCAAATTATGTCTTTGCCTCATCATCTTCTTCCATATTGTCACTTTTCTCATCATGACTTTGCTCACTGTCATGATCAATTGCTCCTATTTTCATCATTAATTTCTTCATCTGTTTCCATGTCTTCTACTCCCTGTTCACTATCTACTGGCTCATCCTTATGTTCATCATTTTTTTCCATGGACACCACCTCATCATAATTTCCTCCAACATCCTCTTCCATAGTGGTAGATTTTTGTTCACTGCCTTTTTGACTGTCAACCTCCTTTTTTTCATCAATATCTTCTTGGTCATGGCTTTGTTCACCTGCATTATCCTTTTCTTCACTTTGGGCTGACTCATTTTCATCACTATCATCACTGCCTCCCTCTTCTTCATTAATTTCTATCTCTGCCCCATTGATTTCATCATCTTCACCCTAATCTTCATGTGATTCTTCATTGCCACTTTCTGCTTCACCTGATGCACCAAGAGAAAGAGAGGAAGGGAGGTTTGCCCGTGGTGAGGGTACTTGGGCAGATAAGGAAGGTAGATTTGTTTGATGAGGAAGCTGTGGGTTTGTGAATGACTGCCTTGCCCTTGAGCTTGATGAGGTTTAACTTGAACATGAAGTGTAACTACCCTACGTCACTTTCCCTTAACTGATAATCAATTTGGTCACGGAGGCCAAGAATAGAGGTGAAATATGCATTTGAGATCTAGGGGTTGCTAAACTAGGGTTTAATAATTTCATAGACACCAAATTATGAAAATTTCTTGGAGGACAAGGGAGAGAGGCCACCTACCAGCTTTAACTCTTCTGCAGCCCTTTCAATGCAACTTGGAGGATGAATTTTAGCCTTGGGGCAAGTTATTTCCTTGTTTGAGGAGCCTCTGCATTAGCGTAGTTTCGGGAAGTCCTGCCCATGGATTAGTGCAGTGCTGGTCAGTCCTGCCCATGGATTAGCATAGCGTTGGGCGTTCCTGCCCATGGATTAGCGCAACGCCACTTATTTACGCAGTGCCAAAAAAGGGTCAACTTGCATACAACTTTTGATAACCTTCCCGAAGTTATATTTGGGCTCATGATAGCTCTTTGGAAAGATTAACTTGTCTACTTAAAAAATATACTATTTTACCCCTTATTTGAGTTGACGTGCCCTGTCAAAAGTTGAGTTTTCCAAGACTATTCAAAAAGTGCTGAGTGATGGTGCAGAAATGTAGAGTGCTGGTGCAGACAGCATTTGGAGGCCTTCCTTAACTCCAAATTGAGCTAATGATAACTCATTAGAAATATATTCAAGTATAGTTGTTCTTTGACCCATCAAGAAAGTAATTTGGACACTCCAGCTATAAGAAAACCTGATTTTCCCAAGGTCACTCCAGCAATGCAAAAATTCTCCTGTGACACCTGTATTTTTGACATTGCTCCCAAAACATGATACCTATGTAAAAAATGAAGGAGGTTTTTCTTCTTGGCCCTATTATGGACAAAAAACGCTCTCACATTTGCCAAATTCATCTCGGTTTGGTCGAAAACATATTTTTAAACAAAACTGGCCCTAGGTGTGAAAAATGACTTAGCCCTTGGAATGAATTCTTGGAAAATGATGGAGGCATGAAGTTTATGAGTTGGTATGGAATTATTATTTCTGATATGATCTATCAAATGTATCCTTTGCTCGTATTCCTCCTTTCCATAGCAAACCCTAGCTTAGTTGGAAGAGGAAATTAGGGTTTGGTGTAGGGGATTTAGGACTGCCTTGTAGAGGGAGGGGAATGAAGGGTTTAAGGGTTTTCTAAATTCTTGGGGAAATTTTGGGGGATAGGGATAGATGTTAGAGAGTAGGGGAAAGTGGAATTTCAAGAATTGAGTGAGGGGAAAGGGTCTAAAAGGGAAAAACATAGGCCTAGTCTTGAAAAGTGTCAAATTGTAGCAATAAGCTAGGTTTTGTAGAAAGATGATGAGTTTGAGGGATATGAGTGATGGGAAGTGTTTATGAAGGTATATTAAGGATAGGAGGAGGTTTAAGAGCATCAGGATACAAGCCTTGTTTATGTTTAACCATGGAGGTCATGAAACCAAGAAAAATACCCTTAAAAACCTTAGATGGACAATGGAGGAGTTAGGCAAAACAAAATAAAGGGCTGAGGCCAAAGGTGGCAAAATGTAGTGATAATGAGTGGCATGAGCCCATGATGGGTCCTTTGGGAGTAGTGAGCTGACCTTGACATGATGGGATGATGAAATATTCAAAACTTATCCTAAATATAATGAAGGCAGTGAGATTTCTAGAACTCACAATGTTTATGAACTTTGTTTCTAGAAATCTAGGATAAGTATTTAGTCATCCATGAGAAGCAAAAATTACTAATGACTAACAAGATCCACGTAATATGGGAATATGAATCAAGGGATACAAGGTGAAATCTCCAAGGTAGGATTAGATAGGATTCGAAGTTCTTATCCAAGGTAAATGGTAAAACAACCTCTGGAAGCTTTTAGAAGAGGAAGCTCCAAGATTGTTTTTATTTTTCCCGAATTTCTATAATAAATGCACCCCCAACAAGGGACAACCTGTTTCTTATCAACGTTGGTCCAGAATGGAGCAAACTACGCTAAACAAATGTCCCTAAAGGGACAAGGTGTGTTGGGCCTTGAAATGAATGGAATGAAGCAGTTAAACCCATAAACTCAGGGAGTTTGGAGAGTCATGCCTAGGGATTTGTGTAGGGATGATGAAAAAGTGTTCAAGGATGTGAGTTGATCTCGTTTAAATGGGTGATGACTATATGCGGCAAAATGGCCTATAACACTATGTTTTGAAGTGGAAATATGTGAAGGGGTATAATGAGGATTTTCAAATATGCAGCTCAAATGAGGTAGGGATAGTAATTTTATAATTTATATGTGCTACCTGTGGCCATCCAAGAGGGTATAATGTATTAATGGGCAATGCTCATGTCATTGGAAAACTTCTTGAAGAAAGAAGAAGTCCTATGATAAAAAATTCTTGGTTAAGTGATTCGGATTTATGCAGGAATGCAACAAAGTACAAAAATAACCATAAACATAGAAATACAACGGAAATAAGGCTTCATTTCATTAATATCAAATCATAGAAATATTCTGACAAACATGATGGAAATAAAATAGCTAGGGTGTTGGTAGCAAATGTCTGAGAAGAGATGTGGTGACTATAGACCTATGAACTGTTTTACAATGAGGCTTGAGGGCCTATTATTATGGAGAAACAATGGAGAACTCTAAACGTCCAAAAACCTAACCCTAGGAGATGAAGCACCAAAAATATGGGCCTCGTTTAGGTAAATTGGTGTTTCAACTTCCCAGGGACGTAACTTCGGCATACTATCTCCGTTTGGGGCTTCAAAACGGCTCCAGAAGTTCAGGACCAGAAAAATTTCTAAAAATAGTAAGTTGTTAAAAAAACTGAAAGAGACAATGGTGGGGCCCCAAGTGGAATAAGTGGGTGGCCACCAATATCCACCTGGATCATTCCTCACGCCTTAGGAAGCAATGGTCCCCATTGCGTTGAGTTCCTCCATGAGTTGAGGAAACTTCTGTTGAACTTGGTCCCTGGTGAACCACTTGCCTTGGTGCAGGAGTTGGCCAGCTTTGACAACCTGATACAGTTGGATCTTCTGTCGGCGAGTGTTCTTGATTTGCATGTACATGATACATTCTATGGTGGCCTGTTCCATGCAGTCTGGATTTAACTCTTTTGGTGTGAGTTCTTTTGCAATGTCAGAGGTGTCCAATACAAGTGGGAATTAGGGACGAAGGTGGTCTACATTGAATACTGGGTGCAAACTAAGGAATGGTGGAATACTGAGCTCGAAGGCATTATTCCCTATAGCCTTGTTGATGGTGTACGACCCATATCGAAGTGGGTGAATCTTGTAGTGGGGTCCAGTGAGGCACTCCTTCTGCAAATGTAGCCACACTTTTTCTCCCACCTTGAATTTGTGTGGCACCTGATGTTGATCATGTCATTTATTGTACTTAGCATTGGCTCTGTCCAATATGTCATGAATTTTTTGGCAGATGTATTGAATGCACTCGATGAAGTTGTTGGCTTTGTCATCTTCAGACTAGACATGAGCCAAATCGGCCTAATTAGCTGCAAATGGAATGGCTACGTCAATGGGACATAGTGGCTGGAATCCCAAGCCCACCTGAAAGGGGCTATGGCTGGTTGTGTAGTGGAGAGCCCGATTATAACTGTGTTGTACATAGGGAACTTGCATGGAAAATTTTAGGGGCTAATATTCGTAGGTGGGCTAATTTTCCATGGTTTTTTCAAAAAAAAGATTCGCCAATTTCCATTTTTTTATAGAAAAGATTCGCCCAAATTTTACAATATAAAATTATTTTATGTTAAAAATCACCAAAATTATATAGACAATATATATAATATCATTATAAATTTGAATAATTTTTCAAATACATCAATAAACATTTTATAGTTTGCATATTAGGAACTAGTGAGATTCGCCAATTTTTTAAACTTCAAGATAATTTTCCATCCTTAAAATTATCCCTAAGGGAAGGCTCTCATCCCATGTGTGTGGATGCTTTGAATTGTACATGTGCAGAATGTGTACAATCATCCTGTTGAGGACCTCTGTCTGGCCATCAGTTTGGGGATGGAAAGCCGCGGACTTGGTGAGCTTGGTGTCCAACGTTTTCCAAAGTTTGGACCAAAATGTGCTGAGGAACCTGCTGTTGCGATCCCAAAGTGCACCCACACTCGTTCAAAGAAGATTTTAGTAGTGGCTTATGCTATGATACTCTTCTTGTAGGACGCCATAATGGCCATATTTGAGAATTTTTCGACGACCACGAAAACACAGTCATTTCCATGCTTAGTAGAAGGAAGGCTTGACATGTAATCCATGGAGATGGATTCCCAAGGTAGACTAGGGGTAGGTAGTGGAGTATAGAGCCCTTGCTTCTTGATGGTTAGTTTGGCAATGGCGCAAGCAGTGCAGGATCTGATGTACTTCCTGACATCCTGTCGAAGGTTCAGCCAATAGAAATACTTCTGCAGTACTGCCACTATTTTCTCGACCCCAAAATTCCCAGTGTTTAGTGTGCTTCCCATATCATCTTGGCACGCTCACTTGAAGGAACACAAAGGTATCCTGGGTGACATAATAGTGCATCTTGGAGGTGAAAATTTGGAACTTGCATACCCCCCAAGAGTGCCTTGTATGTGTAGCTAAATTCTGGATCGCTCTTGTAGAGAAGTGGCCAATCAAAAGTCTCATGCCCACAAGAGTTGAGAACGATGGTTATGGCCACGATCAGTGGTTGGCTGAGGAAATTTGCAACATTATTGGTGCTACCCTTCTTGTACTTGATGTTAAAATGAAATTGTTGTAGATATGTGGATCACTTCTGATGGCGATTGTTCTACAACTTCCCTTGTGTCTGTGTGAACCACAGGGGTTGGTGGTCTGTGTGGATTATTGTCTCCTTCCCCAAAATGTAATGCTTTCATTGTCGAATAGTCTGCACAATGGAATACATTTCTTTGTCATAAGTGGGATAATTTCGAACTATGTTGGACAATGTCTCACTGTGATATGCCACTGGATGCCCCTGTTGAGTAAGAACTACCCCAATAGCATAATCAGAGGCATCTGTCTCGATCTCAAATGGTTGTTACAAGTCTGGTAATGTGAGCATTGGGGCAGAACAAAGGAGATGTTTCAATTCTACGAACACCTTCTGTTGAGATTCTGACCAATAGAATTTTGATTTCTCTCCTCCCTTGGTGACTTGACTCAAGGGCCAAGTGATATGAGAGAATCCCAACACAAACCTGTGGTATAAATTAGCAAGACCTAGAAAGCTGCGAAGTTCTGTTAGGGTGGTTGGGCCTGGTCAATCTCGAATGACTTTGATCTTGGCTAGATCCACATGCACCCCCCTTTCATCAATAATGTATCTCAGATATTGAACCTGGGTCATGCCAAAAGTGCACTTCTCCAAATTGGCACACAACTTGTGTTGCCATAGTGTTTGGAGGACTTCTCGGATATGGTGGAGGTGCTCTTCCCAAGTCTGGCTGAAGATTAGAATGTCATCCAAGTATACCACTACAAATGAGTTGGTGAATGGATGCAAGATGTAATCCATCAACCTCATTAAGGTTGCGGGAGCATTTTTCAATCTGAAAGGCATGATGAGCCATTCAGAAAGGCCCTCCTTGGCTTTGAAGGCAGTCTTCCACACATCAGAGGGTTCGATTGTTACCTGGTGATACCCAGACTTCAAGTCGATCTTGCTGAAATATTTTACCCCTTTGACTGGTCCAGAAGGTCATCAATCCATGGGATAGGGTACCTATTCTAGACAGTGATCTTGTTCAGCTCCCGATAATCAATACAGAATCTCCAAGTCCCATCCTTCTTATGTACCAACACGATCGAGCTCCCACAGGGCGATGAACTTGGCCAGATGTGACCTTTCTGTAGCAGCTCCTGAATTTGCCTCTTGATTTCATCATTCTCTAGAACATAGTGCTTATAGATCGGTCCATTGGGTAACGGTGCACCTGGGGTCAAGTCAATGGGGTGCTTGACCTGACAGTGTAGAGGCACCCCTGTAGGTGAGGTGAAGATGTCTCCGTACTCCTCCACAACCTTGTCCGTTTGTTTTTGTCGGATAGAGGAGCCATGTCTCAAGGTCGTGGCCATAGTCTTCTTCTTTCCTTGGGGGCGATCATCAGGAAAACAAATTTCCTAGTTTTGGAAATGAGCTTACTACATTGTTTTGCAATAACCAAAGAGATAGTGGGAGGCAGTGGTACCTCTGGTATCCTGTACAATTTATTTCCCAAAGCAACAATAACAGCGCGAGGCCGGGACTCATACACAACATGTCGCTTCCACAAGTATGGTTTGCCTAATAATACATCAGAAACATCAATAGGAGCAATGTCACACAATACCTCATCTGTGAAGGGCTTGATGCTATAGGGAAAGCGGCACTGCTAGCTGATGCAGAGATCCTGTCCATGGTGAAGCCACCCGATGGTGTATGGTTGTGGGTGTGCTGTGGTCGGCAAGACCAAGCGCTTCACGACATCTGCTGAAATGAGGTTCTTTTGGCTCCCATTGTCGACAATGAACCGTATTAGGGAACCCTTTACCCACATCTGGGAGTGGAAGAGACCTTGTGCCTCCTTTGGATCTTCTGGTTCCTCTTTCTGCATCTTCATAGTGGCAACAGTGGCATTGGGCTCTGCATCAATAATCTGCTTCCCTTGGTCATTCACCTTGTCAGGTTCTGATTCAGAGTCAAAGCATGCATCTGATTTAGAAGCCCTCATCTCAGCCACCAGTGACTGCTTGGCCCAACACTCACTTATGCTGTGAGTGGAGCTCTTATGGAACTCACATCACTTTCCCATGTCCTTCTTTGGCTTCGCGGTGTTGTTCTTTGCTTGTGTCTTTTGCAAGTTTTCTTGGGCTGCCATGCACTGGATTTGTCCTTTGTTCTACGGTTTGGGGCCACCTTTCCCTTACTTTTGATTCGCAGATCCAAAGTCTCGCTTCTTCTATTTGAATTTCTACTCAATCTTGGCAGCATACCAGTATGTCGTACCAAGCGAGGAGATGTCGAGGAACTCCATTTCCTCCTGAATGTATCTGTGCAGACAACCACGATACTTTAGCACCAAATGTTTCTCTTAATCTTTGATACCCAACTTTGTGTGCAGGGTATGGAACAGATTTGTTAGCTCATGCACATCTTGATCTCTTTTTTTTCGTAGCGTGGTCCATTGTATGTACTTGTCCTCATAGCTCCCCATGGGATAGTATTGTTCCTTGATGGCATCTCGGAAAGAATTCCAAGTGGGTATGGCTGAGAATAGAGAGGGTTATGTCTCGCCATTTTTCTCACAGCAGGTTTCCCACCAGTCCTTGACATGGGGGGTAGCTTTGAGGAGTGCAAAAATAATCTTCTCCCGGTCGGAAAAGTCATGAACCGAGAAATATCCTTCTAATAGATTCAACCATCTATCTACGGCATCTGCATCTATTTTACCTTCAAATATGGGAATCTCAAAGTTTACTTGTACCTTAAAGGGATTCGAGCCTCCAAAGTGGCTGTTGGATGCAGATGAGCCGCCGGTGGGCAGTCATTGAAGGTTCTGGGCAAAGTTATCCATCATCGCGTTCCTTTGTTTTTCGAGGGCCTCCTTGAGCAATATTTTGATAGGATCTCCTGCTCCCTCATCTTTCTTTTCGTCCCCCATGGGCGTCTATTGGGGTTTGCGAGGATAATCTTGCAAAGGTTCCACCAGATCAAGCCCTAACTCCTTATACCCCGTCTTCGTTGGGGACATGCAAAGAAGGATCGGGAAAAAGTAGAGCGCTCTGATACCACTGATCCGGATTTATGCAAGAACACAACAGAATACAGAAATAACCATAAACATAGAAATACAGTGGAAATAAGGCTTCATTTCATTAATATGAAATCATAGAAATATGCTTACAAAAATGATGGAAATAAAATAGCTAAGGTGTTGGTAGCGAATCTCTGAGAAGAGATGTGGCAACTATAGACCTCTGAACTGTGTTACAATGAGGCTCGAGGGCCTATTTATTATGGAGAAACAATGGAGAACTCTAAACGTCCAAAAACCTAACCCTAGGAGATGAAGCATTAAAAATATGGGCCCCGTTTGGGTAAATTGGTGTTTCAACTTCCCGGGGACGTAACTTCAGCATACTATCTCCGTTTGGGGCTTCAAAACGGCTCCGGAAGTTCAGGACCCGAAAAATTGCTAAAAATAGTAAGTTGTGAAAAAAACTGAAAGAGACAATGGTCGGGCCCCAAGTGCAATAGGCGGGTGGCCACCAATATCCACCTAGATCATTAAGGCAAATGTTGTAGGACAAAAGTGGGATGGTACCTTTCAAGCTTGGAAATGTATGCATAGGAGTTGTGATTTTTCCACTTCCATACTAATTTCTAATTATTTTGAAGTTTAAAATCTTGTCATTCTACATTTAGGAGCATTTTTATTTATGCATGTTAATGAAAATTCCACATTCAAGTTCTAGTTAAATTACAAAGAATAAAAGATAGATACATCCTTTCTAAGGAGATAGCAGATCCAATGTTGATCTATAGTAACTATGAACTTTAGTGATACTTCCTATAATACATGGTTTCAGGACTCGAACTCTTATTTTGACTTGCCAAATTTGATATACAAATTTGGGGACCAATATTAATTGTAGTATCTAGAAATCCCCTAAGTGGATACCCCTACCTCACGATTCATGGCTAATGAATGAAACTAGAAAAATATTAGAATGTCGTAATACACAATTAAAACATAGTCATTTTCAAATTAGAAAGAATCTTCGATAAAATAGAATATCCATTAGCTATATTTTGTTATTGAATTATGAGATATGATTTAGAGACAAATACAACAACAGATTTACTTCTAGATGAGATTCCATAAGATTTAAGTTAAAAAAAAAAAACAATTGCAGAAATGTTACCTTATGTTGGAATCTATTAAAAGAATCCTAAATAAATTTTGTTTGTCAAAATGGATTAAGGAAAGAATATTAACAAAACCTATAGATATTATTCCTGAGACGGTACATTAGGAATCACCACCTCCCCCTATTAGGGTGATAGCGGGTGTGTTATAATCATGGTGCCAAAGAACAATGACACTTGGTGGATGTGTATTGATTACATGGAATTAAATAAAATCACTCAAAAAGAGATACCCAATGCCTAGGATAGATGATGTATTGGACCAATTGCAACAATCCAAATACTTCACCAATCTAGACTTAAATTCAGGGTATCAGCAAGTTCATATCAAAGAAGAACATACTTGGAGATCCACCTTCAAAACTAAGCAAGGTTAGTATGAGTGGGTAGTCATGTTTTTTGTCATATGAAATGCACCATCTATGTTTATGTGGTTAATGAATGACATATTATTTCCTTTTGTAAATTCATTTATTATTTTCTATTTAGATCTTATATTGATATATAGTGCTTCCTAGGAGGACCCTATCTCACATTTGATGCAAGTGATAGAGACATTAAATAAGCATCAACTGCTGGAAAATCTCAAGAAGTGTGAGTTTGCACAACAATATTTGTTCTATATGGGGCATTTTATAGGCAGAGGAGAGCTGAAGATAGACCCTACCAAGAAGGAAGAAATCATGAAGTGGTCGACACTTACTAATGTTTCTATGGTCATGAATTTCATTGGGGAAGCATAGCACCTGAGGAAATCAATAGTGTCATTTCCAACGGTCGTAGCACCACTCTACACCCTAATAATGAGTGGCAAGTGATTCATGTGGGGAAAGGGACAATAGAGGGAATTTGAGAAGAATATCATCTAAGCATTGATTATGGTGTTACTTAAATTGCAATAATTATTCAAAGTGGGTATGTTATGGGAGTGGACTTAATGTAGGGAGGAAGGCCTATATGCTACCATTTTGAAGTATTTCATCGGGTGATTCTAAACTAGCCCACTTATGACAAGGATATCTATGGCTTAGTGCAAGTTTTGAAGAAGTGGAAACATTACCTTAAGCGAAATGAGATAGTATTCCACACTGATCATCAACCACTACGGTACTTATGGGCCCAAAGTAAGCTACAATAGAACAAACATTACAAGTCGATGGGATTTTTAAAACAGTTTCATTTAGTGACAAATCATAAGAAGGGAAACATATACAACTTGACCAACATGCTTTCAAGGACACCCAAATTAAATATTACAACTTTGGGAACTCAGGTGCATATGGAGTCATTCACCCATGATGCATACATAGAAGCCTAGTTAAAGGACGACAACATCAAAGGAGATGTTTCAATAGTTAGATAGCTAGAGTCATGTGTATGATGATAACAACATAATTGAATACCATCTCGAGGATGAGTTACTTTCAAGATGGATAAGTTATGTGTTCCTAAAGTTGTGGAACTGCAACGAATTATAGAGACTCACACCTCCAAGGTTACACGACAATTTGGTGTAGGGAAGAAAATGGGGAACTTGCAGATGTATGTGTATTTCCCCTATTGCAAGAATTGCAAGAACAAGTAACTAGGTTCACATGAGGATGCATGCTTTGCTATATCATCAACTCTAGTTACAAGGAATGGGGTCTATATCATCCCTTTCCCATAACCAATTGTCCTTGGGAAAGTATTGATATAGAAATTATGGGAGGTTTACCAACAATTGGGAATGGACATGACAACCTATTCATGGTAGTTGAATAATTTAGCAAGATTTGTGTTCTAATTCCCTCTAAAAAGACCATCAACAAGCAAGAAGCAAAGAACTTGTTGTTTGCACAAATCTGGGCGCACTTTAGGATAATAAGGAGCATCATTTCAGATAGGGACACAATATTTGTTATTTCATTTTGGACTACATTGTGGGAGAATATGGACACGAAGTCAAAGAGGTCAACAACATTCCATCCATAGATAGATGGGTATAAGGAAGTTGTCAACGAGACTTTTGTGTATCTTTTGATGGGTTACAATTAAAAACATCCAAATAATTGGGATGAAAATCTAATGTATGTATACACCAATCTTATAACAGAGTGGTCTAAATTTCTACTGGTAAGTCCCCATTTGAAACTTGTTTTGGATATTTTCCACTTTCATATTTGGATATTGCATATGGAAAACAATGAGTAGTGAGGGAGGATCTTATGAAGGGTACAAAAAAAAGTTTTTTGAAAAGATTAGAAAATTTCATCTAGACATACTGGAGATGTTGCAGATGTAACAGGAAAAATACAAGGCTAAGAATCATCAACACATAACAGAGAAGTCGTTCAAGGTTGGAGACATATATGGTTACGATTAAACTATGCCCAAAGACACTTTATGACACTTTACCAGTTGTTGTTGGAAGCAACAAAGTAAATTCAAACAATAAAAAAAATTAAAAATTACAATAATAACTCACATTTTTTCTTGAAAACTTGTGGGTATCAAGGTAAACATTTGAATAAATTAGTTATTTAGTGAGCTACTAAATAATTTGCTTGAGGACACTTGATGAAATTAACAAAAAAGAAAACGTTCAAATAAATTGCACTTTTTTATAATCCTGAATCAGGTGAGGAGGAAAGGGAACAAAACACCACCACCTTGTGCAATTTTATGGTGTGATATGCCTTAGTACTAAGGTCATCTTTACACCATGTGGGAGGAACTGAATGTTAATAACAACAAGTGGGAGTGGCTACAATGTCTTTTGATTTTTCGATTGTTAATGTCGCTCATACCCTGCTAAGGGGGAAGGTGGTGGCAATTATTCCCTCACTACTATTCTCAAATCATCGCAACAAACCTTTTGTTCGAAACTATAACATCCATTGATTATTTTAGCTAGAAATAATTCAAGTGTTGTGATTTCCATCCCCATCGTTGTTGTATCATTTTTGCTAGTTTATAACTATGTCTTCGTACCATACCATCTCTATATCACCTCATTGCAATCAAGGGAGAGAACATTCATTCCCTACTCTTAATTTTCATACCTCTGCATCTGCACCAATTCATTTTGTAGCATCAAGAGGTAGGGCATCTTTGGTATCCTATACAACCACAAATTGTTAAGAAAAGAGAAGCGTAATTATTGGTGATTGAAGTGATATGAAATTGTGGAAACTAAGAGATGTAAAAGGTTCAATCCCATTGGTGTAAGCCAGTCTACGGAGAGGAGGACATGTCGTAGGCCCGAAAGATATGGTGGTAGCTGCCGCAATCTATCCAGTGTTACACGAGTACAAGATTGATCCAGTTGTCAATTCCTCTAGTTACAAAAAAAAAAACTACATTAATATATAAAGTAAACCAAACATAATTTTTTAAATATAATATAACAAGTCATTATCTTTATTTAATTTATTTATTTTCTATGTGGTTCACGATCCTCAAAGATTGATGATTACTATGTCCACAAAATATTTGTACCTGGAAGATCCACTTGAAGAGATCACTTTCTGTCGACTCAACCACAATAGCCTAACCCTGAGAGTGTCGAGAGAATTGAACCCATTAACTCTCAATAGCAAAGGTGCTTAAAAACGAGGACTCGATCAATTTAATTAACCCTCAAATATAACAAACTAAGTATAAATTTTATAGTGAATGCCTCATAAATTAATTCTTAAATAGCTTCATGTTACATACGAATGCAAATATTAAAAAATAACTACATTATATTGATAATAAAAAAAATTATATTTAAATTAAATAAAAATAAAAAATATTAAAATATACATTAAATGCAATTGAAAATATTTTAATATCATTAATGTTTGAACATCAAACTCTTGACTTGTCTATAACCTCATACCATACCATACCTTGGAAATCACACATTTAAACCAAAACATTGGAACTATGCACTTTGTATATATTCTTTAAAAGTTATGCACAACTTTAAATTGTTTGATACATCCTTAAGCTACATCTTAAACCCAACTATGACAAATTCAAAATTAAATACAAACTAACTTATCTATATTGCATCGTTCTCCTCTTTGTTTTAACTAACTTATCTATATTGCATCGTTCTCCTCTTTGTTTTACCCACCCACTTGTATAGTATATTAGCAATTACCTCGTGTATACACCCACTTGTATAGTATATTAACAATTACCTTGTGTATAGTATATTAACAATTACCTTGGGCACACTACCTTACCTTGTCACCTATTTTAGATTCCAAATATATATTGGAGTTTAATGGAAGAAGGGAAGAAGATAAATAGCTTATATTAATTTTTCAAAAATAATAAGTTAGTAACAATAAAACTAAAGTGATTTTTATGAGATTAGAGAATATTTTAATCAATCGTGTGACTTTTAACAAAAAGAAAATATAAAAGAAGGTTAAGTGGATAGTTAGAGAGTGTATAGTGATTGAGTCCTACTTGATACAATTCATTTTCATGGTAAGAATATGTTTAATGTTTTGTAGATGTTTTTCAATATTGTATTGGTTTCAAAATATGGTGTATAATTATATTGTAAATTAATTTATAAAAAATTTACTAGTTATGAAGAAAAATTCTAAGATATAATGGAAATATTTTACACACAGTAAAACATTTCTTACTTTATCAAAAAACACAACATAAGGATAATGATACTGTCTGTAAGTAGTAGCATGGGTATGCATCAACTTTGCAAAGAGAATCTCTTAACTCCAAAATATTATTTTCAATATAATGTTTTAATGTCAACAAACAATAACTTATAAAGATAACTTTCAATTTAACTATATATTTTCATAGTTTTGATAATATTAAAAAAATGTAAATAAAATTTATTGGATGAAAATAAATATAAATTTAAAATTTATATAATTTAAAATTTTAATTAAAAATAAAATATTATTTCAAAAATTCTATAAATATGTATAGAAAAAACTGAACTGGTGTGACACTTTATAAGTAAAATAAGTTAATAAATTACCATGCCAAGGCTATGGGTTAAATGCACCTCTAGTTAACCTCAGAAATTGCTGTTAAGAAATAAATATTACTTAAAAAAAAACTTAAATATAATAATATATAACAAAACCATAAAAATCCCAACCATTAGCATTAACATATGATAATATATATGACAAAACCATTAGCATCCGTTGAACTGTATACAATATGTACAACCAATAGTGATGATAAACTACATTACTCTTCATATTCACCAAGGCAGATAAGAGGCATTCACTAATATTTCACGCGTAGTCTATAAAAAACCAGTTTTTTGGCTTAGAATTTAGTAAAGATTTTGAAAAAAATTGGCAAAATTTTTATCAGAATCTTGTTTACAGTTGTTAAACTTTAGTATTTTGAGTGCTCTCAGGGTTTTTGATAGTGTTGAATCCATTTCCACTATCAAAAATGGATTCCAAACACTCCAACTATCTGATTTTTTAAATTTTAATTGACCAGATTCCAGAAAAAAACTGCCATCCAACCTATTCCACTGCCTGAATAGACAACTTCTTTTATTCATGGTGTGGCAGATAAAAAGCCTTCAGTTGCATTTCTATGATGGTGTTCTCTTCAAAATTGAATATATCCATGCAGGCGCTTCCCACTTGCTCCGAACTCCGGCCAATATAGCATTAAGAAAGAATGCAAAAGAGTATAGCAGAAGTCCCCACTCGTGAGGACTTTTACCAAAGAATTATAGCGAATTATTCTTACTCATAATATAGCTGCCACCCGTCCATTTCACCCACACTAGTATTTGAACAACAACATATATCCATCTCCCAAATTCCCACACGTCATTTGCGTCATATGGGAGAGCCCAGAGAACCTGGAGGTAAGCTAGCTCCAAAATTATCACCAAAATAAACAATCTTTCCATCAAGTTAAAAAATTGCCACCCAAAGGCTATACCAAACAAGGCTACTAGAAGACTGAACCAATCTATCATCAGGAATGTAACCAAGCATATCGTAATACAAAATATCACCAACAGGAACATTTTATCCTTCCAGTTAGGTGATGGCTACACAATGGCCAAAAATAACAGGCCTGCCAATAAAGATATCTCACCAGTGACGAATATAATGATTATCAAAATAAAGAAAAAGATACAGAGTAAACTAAAAGCGATAGAATTAATCCGAATGAACATAATGATAGAGTCCATGCACCAAGCAATACCAACAACTACTGTCATCACAAGTACATGCTGTGAGGGGGTAATGGCAGTGACAGATACAAATACAGTAAGAACAGTCCAAGAAATAGAGCAAATCAAGTTAACACAACATAATATAAATGATAAGGTTTTTATGCCTAGAAGATTACCCCTAAAGTTTAGTACTTGGAAAACGACTTGGAAATCAGACTTGACCACAAATTTGGTTAGAAATGCATTCGTAGCGAATCCACTTCCTTTACTGTCTACTAGGTATTCTCTAATCACCCTTCTCGCCACCAGAGAGCTCGAGAAGCCATCCACTCCGAACATGACAGTTAGTGAAAGGTTTATTAATACTTCAGTCAACCTTGGAATTATGAACGATACCATGTTGTATTCTACCATGTTCTCTTCTACACTTTTTCTCAAAGCTCCTTTACGTCCAGCCAAATAGTCTTCCAGGGCTTCCAAAGCCATGACTACCACTCCTCTACTTTCAGATACCACCTTTGACTTGCTCACTCTCACTCTGTACCCTTCATTGTCCTACACCAACGGTAATAGGTTGTCCCAGATGTAGCGATGGCAGCCATTTGTGAGACAGGTAAGACATGGGAGGAGGCAGAGGGAATTGGAGAGCCATTTCAATGTCCCAGGCATCCAAAGAGAAAGCATGTTGGTTATCTCTTCAATTGTCCATAATACAATGCAGTTGCAATAATTGCATCCACACATCTCTATATTGACTTCTCCAGGGACTACTTCGCTATCTTTTATTGCATCTTGTAATTGAAGGAATTGCAATAAAATGGAGCCCACAATAGGGGCATTGATTTTCATGAACTCTTTGATGGACACATTGGGTTCTTGTTACATGACATCTATGATAGTCTGTCTGCTTGTTGGAAGCCAGAGGATTCAATCAAACAATAACACAAGTATTTCACACAAAACAATGAGCTGCGGCTCTTCAATTAATCTCAATCACTCTAAATCATAAACTAAATACAATGAACCCGATGAAGGGTATTTAATCTAAATTGACATGCACACACTCTCACATAACTGAACTTGATCAACTCGCTTAACTCACTCTCTAACTCACTCACCAAATCTATCTATAACTCGACTCAACTGATTCACTTAACTGCTTGTATAACTCTGCATGTGGGAAGTAATTATATATTTTAACACTCCCCCTTAATTACGACTGCTAAACTAAAACATAACTCATAACAACTCAAACATGTCTGCTGGTCTATGTCTTAGCCAGGCTTACAACACCCAAGTTTCTTTTGTGAAACTCAAACAAATCTACTGCTAATGGCTTTGTAAAGATATCAGCCAATTGATCACTCGTTCTACAAGGCTTCAAGTGAACTTCTCCATTGCTCACAAGTTCTCGAATAAAGTGATATATAGTATCAATATGCTTGCTCTTTTGATGAAACACACTATTCTTGGATAGTGCAATTGCTGATGTGTTGTCACAGTATATCGTTGTTGATCCTTGCTGTTTCTGTTTGAGTCCATCCAATACTCTTCTCAACCATACTGCTTGACATGCTGCTGAAGTTGCTGCTACATATTCTGCTTCTGCTGATGATAGTGTAACAATAGGCTGCTTCTTAGATGCCCATGCTATCACTCCTGAACCGAGATGGAAAACATAACCGGATGTGCTCTTCCGATCATCCAAACTTCCTGCAAAATCACTATCTATATATCCAATCAATTCTTTCTTTTCTGTACTTGCATACATTATGCCATAATCTCTGGTTCCTGCTATGTATCTCAGAATTCTTTTTCCAACACTCCAATGTGTGTCTTTTGGAGTTTCCATGAATCTGGAAATCAGACTCACTCCCTGCATAATATCTGGTCTTGTAGTTGTGAGATACATGAGGCTGCCAACCAATCTTTTGAATAGAGTTGGATTGACATCTGCCCCTTCATCATCCTTACTTAACTTTGTACCTGTTGCAACTGGTGTAGGTACAGGTTTGGAATTATCCATCCTGAATCTTTTCAACAAATCTGTTGCATACTTATTTTGGCAAATAAAAATGCCTTTTTCAGATTGCTCAACTTCAATGCCAAGAAAATATTTCATGAGACCTAGATCTGTCATCTCAAATTCTTTCATCATGGCTGCTTTAAATTCATCTATTTCAAGATCACCTGTAAAAATCATATCATCAACATATAAGCAAACTATCAAAATCTGTCCAAGCTCATTTACCTTTGTGTATAAGGTAGGCTCAATGCTGCTTCTACAAAATCCATTCTTGATCATATAACTGTCGATTCTGCTATACCACGCTCTAGGTGCTTGCTTCAGTCCATAGAGCGCTTTCTTCAATCTGTAAACTTTATCCTCTTTTCCTTCAACTTCATAACCTGGAGGCTGCTGCACATAAATTTCTTCTTCTAAAATTCCATTCAAGAAGGCTGATTTAACATCCATCTGATACACTTTCCACTTGTTCTGAGCTGCTGTCGCTAGAACTGCTCTTACAGTATCCAATCTGGCTACCGGAGAAAAAGTTTCTCCAAAGTCTATTCCCGGTTGCTGCGAGAATCCTTTTGCTACAAGTCTTGCTTTAAATCTGTCAATATCACCTTTCTCATTCACTTTGGTCTTGTATACCCACTTCACACCAATGAGATTTTTATCATTTGGTAAATCAACCAAATCCCATGTATCATTCTTTTCAATTGAATTCATCTCTTCATCTATGGCTTGCACCCAATTTTCATCTCTGATTGCTTCTTCAAACGAAGAAGGTTGGAATGCCAACAATGCAAAATTTGAACTAACATCCAAATCATCATAAATATCTTTCAGACTTCTCATATTTTTCTTACCATTGCTTGATTCATTACTTGATTCGCTGCATGGAGAATTCTGGTTTGTTGATCTGCTTGAAGATCCATGCTGCTTTGAAAATCTTGGAGTCCTTGCTGGTGTGACTCTGTTTGGTGTTTTCTCTCTTGGTTCTTGCTGCTCCTCTTCTTCTACATCATCCTCTTCCATCAATGGTGTTTGTGCATCGGTTAGTGTGTCTACAGTCCCATTCCATGACTCTTGTTCTTTGAACACAACATCTCTACTAATGATTGTCTTCTTTGTGACAGGGTTATACAATTTGTAAGCTTTTGATTGCTCACTATAACCAGTAAATATACATTTTTCACTTTGATCATCTAATTTGCCTCTTATTTGCTTAGGCACATGTGCATAGGCTACACATCCAAAAACTCTGAAATGAGAAACACTGCAAGACATACCTGACCATGCTGCTTCTGGAACTCTGTTCATCACACTCTTTGTAGGAGATCTGTTTATCACATAAACAGCACATGCAACTGCTTCTGCCCAATACTCATTAGACAAGTGTCTTCCTTTCAACATGCTCCTTATCATGTTCATGATTGTTCGATTCTTCCTCTCTGCTACACCATTCTGCTGTGGTGTGTATCTGGTCGTAAACTGTCTTCTGATCCCATGTTGTTTGCAGTACTCATGGAATGCCTTCGAATCATATTCGCCACCACGATCAGATCTCAATACCTTGATCTGTCAATCACTTTGGTTCTCCACCAAAGCTTTGAACTCTTTGAATTTCGCAAAAGTTTCAGACTTCTGCTTCAAAAAATAGACCCAAGTCTTCCTACTATAATCATCAATAAAGGTGAGGAAGTAACAACTTCCACCAATCGACTGTGTCCTCATAGGTCCACACAAGTCGGTATGCACCAATTCAAGTGGTTTCTTTGCTCTGTAAGAAACTCCTTTCGGAAAACTTTCACGGTGTTGCTTTCCCAAGATGCAACACTCACAAGTGCTAGCAGGTTCTTTGATGGGAGGTAAACCTCTCACCATCTGTTTCTGCTGCAACAATCTTAAACCGGAAAAATGCAAGTGTCCAAACCGAAAGTGCCATAACCAGTATGCATCAGAACATGCAGTTGTAAAAGAACTAACCTGATCATTGTAGTTCATAATGAGAGGAAAGAGTCTATTCCTCGTCATCTCCACCTTTGCAATCATCTTCTTGCTTGGGGATTTGTCATAAATAACACACTGTTGTCCCTGAAAGGTAACTTTGTATCCTTTCTGCATCAATTGACCAACACTAATCAGATTGTGTTTGAGTCCAGGGACATAGTATACCTCTGATATGGTCTTTGGCTCCCCCTGCTTGGTCACAATGTTGACCACTCCTTTTCCATCTACAGCCACAGTCTTGTCAGTCCCCAACTTTACCTCTGTCTGCACTGAGACATCCAAATTAGCAACCAAATCCTTGTTGCATGTCATGTGGTTACTGCAACCACTATCTAATAGCCAGACCTTATCAGACGGTGCATGCATGGTGTTGCATGCTAGAAACATAGAGTCAGTATTTTCTGTACTGACATTAGCTCTCTGATTGCCTTGATCTGCAATCTTCTTCCTACAATCACGAGCATAATGACCAAATCTATTGCAGTAATAGCACTTTACCTTTGATTTGTCAGACCTTTGATTGTTATGAAAGCTTTTGCTGTTGCTGCTTCCACTTTGATGGTCATGCTCTTCTCGGCCATCTTTCTGACCATCATAACTGTTGCCTCGTCCTCTGCCTCTCAATTGACCTTTGCCTCGACCTCTTGAAATATAAACTTGACTTTTGAAGGCAGTTTCTAAAGTGGAATCCTTATTTCTGTCTATCCTCGCCTCATGCGAGAGAAGGGATCCCATCAACTCATCAACTATCAGTTTTTCCAAGTCCTTTGCTTCTTCTATGGTTGCTACCACAACATCAGACTTGGTAGTCAAAGATCGAAGAACCTTCTCAATCACTGTTCGATCTTTAACATCTTCACCATAGATTTTTAACTGATTGACGACAGACATGACCCTATTCATGAAGGAATCAATGTCCTCTGTCTCCTTCATCTGCAGAATTTCAAAGTCTCGCATAGTATTCTGCAGTTTAACAATGTTAACTTTGGCCATACCTTGATAGTTTGTCGCCAAAGTTTCCCATGCTTCCTTTGCTGAAGAGGTTATCATGATCTTCTGGAATACTGCGTGGTCCACTCCCTGCTGGATAAGAAGCAACGCTTGTGCATTCTTCTACTTGTCTTTCTTCCATTGTTCCCTCTCTGCATTACTGAGGGCTCGTTCCTCTGCATCATCTTGAGGTTCTGCAAATCCAAACTTGACATGATCCCATACATCATGCGCTTTTAGCATAGTCTCCATTTTAATATCCCACACATCATAATCTTTCCCGGTGAAAGATGAAAGTTGTGGCTGAAAATTTGATGTGGCCATCTTGCCTCAAAAAAAAAAATTGCCTCTGACAAAAACCCTAAATTGCTCTCTTTTTTTTTTTGATAAAAACTTTGCAAAGTTGCTTAAAAAACCTTTTTTTATATATAATAAATCTTTTATATAAAGAAAATTTATATATATAAAAAAACTCTTCTTTAAACACTTTTTGTTAAAATCCCTTTTAAGAGATCATAAACAATCTTTTGTAATAAACTCCTTAAAAAAAAAAACGATGTTGAGGTTGGACTTTTGAAAACTTAAAAAAAAAATCCCCTTTTTAAAGCTCACGTGCTCTTTTGTGAAAATGGAAAAACTTTTTTTTTGCTTCTTAAATACTCCTCTTTTCACTCTTTAAAAGAAGTCATATATCCAAATAAAAAAGACTCTGTAAACCATACTTTTTCTTTCCTTCCCGTTCACTGCTGTCGGCGGAAATTTGAAATCTGATTCCGCACTCCCGAAAGTCAATAAAGTGGGTTCCGCACTTTCGATGAAGGTAACTTGCGGTCTGCAAAATCGTAAGTTTGCCGAAATTCCGCAGTTTGTTTTGGGAGAAGTTGCGAACCCTCCTTAGGTGCTGCACTGAAAATGTGCGGACAATGGGTAAATAATTTTTTTTTTTGTAAAAAAAATTTGATGGCCTTTTCTAGTGGCCTCTTTCTCGGGCTTTGCTCGCCCACGAATTTTTTGATCCTTCCTCATCTCTGATACCAATCTGTTGGATAGCCAGAGGATTCAATCACACAATTAACACAAATATTCCACACACGAAATAATGAGTTGCGGCTCTTCAATTAATCTAAATCACTCCCAAATCATAAAAAATGAATACAATGAACCCGGTGAAGGGTATTTAACCTAAATTGACATGCACACACTCTCACATAACTGAACTTGATCAACTCGCTTAACTCACTCTCTAACTCACTCACCAAATCTATCTATAACTCGACTCAACTAGTTCACTTAATTGTTTGTCTAACTCTGCATGCGGGCAGTAATTATATATTTTAACATACACTTCCATTTTCATTCATTTGTGGGTCGACCACTGTATACGAGGCGATTGGAAGATCTTCTTCTCTAAAACAAAGACAACCTTGGATGCCCAGTCGATGTCGAAGATGCCTCAATAACTCGACCATCTTCTAGATGGGAAGTCGATGTCGAAGACATATGAATAAGACGACCATGTTCTGGATGCAAGTCGATGTCAAGCGAATCCAGAATAAATCAATCATTTTTTGGATGCCTTGTCGATCTTAGAAGCCATCAAGATAACTCGACCATCTTACGAACGAACTTTACGTGTGAGTCTCTTCTATACATGAAAGGTGAATCAATCCATTTCCATCTTTAATCCCATTTATAGTCTTGAGTTTGGCACTTACTAGAATTTCCAGGAAATCCCTGGCACCTATCTCTAGATCCAGCCTTCCTCTTATGAGGCTTGTAACAAAAACGGATAAATTACCAAGGCATGTAATTCCTTGGACATAAATATTAACAAATCCACTGACAACTTCACTTATGTCTATTTGTGCAAAAGAAAAATATGATAACCCTCCCAACCAACAAACCAATTTTATACTAAAAAATTGCAGATTATGGAGTAAACCCATCTCAAAACTTACCCGACTTGGGATCAACCAAACTTTAATATTCCACTCAATCTATGTTCACTCTATGTTGTGCCCGCAGAAATTTATATAGAAAAACATATTCAAACTATGTCATCCATGATGTTTCGCTTTATCATCCTTAGAACTGCCTAGCGGCTTCGTCATGTAAGTGTACCATGCACGAAACATCTATTCTTTGAAGGAACCAAATGATTCTTGTCGTGATATAAAGACAATAGGCAATTTTAGATTCTAACATTTTAGAATGGAAATTTACACGCCTAATTAAAAAAAGCAACTCATTGCCTTTCAACGTAAATCATATACAGGATGACCATCAAATTTTGGAGTACTTATGAATAATAATCATTTTGTTTTCAGTTTAGTAGCTTTTAATTCGGAAAAAATAATCTTACAACTGCAATGGGATTAAGGTATATTAAGGGTTTATCTTCTTGACATTTAAATTTTTGTGATTTATAAAGTAGTTAAATGTTTTTTAATAATAGAAATATTCATTTTCAAAACAAGATTAAAAAAAAACTATTTTAAATAGTTAAAAAAACTAATTCATAATAATATAATCTATCCCAAAAACATTTATCTAACTTTGATTTTACAGAACTATGATTTTGCAAAACTGTCCGAATGAAAAAAAACTAAAGATTACCAAAAGATAACAAAACTCATAAACGAAGAATGACTGAAGGATAACAGAGCTCATAGCGCCACCATTTTCCATGGAGGGACTCGCACACATGACAACCAAGCCATCCACGGATCTAATAAAGGGGCCCAGTTCGGAAGATGCAATAAAATTCCAAGATGGGTTGTATCACTCACTAAGCCAAATTGCATCTCTTCTTTCTTCTCCAACATTTTATCTGGTGGTCGATGGCCATTTCTGTACTCCTTTACATGTTAATGAGAATAAATAGTGAATATTCTTGATTGATACTTTAAAAAGTCACTGCAACCTTCCACCGTCATTCTTTAAAAAGTAAAAAATGTGCTTCACGAAGCATCTTTTTTATATAAGGGTAGGAAACTCCCTGTCAAGGGAGTGTGTGGTTGTGTGGTGAGGGCAGTGGGCTCACTTATAATTATTTATGAAAAGTCTATGTATATTCTATAATGTAATTATATTTTTAATAAAATCATTTTTATATTTTTAATAAAATCAATCGGTGTTCGAGTTAAGAATGTATTATCTAATTTTGATTTAATTAAAATTTTATTTATTTTTAATTGTGTATTTATGGTTGGTTTTTATTTGATATTCGTATAGTTTATGTAATTATTAATTATTCCTTGAAATATCAATATTAATATTAGTTTGATATGGTCTGAAAATGGAATATACCTCCGGCACAATTTTGATGATTATAATTTGTTTCGTCATTGTTGAATTAATATTTTGATAATGATTCCTTTGAGTTTAGATTCATAGTGCTCGTCGTCATTAACTCTATTGCGTCCATTATATTTTATAATTTGGGTCCAACGTGGAGGGCAATCAAGAAGGCATGTAATGTGTGAGAGCTTGGTGGAGAGAAAAAATCAAACTCTTGAAAAAAATTTCATTGTAATATTATCTTATTAATTTTATAAATTAGTAATTTTGTATTTTATTGGATGATATATATATATATATATATATATATATATATATATCATTTTTTTGGAAATTTTTCACTTAATATAATAATTTTAAAATGTTATACAAAATATTTAAAAAAAAATGTGTAAGTTTCTCTTTGCACTAAAAAGATCTAAATAATGTTTGCTTAAACAATAACTTACATAACCATATAAATAAATAATTAAAAATTCAGTAAAAAAAAATAAACAATATAGATTTAAAATATGAAGAGGTAGAAAGAGATATGGTAAATAAATAAAAATATAAATAAACTAGAAGTATGATAAATTAATAAAACATTTTTTTTATACTTACTCCAAAAGTATGGTAAATAAATAAAAATATAAATAAACTAGAGGTATGGTAAATAAATAAAACATCTTTCTATATTTACTCCATAAACCTCTTTATATCTACACAAACTCAAAAAAAGAGGTTTTATTTAGGTGAAGTTTATGTGCCAAATACCATGGGCCAGATACCATGAACCAAATTATTATTAATACCATAAAAAAAACATTATTAACCATGATATTAATATTAAAATATTAATATTATTAAATTTAATAAATTTGGATTAATGCAATATTAAATGCGCCATATTATAATATATATTAATAAATCGTTATATATATTAACTCTAGATATATATAGGACGGAAGAACAAAGACATATGATACTGGTGGAGAAATAGGGGGAGTGACAAGGGAGCGGTGGAAATAAACTAAAGGAGAGGGGAGAGGAGGAATGAAGAGAGAGAGAGAGAAAGGAGTGAGAGAGGTAGAGAAGGGTAAGAGACGAAGAGGGAGACATAAAGACGGAGGTGGGAGAGACAGGGAGAGAGCGAGGGAGAAGGAGAGAGGATTAGAGGGTACAGAGAAGGAGAGACAAAGAAGGGGGAAGAGAGAGGGAGGTAGGTGATCCGGGTAAATTCCTGACACCCTTAACCAAGACCTTTTACTTCGGTTGATGTGTTAGAATTGCATTTAATCAAAGCGTTAATGAACATAAATGAAAATTTGCATGCTGTAAAGAAGAGAAACATAACAAGCATTAGCAACATAAGAGATTGATAATGAAGTTCGTCTAGGAGGGGCTATGTCTCCAGGCCTCGGTGTCAAGATGATGTAGGCCACTGCATTAAGTGTTGGAAAGAGTGATGATGTACATGGATGGTATTTTCTCTATCATGCAAGGAAAATTCCCTCACGCAAGAGTGGCTGGACCTCTCCACAAGATGTTCCACTACAAGAACTCTCATTCAAAAAAAAAACTCTTATCAGCATGACAATGACGCACACATAATGACTATGAGTATCCTGCTAGCATGGAAACAAAGGGATCTCAATCAAACATTTTGTGACAATGAGTATCTCACCAACATGGCAACCAAGGATCTCAAACAACGTAAAAAATTCATGATAGAAATTACATCTCATATCAAGAACAAAACAAGATCCCACATCAAACATCAACAGGGATCCATACAGCACAATGCATCTCATAGCAAAGAGACAAAGAAGTACATGATCACACTGCATATATCTCACGTCTTGGAGATATCTGAAGAAAAGGATGATAAAATGTTGGATTTGGCTGTACCATTAATGTCGTGGTGTCGAATGTCCTAAAAACGACTACTCACACATGGAATGATGACACCTGCAACTCCACTTTGAAAAGTGGCTGAAAAACATAAGGCTCAGATGGAAAATTTGAATATACCATCAAATTCGTGGCGTCAAATAGTGAAAAATCGACTGTCCAATTTTTGAATTCTGACAAAGTGAAAATTTGGGCCTCAGGGAATCTCTTAGATTCTGCCTAGATTCCTCAAAGATGCTTCTCCATAGAGAATCTAGAAATCTACAACTTAAATTAGTAATATGATCTCACCATTGAGATCCTTGCGAAATTTCGAGAAGAATGAGTATAAAGTTGACCTCATTCTGACACTAACGAATTTCGGCCTCCAAGGAATATAAAAGATTCCCTCAAGATTCCTAAAAATTCTCCTCCACAGGGAACCTGAAAAACTACTACTCAAAAAATGAATCTGACCTCGCCATTGCATTCCCTGTGAAATTCTAGTTAAAATGCATAAAAAGTTTAATACATTCTGAAAATTTTACCTCCTTGGGATCAAAAGATTCCCTTGGCATCAAATAGGAATCTGTCTCGAAATCCATGCTTGCTCCTACCTCGATCTGCATGCTCTGACCTGCCTTGAAAAATGTGCCTACCCTTGGCCTGGGCGCACTGGGAAGAAACTGTGTTTAAATAAATGCAAGTCGGCGGACTTAACAATGTCACCATTGGTCGCACAACGACAAGGTTGTTTCGGCAGAGGAGGAGAGGTCGAGGGATCAAATCCTGACCCCTCAACATAGTCATATGGCGCGTTTTAAATTAACAAAACCCAACATAAAATTTTAAATGGGGTGGTTAGGTTTTCATTGGGCGGACCACCCAACAAACGCCATGGCTTTTTATGTGGTTGGTATGGTGATACGGTTAAGTTGGGTTTTAATGTGGGGTGGCCGTGTGGGCGGGGCCGGCACCATGCCGGTTGTGGGTTCGACTCACACTTATCTCAGTTGTAATATATATATGTGTGTGTGTGTGTGTTACGTATTCTAGATATGGTAAATGGCAGTAACGTGTGGGTGGGGTGGTGGGGGTGGTGGACCGCCACCCCCCTATTTTTTTAATAATTTTTTGGTTTTTAAAACAAATCAATCAAGTTTAAAAATTTCGGTTTTAGGCCGAAGGAGTCTTTTTAAAGACCAAAAAATTTGGTCCGGAATCCAGCCGGAGCTAGCCAGAATCCGGTTTCCAAAAAAGTGCAAAATTGTGCCTTCCTTAAGTCTGCCACCTCATCAATCCAACCCAGAACTTTAACTTCTTCTAAATTTTGCATATGAGCTCGGTTTGACAAACCATTTGCACTGTTGCGATCAAGGCAACGATATATTCAACCTGAAGTTGGTTCGAGAGCAATCCAAACATTTTTATTTTTTAGCTTTCATAAGCCCTCTCTGTCCTGTGTGTGTCTCTGGAGCTACTTAGATCAATCCTCCCCAATGAGGAGCTTTTGGTCCTCCAAAAGCATCAACGATAATATTCAACTGCGGTGTACAATGTCTACAACACAAGTGTCCCGAAAAAGGTCACCCTTCCATCTCCTTCACCTTTGTTCTTCGGAGCCTTAAGCGATGAACCGACACATGCATCTTATGCAAACCTGTAGTACATTCTCTTGCAAACTACATGCTCAAATTATGACCAACTATGAACCAAATATTTCCCATACTTGCCACGAGTTTATAATGCATACTCGGTGGTCAATTTTACATTGAATGGAAATCTCACCCTAGCTATCATTACAAGACAAAAAACATCATCGTCACATTTCGAAGTGATGGCAAACACATCATCACTTTTACATAAAATAAATGCATCACATGATTTACCAAACAAGCCAAAATTTCATGGTTGCTAAACAAACAATGGAAAACACATAACCACTTTTACATAAATAAATGAAACACATGATTTACAAAAATAAGGCCATGAAAAGCTAACACATCTAGAAAAACCATCTCTCACTTATCTAAGTGAATGGATCATCTCCTTGTGGCATTTTTTCTTGTGGAACAACTATTTCAACTAATTCATGCACCAACGCTTCTTCCTTAAGGTGCAGCTCTGGATGGAGCCTTGAACACGTGGATATTTGATGACCACTTTGGTTGCACTGGTTGCAAAAGGCCTTCTTCCTCCAGACCTACTTAACCAGTTTTTTTTTTCTACTGTGGAGAAGGATTTTTTCCCCTCATCCTCTTTTGTGCTGCCATTATTTTCCAACAATAAAAAATTACATGGTTATGTAACCCAAAAAAATTACAAGTTTTTCAATGCCATGATTTAAATTCATGATTAGCAACATTCTTATAATCAAAATTTACTCTGAAATAGTGAGACTTGTTATACCTTCCCTGGTGGTCTCTGGTGCGATCATGGTGATGAGAGCTTGCCTCAGCTCTTTCACTGCAACATGCACTTCTATGGGATGATGGTGAAGTGTTCCCATCAATTCTCTTCCTTGGTGAGTTCAAAAATGCCTGTTTGCCTTCCATTTCCCTAGAACATTCTCCTTTAGTGTATCCCAAACCTATGTAGTGAGGTCTCTACACAACCTCCAATGGTTGAGTTATGCCTTGGCATGAATGCTAAGTCCTCCTCCTTTATACCCTATCTTGGTAAGGATTCTCATGTAGCTTCCTGTAATGGGGATCTCCACACTTCCAATAGAAATGATATCATGTGAAGAAAATGTAGAGAAATCAACACTGTTTACCTCAACTATCGATTTTGAAACATGTGAAAAAAGCTTCCCTAAGCCTTCATTGTGCTTCACTTCCTCCAAGGCCTCTGTCACGGCTTGTAGTTGAAGCTACAATTGCTGCTTCTCCTTCTTATCTTCTTGTAGGACTACCTTTAATGCACCATGATCTGTTTGAAGGCTTTCGTCGTTGGGATTCAATTCTTCCAACGCCTCTTTCGTGGCTTGCAACTGAAGCTGCAATCGATGTTTTTCCTCATTCTCTTCCTATAGGAGTGTATTCAATTCAACGTTGTCTAATGCTTGTTTCTCATAAGCTTCGTACAACAATTTCACTTTCTCAGAGACCCTGAGCATGGTCTTGTACATGTCTTTGACATCCTCCATTTCTCAACTCGGCGAACTTTCAATGGTTCACACCTGCAATCCAAATCAGCAATAAGACTATTCTAATACCACTTGATCTGGGTAAATTCCTAATACCCTTAACCAAGACCTTTTACTTCGTCTGACGTGTTAGAATTTCATTTAATCATAATGTTAATGAACATAAATGAACATCTGCATGCTATAAAGAAGAGGAACATAACAAGCATTAGCAACATAAGAGATTGATAACGGAGTTCGCCTAGGAGGTGCTATGTCTCCAGGCCTCAGTCTCAAGATGGTGTAGATCGATGCATTATGACGCAACCTAAGCTGTGTACACCTTTTATACAAAATGCATCTCTCGTTATACCCAGGAATTTTCATTTCCCAACCATATAATACAAACCAAATTTTGTATCCACTTAAACGAAAATTCCACTATATTTATGATTTTGATCTAAAATTCAAATTCTAACCATAATAAGTTAAATATTTCATTCCACTTTATTTACTTAAATTTTTCACCTCATATCTCCATGCTTTAATATTAGATCTTCGACGTAGATTTTCAATTCCACGATCTAATGGTTTTCAACAATATCGTGCTATCCATTTGACCTTGGGTCCGCAAAACATGCCGATAAAATCATATACGGCCTCACACTTAATGCTCAATGTCCCTTTCCACTGTCGATCATATGTGCTCACCAATCTGACGACAATCACACCTCAACATGCAAGATGTTTAAGGTTTTCATCATTTGTGAAATAGGTGGTTTTATGGTCCTACGTGTTTCTTCCGTAGGCTAATCGTACACTCTTATAAAATACCACTTACCACTTTCAATTTGTGCGAATACTGATCACTGGTTTCTGCCTTCATCCAATGCATAGCCTTCTCCTTTTGGTGAGCATTGTGATTTCATAGATCAAAATTTGCTTCACAGATTTCATAAAAAATCTCGTATATGAAACCTCGGCCCATATAAATAAGTTAGCCTACATTGTTCCTAAAATGAAATGAACAATCCTTTCCGGAAACTAAAACCAAAGCAACAATGAAGAATTTTTTTAACACTGTTGCTTCTTGTAAAGTTTTCTGGGCTTCGGTGGCCTGAGAAATTTCACCATGGCTTCTTCTCAGTGTGTACGCAGCTTCAACATGGTTATTCAATTCACATAGACTTCACAACTTCAAACTGGTTATTACAGTTCAATGCTCTAGCTATCAACAAACCGGTGATTAAATTTTATACAAAGTTCTAATTCATCTTTCTACTATTCCTTCTCCCATGTTTCAACCCAGAATATGAATTCCCAAGTGAACACACTAATGTGATCTCAACAAACTGAGATCCCCCCTCTGTTACTCTACCATTAATTCTCCTTTCAACATATTTAATCCAGTTGTTTCTTACACACAATACAGTTTGTCTTCACCACAATGCGCTCCAGAATTTGAAGATTGTGGCTTTTCAATTTCTCCGAGAAGCAAATTTATTCACTAACTCAAAAGAAAACTACTAAGCTTGCCCTTCTTGCCTCTACACAGTGCGAATTGGACATCAATTTGAAGGGCCATTTAGTGGCATCGATCCATTCTGTGATCGACGCTCATACGTAATCCACACAAAATTTAGATTATAAATTGAATGACCAAACTCTTAAGAACACGTAGTCTATTGAATTCATAATTCCTATAACTTAGATATACCATGATAGAAACACAATCTTTAGCTATTTCCAAATTTGAATACTCTGTTTATCCCATCTCTTCCAATATGCAATCTCTCTAATTTATTCATAAATCATAACTCAACAATCAAATAATTACATAAAAATTATTCCTCTGGCCTGATTTTCTGTATCAATGGCCTTTTCTCTAATCTACCCATAGGCTTACAAAAACAACTCCTATCTATATGTCTACTTTATATCTCTCCCATGCCTTTGAGGCTTATAATTTATAAAATGGGATTTTACAACCAATTCTGGTTTAGATCCATAACTTTCTCAACAAATTCCTAAGAATCCTCTAAGTCCTCATTTGACTCAACTAATCCCTAAAGATCTTCTCTTATCCACAAAATCATGAAAGCAATTCCTAATTCTCTCATATTCTCTTTCGAGAACATTTACAAAATACCTCTCAATATTTAATTAATCCTATTCTAAAGTATCTCTCATTAAAATTACTCAACTCTAAACAAATTATTTTAATTTGTTACATAAGAATCCAATTTCTTAGAAAATACAAGGGAAATGCCCTCACGTAGGAAAATGCCCTCACGTAGGAGTGGTTGGACCTCTCCATAAGATGTTCCACTACAGGAACTCTCCACAAAAAGGACTCCTATCAGCATGACAATAATTCACACATAATGACTATGAGTATCGTGCCAGCATCGCAACAAAAGGATATCAATCAAACATACATGTGACCATGAGTACCCTGCCAACATGGAAACCAAGGGATCTCAAACAACATAAAAAACCCATGATAGAAATTACATCTCACATCAAGAACAAAACAATATCCCACATCAAAAATCAACAGGGATCCATACAACACAATGCATCTCATAGCCAAGAGACAAAGAAGTACATGATCACACTGCATATACCTCACATCTTGGAGCTATCTGAAGAAAAGGATGATAAATTGTTGGATCTGGCTATACCATCAATCTCGTGGCGTCAAATATCCTGAAATGACTCCTCACACATGGAATGTTGACACCTACATTTCCACTTTGAAAAGTGGCCAAAAAAATAAGGCTAATATGGAAAAATATGAATACACCATAAGATTCGTGACATCGAATAGTGAAAAATCGACTATCCAATTTCTGAATTATGACAAAGTGAAAATTCTGGGCCTGAGGGAATCTTTTAGATTTCCCCTAGATTCCTCAAAGATGTTGCTCCACAGGGAATCTAGAAATTTACAACTCAAATTAGGAATCTGATCTCACCATTGAGATCCTTGCGAAATTTTGAGAAGGATGAGTATTAATTTGACCTCATTCTGACATCGGTGAATTCGGTTGTTAGTATGAATCTTTCATCGTAAAAGATCACTTTAGCTACGCATAACAAATAGCCCTAACATCAATTATGGCTGCAAAATATCTTCAAGTTTGCTGCACAAATTCAGATCTAAGCATAAAAGATATTAAGCAGATAAAATATAACATGGCTCCATGCATTCAATGGACAAGACAAGAAACAATGTTTTTAAAAGAATTTTATATTATATTAAAGAATGGGGCACCTGAGAGGAAAACAAGAAAGGTGTTTTCCGGTTCTCCTCAGTGGGATGGGTTCTTGGAAGTCCTCAGTGTTTCAGATCTAACATTCCTCTCTCTTAGTGGTGTAGAAAAACAAACATAGAACTCAATGGGAGTTCACAAAGCAAAAATGGAAAATGGTGACCAAGAGTAGATCTAGAGTGATCTACTGCAATGAAGGTGACTAATGAATGGGGAAAACCCCCCTATTTATAACAAAATATTGGGGCGGTCTAGAACTCGGTGCATGAATAAAATATTATTAATCGAATTCTAGAAGCACCTTTTAGGAATATTTTATTATATTTGTTGGAGGAAAAAGGATTCTTGACTTGGGTCAATTCCTTTATTTATAAATAATAAATAAATAAATGATTTATTTATCATTTTAGGGGAATGATGGGAATATAATTAAATAAATAATGGTTTATTTAATTATTTATGGATGATTTAGTCAAATTTAACAAAGAATATTATTTAAATAATGATTTAAATAACTTATTCTTAAGAAATAATTAAATAAATAAGGATTTATTTAATTAAGTTCCTTATTTTGGGTTAAATATGACCAGGAAATATAAACAAATAAGTTATTTTATGTGGTGAAAGCAATTTTACTTAGGGTAAATTGGTCTTACATGGTGTACTTGGGTTCATCTAATAATAACAGGTTAGATGACCAAAAATTGGTGTAACAGATTGCCCCCCAACGTACGAGTGTTAGGAGAAAATCGTATGACCGAAGTACGTTGTAAGAACTCAATCACTAGGCATCAAGAGAGAGGTGAGAGAGAAATGTAAGGATGTCTGAGGTGTGAAAGGACTAGACCCTGAGGAGACGAGACTTACAGGTGCAACAAGTCTCTATGAAGTGGTACCTATGCTAAAGGCGGCGGGGGAGGCATACCTATGCCCTCCGAGATGAAGTACAAAGAATAAGGTGCCCGGAAAACCACGGAACGCAATAAGTACAAAGAATAAGGCGCCCGGAAAACCACGAAATGAAATAATGGAGCATGTGCTGGCCTAAACAGGAGCTAGATAAATAACATGATGAATCCCACATACATGCGATGCCTGGAATAATCGTCAGGGCTTATACAATAATATGGTAGTACATGAGATATAAATATGCCCAAATGCCCCCTACACGCGGGGAAGTTCTCTCAAAATCTGATGGATACGTGCAAATCGAAGAGGTGCTGCAAGTGGTTGAGGCCGATATCATCATATGAGAGGAGCTGCATCAAGGGCTGAAATGAAGGCATCCGGGCATGTGGGGGGCTACCTACAAGGCCACCCCCTCATGAGGGTTGAGACATCTCACAGATGCCCGAGAATCACCAATAGCTGCGGCTGCGTCACTGGACCATCAAGTGTATATATCACGATCATGCTAGGAAGAGCTCGAACCAAGGTACACTACCCCCTAGACTTGGCTTCTGGAGTAAATGAGCTGATGTCGACAGAAGGAGGTCCGCCATAGGTGAGGCAATAAGGGAACCCCACCTAAGGCACGGGGAAAATAGTAGAGCGATGAACAAGTAGATACTGATGATGATGACGGAATGAGAGAAACGGAGGAGTGGTTGGACAACTTCCTTGTTAGAGCATAAAGGTGTATGAATGGCTGGCGTGGCCGACACAATATGTGAGGGATAGTGGACGCGAAGTGCAGAGAGCTATAATGTGCGACACGAGAGAGAGACCAAGCAATGAAGGATGGAGGACTATGGCGGGGTACAAAGGTACTCGGCATCGACTCCATGAATGCGAGGATGACTCAACTCGGATGCTATAAACAAGGGCGACTCGATGGTGCTGCCACACAGTAAAGGTCAAATGGGGGACCATGAAAACATGAGTACAAGATGGTAACTCATGACGAAAATCAACATGAACAAGTACGAGTATGGAGGCAAAGTGGTGCCGCAAGTACAAGTGTTGTAAGTGAGGAAATCCGATTTTGAGGAGAGGTGAAGAGATCCTTCTTGGGAAAAATGTGTCCTGGTGAAGTATCAAGGTACTAAAAACTAACAGGTACCTAGGGCTCATGAACAGGCCAGGTTTCACTTTTTGGGGTCTGTTCTGCGACCTGGGTAGCAGGTATTGGGCAGAAAACTGTGACCTGTCCTAGGAAATGACCTGAAAAGTGCGACCTGTCAGAGAGAGGGGGTTTCGGTGCTGTTTTTTGGCTGAGATCTAGGATTTGTATTGTTGAGGGACTTAGGGGCCCATAAGCATGATGTGGTCATGCCAAAATGTATTTAGGAAAAGGGGAATCTAAACACATTTGAATGAAGTGGTGCGCCATTTGGTTTTGTTATGGTTATGCAGCTTGAGAAAGGAAATGGAGGGTGACCAATCTCTTTTAGTACTGCATATATGAAGCAAATGGAATTTAAGTTTCTGGGTTGGCATACCTGGTGCCATTATCCCAAATAGAGGATTTGGAGATAATTAACTGATGCTCTCGTAGAAAACCTATAGGTTGGTCAACAACAATGTCGAAAAGACTGGGTTGCTGATGTAAGATGAAGGAACGATAAGAGGTATCATCCCCAGAGTGATCTGAAGTGATATGGGACTCTAGAGGGGCTTCTATATGTGGAAGAATAATGGTACTAAAGTCAGCACGACCAGATATACTAGGAGAGTTGTGGAGAATTGCTTCTCTTGGTCTCTCAAATATGGGTGCCCCCTTACTCAAACATTGGGTTTCAATGTAATGGCCACAAGGTGTATGTGGTGTGAACGTATGGGTTAGATGTAAGGGGGAATAGATAAATTCAGGGGTGGTGATTTCTTCCATAATGTCATCATCGTGATATGAGATGGGGTGACTGGTGGAAGAAGGACCACCTGACATGGCAAAGATACCTGATTCATGATCACGAGAAAAGAGATTCGCATGCGGATCATCACAAGGGTTAAAAATGGCCCAAGCTGCCGAGGCTAGATTCTGGGAATAGTGACTTGTCCCATCGGCATAGCCAATATAATGTGTGGACGGAAGGTCCTGCAAAATAGTGTCACAAGACAAGACATGGGAGGAGTAAGAACAAAGATGACAGCGTGAGTGAAGGGTAGACAGCACAGGATAACTATGGGAGGTAGTAGGCTGGATAGGGTGGCTATGACTCGCAGACTGACTAGAGGGTGATGTATGGGGGCTAGAGCTCAGGCTGCGGAGAATATCATAGATACATATGGTATCATCATGGTTATGGGTGGGAAGGAAAAAGCCAGGGAAACCACAAGAGGCCGCAAAGCTACCTAAATCATCAGCATGGGAAGAAAGACTCACATACGGACCGTCTTGGGGGATGACAGAAGAACAAGTAAAAATATGATCGAAGGATGTAGAGCCCAAGATTTTTGCTGAAGGGTAATCGAGCAAAACAGATGGAGTGGATTCAGAGAGAATGTACTCCAAGGGTCGGACGGATGATGATAGGTATAGGAGGGGGGCAGTAGGTTCCGACATCTCAACATTAGGAGGAGGAATGTCAATGGTAGCAGGTGGATCCTTGAGTTGTCCTGACACATATGGCGCGAGGATAGGAGAGGCGAATTGGTTTTTTTCCATCTCGTACACGCGAATGACCTCTAAAGAGGCTCAATAATGCGTGAGGTGAGGAAAATGGTGAGAATAATGGCCATGGACCCCACACAAAGCACAGGTTTTGTTGGTGCGAAGAGTCTTTGGGTTCTTGGCTGCAGACGAGGAAGAAACAGAGGATACAGAAACCGTAGACTCAAGGAACGTGACTTTAACCATGGGTTTGATGTGGGGAAACTCGGGACAAATATGGGTGGCCGTTGGCAATATGATGCTCGAGTGTTGTCCTCGATGGCAACCCACTTGATGAATATGATGGCAACCCACTTGATGAAGTCGTTCTTTTTACTCGATGGACTTGGTAATGATGCAAACTCGATGTGATATGATGTAAGGATGAAAGGAATTTTTAGTATGTGTTGAAACAATGATAAAAAGAGTATGTATTAAGGCATACGTGGATTTGTCTAGGAAAGAGTCGCGTATGCACGCGGAAATAACGTGCTAAGTCGCGTATGAGCAAAAGCGCTCATAAAGTGAAAAACCAGGGGGGTAACCACCATGGTATTGACCCATTGTATTGAGTAATGATTCGTCATTGTGACCCCCGTCCGAAGAATACCATCGGAAGTAATATGGTTTTTGGGCTCATGGTATTGAAAAAGGGTAATCCTATATAAAGAGAAGAAATTCATTGTGCAAAGGATGAGAGTAATGAGCATATGTCTGGGATTTAATGAATACTTCACTCCGGAGTATATCGTATGGTTAAATTCTTCTCTTAATTGAGTAGACTCGAATCTATGAAGCATCTATGAACATAATGAAGGTTCAAGATCTCTAGATCTTGAAATGGTGAATCTCTTGGATGATTCGAAGAGAAGTGATAAAGACTGCGCAAATCAGCTTGAAGAAGTCGAAGAAATCTAGGTAAGTTCATAGATCCGATCTATTGTGCAAGTTAATCTTTTGGAGATCCATACACAAGTTGGTCTCGTGAAAAGCGCGTGTATACGCGGCTCGCTCGTGAAAGACATATGTGCAAGGCATGAATTTATTTGAAAAAAATTATCGAAGTATACATGGGTTAGTCTTATGAAACACGCGTATATACGCGGTCCTGTTATACTAAAAGCGCGTATGAAATCTGATTTAATGGGGTTTCCAAAAGTTGAATGTGTTTCACGAATGTCCGATTCGAAGTCCCAGATTAACTCGAGTATTCTCGGTTATAGTAAGTTCACCTGTTTCCGTTTGTAGCATTGGGCTAAAGTATGTTTATCGAAGAGTGAAGGGTTATGTTGGAGTCAGTTGGATTCAGGGCTTTTGAAAATAGATGAAACGTGGTCTGCAGTGGGATCCGAGGTTGAATCCTTCGCTCCGATAATATTAGCGCAAGAGGCCGGTGCTAATATCGGGTGGGGGTAGTAGCTCCCCTCCGTGTGAGATTGGGAAACAAGAGCAGGGGGGGGTCGAGGCTCCCTTCCAGAGAGGTCGGTAAACGAGAGAAGGTTGCAGACTTCTCCTGAGTGGGTGCCTCGCAATGCTGGTATAAGTTTGCACCAAGACATGATTGTAAGAAGTTTTTTCTCTATAATAAAATATTGAAGGTCGAGACAATCGGCGAGCGGTGGTTTTCTCCCGACTTGGGTTTCCACCTAAAAAATCCCGGTGTTCATGTGTGATGCTTTGTGTGATGGTTTATTCTATTGTTATCGCACATGTTTACCGATAACTTAACATCGGATGAATGAATATTGCAAAGAACTAAGTTAATAAATATCTCGCATATTTAGATCTTCGCTAATACGTGAGTTGTATGAAAGGATGATCTGCGTGTATACGCGAGTTTACTAAAGGAAAGTAGCGTATGGGTTTTAAGGAATGAAAAAGTAAAAACTTTTGAATATGCGCAAATACCGATTCACTCTCGCGCATTTTTCCCAACAGATTGGTATCGAGCGAGGTCCTTCCGAAAAAGCTTAACCGCTAGTAAGGAAGATCAAGCAGATGAGCAATCACTGAGGAACAAGCATCTATCAAACCTCCGCTCTTCAACGAAAGAAATTTAATCTTCTAGAAAATAAGGATGAGATCCTATCTTGATCCATGGGAGCGAGATATATGGGCCATTGTTGAACAAGGATATCAATATCCAATCAAGCTACACCAACAGCATCCAACTCGAAAGAAAGAATTATGAATCAAATGCAAAAGCTGTCAATGCTATAATCGGAAGTCTAATCAGCAGTAATTTGTCAAAGTCATGCAGCTAAATACAGACAAAGGAGATATGGGACAAAATCATCCTAAGCTATGAAGGTGATGCAAAGGTAAAAAGTGCCAAACTTCAATCTCTCGTAAATTGAGTATGAAAATTTAAAAATGCATAGTGATGAGAATATCACTGGTTTCTTTTTACGTGTTGATGATGTTGTAAATCGTATGAGAAACTGGGAGAAACAATAACTTGAATCTACTTTGGTTGAGAAAATTTTTGAGATCACTAACTAGCCAAGTTTGAGTCAAAAGTTTCGCTCTTGAAGAAAAACGGGACCTTCAAAATCTTACTATGGTGCAACTTCATGGCATATTAATCGCATACGAAATGAGGAGAGGAGGACCATCCGAAGTCAAAGAAGTTGTTTTTAAAGCTTGTCAATGAAAAGGGAAAGAAGTTCGAAAACCGGGATATGGGTGGGGATATATCTCGTAAGAAGATGAGGCAAACTTTGTGAGAAAAACTCCAACTAGGAACCGAAAGATTCAAAAGGTAAGCTTCCTTCAAATGCTTTAATTGTGGAAGAGTTGGTCATTATGCTGCAAAATGTCCCTTATAAAGAAACATCTCGCTAAAGAGAAAGAAGTAGCAAGAAGAAATAAGAACCGGTCTAGCACTAAGAAAAAGCCACTATAAAAATGAAGAAAGTGATGAGTTATCCGCAGTGAGGAAGAATGTGAACAAGATCTTAGACTTCTCATGGCATTTGAAAAGAACTCTAGAGATGATATGGATGATTTTATGGATGCTCTAGATGACAATGATTTTCTTGATCGAACAATCAACTCAAAATATGCTTGGAAGAAAGTAAAATAATCATAGAGATCATAGAGGCTGCGATAATGAAGAAGCAAAGAAACATAATGAAAAATTAGAATGTGAAGTATTAAGTCTAAGAAAAGAACTTGAGAAAGTTAAAGACTCGAATCTTAGATTTGCTAAAGGATCCCAAACCTTAGATGAGATTATCAAGGTTCAACGATTCTCCGATTAAGACAGTCTTGGATATACACGAGAATCTCTCTCAAAGCTTGACACCAAACTATCTAAAAGCGACTTTACAACTCGGTTTACTTCATTCAACCACACAACAAGGGAATAAAGAAGCTTCACAGTAAAGCATGATCATCACAATACAAGGAACACTAACAAGGATATCTCTCAAAGGGGCAACAATCAATGTAAATTCAAATAGAAGATTTCATGATCGCTAAACTCTACTTCAATGGACAATGTTTCTCATGTCACAATTTTGGTCATAAAGTTGTTTAATGTGTTGCATATAAAACCATCATGACAAGAGAAGCAAGAAAGAAAAGGATGGATATTGAACCCAAAAGGAACACTTATAACAACTTTTTCTCCTCTTCAAAATGAAGTTGAATGTGCTTATTGCAATAACTTTGGGCATGAAGAATTCGAATGCGAGGAGCAAAGTCCTACCAAAACAACATTTTTCCTTCAAGTTCCAAAGTATGGAAAAATAAGGAATTACAAAGTTGAAAATTGTGGGATAGCGTTATTTGCGAGAAGGTGAAGAAAATCAATGGTACATTGATAGTGGGTGCTCTAGACACATGACAAGTGACAAAAGCAAACTTATTTCATATAATGCTCTAGAAAAGGAAAAGAAAGTTACATTTGGAAATGATAATCATTGTAATTAAAGGAAAAGGGTCCGTGTTTCTAAAATAAAAGGTGAAGGCTAATGATGTTATGTACGTGGATGGATTAATACATAACCTATTAAGTGTAAGTCAAATGTGTGATCAAGGTACGTGTTGTCTTCGCTTAAAATAATGTGTGGTTCGTGATCCGGATACAAGGGGAGAACTATTATAAAAGGGAAAAGAACTACAAGCAACCTATATGTATTGAAGAACCGCAAAGATCAATGTTACTTGAGAAAATCTTCGTAAAATTGGCTATGGCATAGAAGGTGCAGGGCATCTAAGCTTCTCTCAAATCAACAAAGCAAGCAGACTTTCGAAAGTCCGTTCATGGTCTTCCCAATATTACTCTACCGCAGAATATCATATGCAAATCCACGCTTTGTAAGCGTACTAGAGTACAATTTAATGCCAAAGAAGGATCATCAAGTAGGCCTCTTGAGCTTGTTCATACCGACATCCGTGGACCTATGAGGAAAAAGTCACCACGTGGAGAAGAATACTATATCTTATTTATTGATGATTTCTCTAGAATGTGTTGGATTGGGTTGCTTAAACACAAAGATGAAGCATTTGAGAAAATTTAGGTCTTCAAATCTCTCGGGTTTGAAAATGAATTAGATCTAAAAATCAAATGCCTTAGATCCGATCGAGGGGGAGAATATACATCAAATGAATTCTTTGAATTTTGTGAACAACATGGCATAAAGAGACAAGCTTCTGCCCGAGCAGCACTCCACAACAAAATGGCAAGTAGCGTAAAGAATGAATAGAACAATTCAACAAAATGGCTAGAGCTATGCTCGATGATTCTCGGGAACTCCCGACATGTTCTCGAGAAGCAGACATACGACAGCAAATATTCTCAACAAGGCACATGTTCGGGTAAATAGTGACAAAACTCCATATGAACTCCGGGTATGGTAATTCTCCTCACGTAAAGCATTTCAAAACTTGGAAGTAAATGCTTTATCAAAGAATAATGATGAAAATCTTGGCAAGTTTGAACCTAGATCGGATGAAGGGATACTTCTTAGTTACTCATCTACAAACAAAGCATGCACCAAATGTTACAATAAAAGGCTTCAAAAGATTGTTGAATGTATTGATGTTTTCATTGATCACTTTCCCGCAGCTCCTAAAGAGGAAAAACCAGCATGAGTAAGAAGATGATGGTGATTTTTGTCCTTCTACATCAACTATAAATGATATAGACAAGTGGATCCAATGAAGAACCCGAAGATGATTTATCGTAAAAGGCTCCATCCAAGATATGTTCAAAAGAATCATCTTGAATCTCAAATTTTGGGAAACAAGGAATCAAGTGTACAAACAAGGAGGACTCTTGTAGGATCTTCTAGCTATCCGCATTCCTATCCACAATTGAACCCCAAAATGTCAATCAAGCTAGTAAAGATGAATGTTGGATTCAAGCCATGAATGAAGAGCTTGATCAAATTGAAAAGAATCACATTTGGGAATTGGTACCAAGGCCACATGATAAAAATGTCATTGGAACCAAATGGATATTCAAGAACAAATTAAATGAAAATGGGGATGTTATAAGAAACAAAGCCAAATTGGTTTGCAAAGGGTGCACTCAACAAGAAGGTATAGACTTTGAAGAAACTTTTTGCTCTCGTAGCTAGACTTGAAGCCATAAGAATGTTTCTTGCTTTTTTTCAAGTTCTCAACAAATCAAAGTCTATCAAATGGAGGTCAAATCTGCTTTCCTTAATGAGTGATCTTGAAGAAGAAGTTTATATAGAACAACGAGGGATTCATTTTGGGAAATGATAAGAATATTTTTTGTAAACTCAAAAAGGCTCTATATGGTCTCAAACAAGCTCCAAGGGCATAGGTACTATCGTCTTGATAAATATCTCCATCAACAAGGATTTTCAAAGGGGTCTACGATAGCAACTTATACACAAAAATTGAACATGACAAACTTTTGATTGTAATTGTATATGTTGATGATATCATTTGGGAGTAATGAAGAATCCTTGAGTCAAGAATTTGCTTCTCGTTATGCAACAAGAATTTGAGATGTCTTTACTTGGGGAACTAACATTCTTTCTTGGCTTGCAATTGCATCAAACTACGCATGGCATATTCCAATCACAAGCAAAATATCTTAAGCAAATTTTGAAGAAGTATGGCATGGAAGAATGCAAGCCCGTAAGTACACCAATGATAACTCGTGATGCAATCTCAGCTTCTCATGATGATTCTCCCATGGTGAATCAACCGAATACAAATCAATGATAGGAAGTCTACTTTATCTCACCGGGACTAGACCAGACATTATGCATGCGTCGTTGAGATTGTTGGACGATTCCAAGCTAATCCAAAGAGTCTCATCTTCAAGCTATCAAAAGAATATTCAAATATCCGCAAGGAACTCAAGACTTTGGACTATGGTATCCAAAGAATGCCGATCTTACTCTTCATGCTTACCTACGATGCGCATTGGGATGGAAATTTTGATGATCGAAAAAGCACAAGTGGTGGTGCATTCTATATGGGGCCTCGGTTGGTATCTTGGTTCAGTAAGAAGAAAATTTATATTGCTTTTCATCTAATGCCGTAAGTGAATATGCCCTGGTCGCCGCATCTTGTTGCACTCAACTCCTTTGGATGATGCAAACCCTCGTGGAGATTTTCAAATCAAATGTATTTCTCCTATCTCCATTATGTGTGATAATACAAGTGCCATCGCATCTCAAAGAATCCCGGTATGCATTCGAAGACCAAGCACATTCCCCATCACGTATCACTTCTTACGTGAACAAGTGCTTGAACAAAAGGTGAAGTTGAGTATGTTCCCTCCAAAGAACAAGTCATCGATATCTTTGCAAACCTCTCGCTTTTGGAAGCATTCGAATATCTCGACGAGTAGTTGGGTGTTGTCTCGCGCTCTCGGAAGATCGTGATCCGATTAAATTCAGAAAATTAAATTGTATATGCGGGTTCCATGAAAGACAGTCGCGTATATACACGAGTTTCATCATATAAAGCCACGTATTTCCGGTTGCCTGGCAATTTTTTTTTAGGGTCAGCATTATTCAGCAAATTTCAGCAATGTTGTTTGGTATCTCCGATGCTATTTGGAGTCACCATTGGTATTCCAAACTCTCTTCTATTCTATTCATTCTTCCGATTTTGGGTGAAGATTCCTTTGATGATTTGTTGAAAGTGTTACGGGATGCACAAGCAAAGGGGGGGAGCTCTTGGTCATATAGAAAAGTTGCTTGGATGCACATTTTTCAGGGGGAGCATTAGCCTTGCTGAGTGTAATGCATTTTTGGCATTATGATGATTCTAAATGTGATCTCTCTCTTGAGATCTTTCTAGTATTGGTCATGTAAAATCATATTTGCTTCTTGATGAACAAGTCTCGTTGGAGGCCCATGATGTAAATTTGTAAACCCACATGGTTGGGTATTTGAGTCTCTTATGTAAATCCACTTGTTTGGATCTTTGATGTAATTACATGAGTCCCTTGGTGATAGGAAGGTCTTAGAATCATGTGCTTCATTGAAAAATATGTTTGAAGATTCGCCTGAACTCGGTGGGGAGCTTTGGTCACTTTTCAAAGTGTGTCATCGTATCTACGACATCCATCCCTTTTTCCCTTGATGTCAAAGGGGGAGAATGACATGGTGTTATTCAATGTATCTATCTGCGGGGGTAGTAATCAAACACCATCGTGGTTGCCATCAAGTCCAAAGGGGGAGATTGTTGGAAATATGATGCTAAGTGTTGTCCTTGATGGCAACCCACTCGATGTAAAGTCGTTCTTTTACTTGATGGACTTGGTAATGATGTAAATCTGATGTGATATGATGTAAGGATGAAAGGAATTTCCAGATGTGTTGAAACAATGATAAAAAAAGAGTATGTATTAAGGCATACGCGGAATTGTCTAGGAAAAGTCACGTATGCACTGCGGGAAATAACGTGCCAAGTCGCGTATGAGAAAAAAGTTGCTCATAAAGTGAAAAACCAGGGGCAACCACTCATGGTATTGACCCATTGTATTGAGTAATGATTCGTCTATGTGACCCCCGTCCCGAATACCATCGAAGTAATATGGTTTTTGGATCATGGTATTGAAAGAGGGTAATCCTATATAAAGAGAAGAAATTCATTGTGCAAAGGATGAGAGTAATGAGCATATGTCTCGGGGCTTTAATGAATACTTCACTCCCGGGAGTATATCCGTATGGTTACAATTTCGCTCTTAATTGATAGACCCGAATCTATGAAGCATCTATGAACATAATGAAGGTTCAAGATCTCTAGATCTTGAAATGGTGAATCTCTTAGATGATCCGAAGAGAAGTGATAAAGACCCGGAGCAAATTAGTTGAAGAAGTCGAAGAAATCTAGGTAAGTTCATAGATCCGATCTATTGTGCAAGTATTTTGGAGATCCATACGCAAAGTTGGTCTCGTGAAAGCGCGTGTATGCAGCGGCTCGTTCGAGTGAAAGACATGTATATACAATGTTTGGAATTTATTTGAAAAAAATTATTGAATCTATGACGTGAGTTAGTCTTATGAAACACGCGTATGAAATCTGATTTAATGGGGTTTCAAAGTTGAATGTGTTTCGAATGTCCGATCGAAGTCCGGATTAACTCGATATTCTAGTTACGTTAAGTTCATTGTTCTGCTTGTAGCATTGGGGCTGAAAGTCATGTTTATTGAAGAGTGAAGGGTTTTGTTGGAGTCATGGATCCAGCTTTGAAAATAGATGAAACGTGGTCTGCAGTGGATCCGAGGGTTGAATCCTTGAGTCCGATAATATCAGCAGAGGTTGGTGCTAATATCGGTAGTAGCTCCCTCTCAGTGTGAGACTAGTAAACAAGAGCAGGGGGTTGAGGCTCCCTTCCAGGAGAGGTCGAAACGAGAGAAGGTTGTAACCTTCGGCAGTGGGTGCACCGTCGGTCATAAGTCTGCACCCGCATATGATTGTAAGAAGTTTTTCTCTATAATAAAATATTGAAGGATTTTGGGAGACAACGGAGCGGTGGTTTTTCTCCCGACTTGGGTTTCCACCTAAAAATCCTCGGTGTTCATGTGTGATGCTTTGTGTGATGATTTATTCTATTGTTATCGCACATCGTTTACCGATAACTTAACATCGATGAATGAATATTGCAAAGAACTAAGTTAATAAATATCTCGCATATTTAGATCTCTCGCTAATACGTGAGTTGTATGAAGGATATCCGCGTGTATACGAGAGTTTACTAAAGGAAAGTAGCGTATGGGTTTTAAGGAATGAAAAAGTAAAAACTTTTGAATATGCGGTAGAACTATCGATTCACCCCCTCTCGCATTTTTCCCAACAAGGGCGTGGACCGACAACATCACACAAAGCACACTAGATGGTAGTGCTTTGGAGGCCGAGGAGGGACAGGGGTTTTTCGAGGTAGCCTTGTCCTTTGATGCCCCCTCGTGAGTGTTGGGCAGCATGCTTACCTGACGGTCGCAACAGGAGGTGGTTCTCGTTGAGGTGACCGAGGCATCGCCGCGACGGGAGAAGTCGTGGGGATTGGTTTAATCGGGGGTTAAAGTAATATACGGTTTGGGTTGACCGGCGGAGTAGTGGTCGGAGGGGTCAAGACACCGCATTTCGGGTATACCCCTGCAGGGTCAGGTTGGGGAGGGATAGGGTGGCCAAAATAGGGGACCGAATAAGCTCCGGGAGGGGGAGCAAGGAAGGGTATATGACCGGCATGGAAATGGCCGGGAGGAATGCAGTGCCAAGGGGGTTGATATCGTGGAATCGACTCGGAGGATAATGAGGTGTGGGGGCCGGTGTGTAGAAGAAGGTTTGGGAAAGTGGAAGAAGGTCGAAGCAGCGGGGTGAAGGGCTAGGAGCTAGTTGATGTTGAGGTTGCCGACTAGGCCAAAGTGGGCTCGTAAGCTCACCCCAAGATGATTGCATCATACAAACATTTGCCAAGCTAGGATCGTAGACAGAGGAGGGGGGAGGACCAGTGAAAAGTTCCAAGCAAAGAGGAGTCTTTGTAGACGCTGTGAGAAAACGCTGTCAAAGAATCAGCGGTTGGTTTATTGGGGATAGTAGAAATGGTGGGCCTCGGGGAGGCCCGAGATTTTGGTTCATGGTAGGTTAATTGGTCAATGGTGACAATCTTTCCATTATGAGGGAAAACATTCTTGCGTGGGACCGCGATGGGACGACGTAGACATGGCATAGGTGTAACTACACCCCAAGAGGATGTTGTAGTCAAGAGGGGCGTCGATAACTTCAACGTTGGACACACATGAGCCTTACTTACGCAAAGAAGGGTGATGGAGATCGAAGCATTATGAATAGTCGATGGGGCCGGGAGGCATGGCCATCCCACGCACTGAAGGGTGTGATTATGGAAGGGGCTAGTTCAGGGGATCAGAGTAGTTTCCAAAACCGAAGAGGACATTACATGGTAGATGCCCCCTCATCAATAATACACTGAGCGACATCGGGATTTCGGATTTTGACTGGGATTTGGAAAGCAACCAAAGGAGGAAGAGGAGGATGGTTTGACTGACGAGCATCGGAAACAATCAATTGGTCATCAACAGGATCTACAACTCCCACGGCAGATATTAGAGCCCTCTTTTGAGAAGGACACGACTGGAGGAGTTCCGGTGTTGAAATGGCGGCAGGAGATTGGGCCAGATCATCTACTATGTTGTATGAATGGGCAACCCATCTAGAGGCAGCATTTCGGCATAATGGTCCCTTAGGAGTCTTGGGATGAACCTCAGCTTTAGGCAGAGGGAGTTGCAAGGGACCATTGGGTGTCGATAGAGGCTCTGTAGGACCTGACGATGGAGACTCGGAGGCAGATGGAACATGAGGTGTGGAATACTGACAAGACCGAGTTTGACGGTTGAGGTCGACGGAGAGAGGTGGTTCAGAGGCCATCATGAGAATCTGGTAATCAGAGGAACCAAAAGAGGAAGGTTGAGTGGTTACCGGGGCATGAGGAGGTTGAGTGGCCACAAAACCTTGTTGAGGGAAAGGATCGGTAAACACAGCGGGTTGAGAAGTAGTTGGAGAGGGAGGGGAGGAGTGTTGTACTCGCACGGTGGCCTGAGAATCCCACATCTGCCGCATTTGTGGTAATAATGGACAATCATGAGTGTAGTGACCATAGACACCGCAACACGAACAGGGCTTATTGGTGCGAAGTGGCCTGTTCGGCTTGGGCTGAGAACCCTGTGCTAGTTTGGCAGTGTGAGGATCAATACTGGAAGGATTAGGTCCACGATTACTAGGGGTGGAGAGATTGCCTTTCCTTTTTCGTTGAGAAGGAAGAAGGTTGGTTGCCCCCTGTTGCGCAAATACTTGCCCTGGAGGGGGTAGTAAGTGCGGTTGTAGGGGTGGAGAAGGCAAGGGAGTGGGAGGTCCAAATGCTGGAGGAGCTGGGACACCAAGCTGTGGGTAAGGATAAGGGTTAGGGTAGGTAACATTGAGGTAAGTAGGAGTGGGGGCAAAAGGATGAGGTATGCCATATCCTGGATACATGCTACCAAGAGGGGAAAAAGTGCCGAAGGTTCTAGCCCCTCCTAGAGGGAAACCATAGCCCATAGGAGGTTGGGCAGAGGTATGGGAAAGGGTTCCAATGATACCATCGGCAGAGTGAGATGCCCCCGGGGTGTTAGTGCCGCCGGGCTTAGGGAGGTCAGGAAGGATGGTATAAAAATAACCAGATTGAGCATAAATAAGGTCATATTTCAAGGCTGTTTGAAGGGCGGCTTCTTCGGTTTGAGGGAAATGGGAGGTGAAATCTTTGCCAATGGGAGGTAAGAGAGAGCGAAGGAACCAGTCCATATAAACTCGATCTTCGAAGGAAGGAGCTCGACATAAGCTTCTTCTTCGCTGCCATTCCTGGACATGAGCGGAAAGGCGGGTCGAAGAGGATTGGCAGAAGGAGGTTAAAAGCTCGATACCTGTGTCGTATCGGAGGGGGAGCTAGAAATAAAATAAGAAGGCTTGGGAAATGGTCGCAAAAGTGGTATGGGAGGAGGTGGTCTGTTCAACATACCATTTAGAAGCTTTGCCGGTAAGCGTGCGTTGGAACAATTGAAGATGAATGGAGTCATCAGTAATGGAATTGGAAGAACACCACATATGGAAAGATCGGATATGGTTGGAGGAATCTTCACTAGCAAGGCCTTCGAACTTGGGAATGTTGGAGGGAAGCTTGGTTGGCATAGCAGGCCAGCTAACATCGTGGCGGATAGGATCATTGATCAGCTGATTGAAATCGGGGAGAATAAGGCCGACCATATAAGGGAGCAATGGGGAAGTCGAAGTAGATCCCGAGGTGGTTCCACTAGAAACAGACCTAGCAGTAGTACTGGGGTTGCTACTGGTAGTAGGCCCTGAAGTAGACATGGTAAAAGTAACAAGGGGAGAACCAGGAGTAGGGGGAGAACCTGAACAATCAGAGGAAGATTCAGAGTGCGGACTCAGGGGAGGACTTACTCGATGATGACGGGAAGGAGGAAGTCGACCAAGCGGAAACTGAGGGTGAAGGCCAAGAAGTCTCCGGGAGAGGCGCCTTGGGGGTGCAATGATGACGGGAAGAAGAAAAATTGACAAGGGCAGGGAGGGACAAAATCAAATGAGGTCAAGGGCAGGGAGGTGCAGTGACAATTGATTTTAAAGTCTTTGCCAGGAGGTGTTAACTAGGCGCTTCTTCACTTAGGGTCTGTGTGTGGCGTGCGTTAATTTTAATTGTTTAAACCCAGACGTTTTGAGAGTAAAAGAAAAAGTGTGCTGCGTAACTGGAAATAAATCTGTAGTAAATAAGACTAAAAGAACAGAAAATTAACAACTAATAAGGCAACAATCTAACCCAAGAAGGCGGGTCTCTAAAAACTAGTCTATGAGAGGGAAAAAAATAGGCAAAGCACGCTAAAAAGGGGCCGATAGATCAAATGTCGATAGGGACTGGGATCTAAAGGATAAATCTGCTGAAAAAGTGGTGCAGAGAACAGCAAATAAGCAGAGGCAAGGTTGCTGCTAAAAAGGAGGAGATCAGCTAAAATAGAAGAGACAAGGCAGTGGCCTAAGAAATGAACCCAAAAAAAATGATAGGATGTGTTTTGAGAGGGAGAAGAGCTGATCTAAAAGGATCTGAAACAGAGGTAGTAGATCTGGAAAAATAAGGCTGAAACTCTGAAAATTCAGACTTCTGAACCAGCAAAGACTCTCCCACAAAAGTGGAGGGTACTAGATCCCTAAGGGGCAAGATTCCCTCTTAGATGAGTGAAGCAGATCAGAAACAGGTCTAAACGGGCAGAGACGGAGGCTGGAAAACCCTGACAGAAGCTTCAGACAAACCCAGAAAAAGTGCTGGAAAAATTGTAGAAAAAGGGCAGGTCACAGGTTCTGACCTGTTTGCAGTCCAGGTCGTAGGTTTGGGGCAGAAAATTGCATCCTCAAGCTCAGGTCGCACTTTTTGGGCCGATAAGTGCGACCTGCAGATCCGGCTCTCCCGACGGCAGGTTTCAGAAAAATTTGTCGTCTCAGCTGCGGCTGATGTCTGTCACCTGCGCAATAAGGCAAGAAACACACGAAAGTTAAAAATATGACTGTTTGAGGGTTTTAGAGGTGAAAAGCACCATAAAAATAGGGAAAATAGAAAATAGAAGAGAAACCCTAGGGCCTGAAACAACTGGATATGCAGGAATATATAAAATGATAGTGGTCGCAAAAGAAAACTTGTGTGGAGTCGCCAATTGTTAGTATGAATCTTTCGTCGTAAAATATCACTTTAGCTACGCATAACAAATAGCCCTAACATCGATTATGGCTACGAAATACCTTTAAGTTTGCTGCACAAATTTAGATCTAAGCATAAAAGATATTAAGCAGATAAAATATAACATGGCTCCATGCATTCAATGGACAAGACAAGAAACAATGTTTTTTAAAAGAATTTTATATTATATTAAAGAATGGGGCACCTGAGAGGATAACAAGAAAGGTGATTTCCGTTTCTCCTCAGTGGGATGGGTTCTTGGAAGTCCTCAGTGTTTCAGATCTAGCATTTCTCTCTCTTAATGGTGAAGGAAAACAAACATAGAACTCAATGGGAGTTCACAAAGCAAAAATGGAAAATGGTGACCAAGAGTAGATCTAGAGTGATCTAATGCAATGAAGGTGACTAATGAATGGGGAAAACTCTCCTATTTATAACAAAATATTAGGGTTGTCTAGAACTTGGTGCATGAATAAAATATTATTAATCGAATTCTAGAAGCACTCTTTAGGAATATTTTATTATATTTGTTGGAGGGAAAAGGGTTCTTGACTTGGGTCAATTTCTTTATTTATAAATAATAAATAAATAAATGATTTATTTATCATTTTAGGGAAATGATGGGAATATAATTAAATAAATAATGGTTTATTTAATTATTTATGGATGATTTGGTCAAATTTAACTAATAATATTATTTAAATAATGATTTAAATAACTTATTCTTACGAAATAATTAAATAAATAAGGATTTATTTAATTTAGTTCCTTGTTTTGGGTTAAATATGACTAGGAAATATAAACAAATAAGTTATTTTATATGGTGAAAGTAATTTTACTTAGGGTAAAATTGGTCTTACATGGTGTACTTGGGTTCATCTAATAATAATAGGTTAGATGACCAAAAAATGGTGTAACATCGGTGAATTTCAGCCTCAAAGGAATATGAAAGATTCCCTCAAGTTTCCTGAAGATTGTCTTCCACATGGAATCTAAAAAACCACTACTCAAAACGAGAATCCGACCTCGCCATTGCGTTCCTTGCAAAATTATAGTTAAAATGGATATAAAGTTTAATACATACTACAAATTTTACCTCCTTGGGATCAAAATATTCCCTTATCATCAAAAAAGAATTTGTCTCGAAATTTTTGCCTTCTCCTGCCTCGATCAGCGTGCTCTGACCTGCCTTGAAAAATGTGCCCACTCTTGGCTTGGGCGCACTAGGTAGAAACTGCGTTTAAATAAATGTGGGCCGACAAACTTAACAATGTCACCGTTAGTGGTGCAACAACAAGGTTGTTTGGGAAGAGGATGAGAGCTTAGGGGATCAAATCCCGACCCCTCAACATAGTCATATGGAATTTTGAATTAACAAAACCCAATGTAAAATTTTAGGAGGGGCGGTCGGGTCCACATTGGCCGACACACCCAAAATACCCGGTGACTTTTTATGTGGTTGGTATGGTGATACGGTTTAGTTGAGTTGTAATGTGGGGTGGCCGCGTGGGCGGGGTTGGCAACCTGTCGGTGGTGGGTTCGACTCCAACTTATCTCGGTTGTAGTATATATATATATATATATATATATATATATATATATGTGTGTGTATGTGTGTGTTCTAGATATGGTAAACGATTGTAACGTGTGGGTGGGGTGCCTATTTCTTTAATAATTTTTTTATTTTCAAAACAAATCGTACGATTTTAAAAATTTTGGTTTTAAGTCAAAGGAGTATTTTTAAATACCACACATTTTTTCCCAAAATCTAGTGGCCGAGAAAGTGCGAAATTGTGCCTTCCTTAAGTCTGGCACCTCATCAAGTCAACCCAAAACTTTGACTGCTTCTAACTTTCGCATACGATCTCGGTTTGACGAACCGTTCACACCATTGCATACAGGGCAATGAGATATTCAATCTCAAGCTAGTTCGATAACAATACAAACACTTTATTTTTTGAGCTTTCATAAGCCCTCTTTTTCTTATGTGTGTCTCTGGAGCCACCTGGATCAGTAGGAAAGAAATGGAGAGAGAGGAAGGATAAGAGGAGAAGGAGAGAGGGAGGGATAAAGAGGTGGAGTTGGAGGGGGAGAGATGGAGGGAGTGACAATGAAGAGATGGAGAGCGAGATTGTATATGGAGACAAGGGGGAGAGAACGAGGGAGAAGGAGAAAGGGAGGGATATAGTAACATAGTTGGAGAGAGAGATAGAGAGAGAGAGAGCAGGGGTGGGGGGCAAGATAGAGGGAGCTAGGAGAGAAAGGGAGAGAGAGAAAGGACGAGAGAGAGAGAGGACTTGAGAGAGATGAAGAGAGTGATGGGGGAAGAGAGAGGGTTGTAGGGGAGATAGAGAGAGAGTGTGTGTGTGTGACGAGGGGAGAGAGAGGGAGGTAGGAGAGAAAGGGAAAGAGAGGAAGGACAAGAAATAGGACTTGAGAGATAGGAGGTTAGAGGTAGGGATATAGGAGGAGAGAGGGAGGGATAGAGAGATGGATTTCAAATGGGAGAGAGGGAGGGAACAAGAAAGACATAGAGAGTGAGAAGTGGAGAGAGAGAGGGAGTGACAAGGTAGAGACAGAGAGAGAGTGTGTATGTTTGGGGGTGAGACTAAGAGATAATGAAGGAGAGATGGAGAGAAGGTAGGAGTGAAGGAGAGATAGAGGCATATAGTAACAAAGTTGGAAGGTGAAGAGAGAGAGAGAGAGAGAGAGAGAGAGAGAGAGTGGATAGAGGTAGGGAAAGAGATATGGAGATGGAGGGGGAGAGAGATGGAGGTAAGAAGAAATAAATAGAGAGATAAAGGTGAAGATAGAGAGAGAGAGAGAGAGAGAGAGAGAGAGAGAGAGAGAGAGAGAGAGAGAAGAGGAGGTAGTGATAGACATATATATTGGAGAATGAGAGTGTATGTTTTGGGGTTGATATGGAGAGACATCAAGAGATAGAGATATAGATAAAAGGTAAAGAGAAATAAGAGAGAGATGGGGATAGGGAGGGAGGGACATAAAGATTGATAGATATGGAGTGAGATAACGTGTGTGTTTGCTGGGGTGAGATAAAGAGACAAATAATGAGAGATGGAGGTAGATATAGATATAGATGGAGGGGGGAGAGAGGGAAGAATATTTATTGCACTAGATGCAATGACTTCAGTGTAGATGGTGATTTCTAATCCAATTTGCTTGGTTACACTAGATGCATTTATTTTAGTGTAGATGTTGATTTATAATGATATTTGATTACTTGCACTAAATGCATTGATTTCAATGTAAATGATTTCTAATCCTATTTTATTTCTTGCACTAAATACATTGATTTCAATGTAGATTGTGATTTCTAATCCCAATTCATTGCTTGCACTAGATGCACTAATTTCAATGTAGATTTTGATTTCTAATTATATTTGATTGCTTCCACTAGATGCATTGATTTCAATGTAGATGATTTCTAATCTTATTTGATTGTTCGCACTAAATGCATTTATTTCAGTGTAGATGTTGATTTCTAATCCTATTTTATTTCTTGCACTAGATGCATTGTTTTCAGTGTAGATGTTGGTTTCTAATCCTATTTTCTTACTTGCACTAGATGCATTGATTTGAGTGTAGAGGTTGATTTCTAATCCTATTTGATTACTTGCATTAGATGCATTGATTTCAATGTAGATGTTGTTTTGTAATCTTATTTGATTGCTTGCATTAAATGCATTAGTGTATATGTTGATTTTTGATTTGATGTAATTGGATGTATCATGGTACATTAATTTTAAAGTCATTGGATTAATAGTGTGCATTGATAACAATGTAAACAAAAAAAAATATTGACAATGTGCATTGATTTTTGTGTTATAATAATTAAACATATTAATATTGGAGAGAAAGAGAGATAAGGTATGATGTTTATTACAACAACTCGAGCTAAATGTTTAAATGGTTTACGATTTCAACTGTCCTTTTCATATAATCGATATGAAAATATGAAAAAACTAACAAGGGGGACAATAAGAATAGTAGAATAAAATAGTTTGAGATTGATCACAATGAAGACCATTTTTAATTGACCACATTCTTATTATTCACATTTTCTATCATTCAACACTATTACATTATGAATTTGCATTCAAAACTTTAGTTTCATGAATTTTCATCATTAAAGTTATTTTACAATATTTATCATCTCAAGAAACTAAGCTAACTAAGAAAATTTAAAATTAAAATGACCAGATAAATCTTAGACATATATAACATATTTAAAATGATTATATTAATATTATATGTATTTACATATTATTGATAAAATTAAACATATGTTCGATAGATTTTCCTTGGCTGCACACCACTAAAACCAACCTAGATCCATCTTAACTTCGGATCTATCAAGCACAGAGAGCGATCAAATCTCTCGAGGTGCAAACATTTCCTCAAGTTTTTCACTCAAAAAGGAGGTTTTCACCTCGAGATATTTGATCCCTCTTAGTGCTTGGTAGATCCAAAGTTAAGATGGATCTAGGCTGGTGTATTTAAATGAAAAAATAAATTATATACTCTAAAATACATATCAACCTATTAAAATCAAAGAGCATACAATAGAAATAGAAATGCAGGGAGCGGGTAGTCTTTAATCTGTGAATTCATTAAAGTGAACTTGCATGGAAACTCATTGATTGAGAGCGCTATAGGTCATGGTGGGCCTTAATTAGTGTCGTCATCAACTCAAGTGAAAATTAATGATTAAGATGAAGTGGAGCCAAATTCGAAGAGATCGTGGAATAAATTATTTGCAGATAAAAACATCTGTTGTCAGTCAAGTTTTAGTTTTAGTTTTTTAATTTTTTAATGTTTATGCTATTATATTTTTTATTACTCAAATCTAAAACTTTAACAAAAATGAAATTTTCATTCTCGTTTTATATAATATTTTTTACATTGTAATGTCATTGTGAGGAGCTTGAATCGCCCCAACCAGGTTCATTGAATTGCAACTCAATCGACTGACCAATGTCACTCTTTCAATTTATACACGATTAAAATAAAAGATTAAACCATAGGAAAATTAATTAAGGGGATAGTTACAAAATCATTATTTTTTTTGTTTAATTATATAGATAGGCTTGTTTATTTTGTGAGTGTGATTATTAATTTTCTGTAAGTGTGATTTTTTTTCGACTTGTAAAAGACATTATATTGTGTTCTAAAACACATATCTAGAATACTAGAACTTTATTAACAATTAACAATATTGTATTCGGATATATAGTGCATGGTAGTTTGCAAGACCTATATCAACATTGGATTAATAATCAATTCAAAGTATATATTTATCTCCTAAACAATTAGGAAGTTATTGAAGAACCTGCAAGTAACCCATATTGGGTGAACCGAGAAAATTTTGTCTCTTATAAATTTGTCATGATGTGCATTTATTTTTGTGCCTATTGTTAGTGACCTATAATATAGGATTCATAATTTTGACTTGACTGTTGATAATCTTGTAAATCTGTACATACTTTGCCTTCTGCAAGTTCTATTCACATATTTTGTAAAAAAATCAAAAAAATTAAAAAAATCAAAAAGAGGGTAAAAAGTCTTAAAAGAAAAATCAAAGGACTTAGAAAAAATAAAAGACCCAAAAAGAAAAATGAATAAAAAATGAAAGTGTGCAAGTATAAATGCCACTACTTTTACCTTTTGACTATGGAAGAGTGTCAATAAATGCCATATTCCATGATGAGTTAAACAATTTAATCTTGACTTGTCATGTTTCTATTTCACTTGTTGTAGATAGAGAATAATGAATTGTCATACAGTTTAATCATGACAATTTAGTAGTTAGGTAGAGAAATAAAATGAATCCAACAGTTTAATCTGGATTCATGGATGAAATAAGCAGAGAATTGATAGTTTTATTGCTTTCGTAAAGAATAAATGTTGCATGAAGCACAGGCTCAAATGCACCTAACTAAAATGGAAGAAAAAATGTTAGCATGCTAAATTGGGCAGAAGATGGTGAGAAGCATCAATGTAAATATCATTCATCGTGTCCAAATAAGTAACTTTCTCCCATAGCCATTAAGCATTCTAAGCCAACAATAAAGGTCAAGGCATTTCCTTGACTTTTGTTGCATTCCACCCAAGGCTCTATGATTAACTGGCCTGAAAGTGTAAAATGTGTCTATATTAATCCCTCAAAATCGCATGATTACTCCATTTAATGCATTCATTCCCCTGAATCATCCTAAGTAAAACCTCATTTTTACTTAAAGATACTATAATTCCCATTTGACTAATTTCCTTCATCACATGAGAACATTAAACCCTCAAAATTACATTATATCATAAATTAAAGTGATGAGATTAATATGGTGAAAATTTTCCTTTTAAACATCACTTTACTTGGTTATTTTATGTATTTTGAGTATACCTTGTCCCCTTTTCATATTAATTTTAACTTATATATTAAATCCGTATAGAAAAAACCTTTTCCTATATTATATAACTCCCTTTTATATAATAACCCCAAAAAACCCATTAATAAAATTTTAGCCAAAGTTATTAATTCCCACATGTTTAAATTAAATACCCACCTTATAACCCCTTTAGCTAAATATATATTTATATAAAAATCCCGCCCCCTATGGTAGTTAAATCATTTTGATTTAATTACTATATAATAAAAATATGTGAAAAACCTTTAAACATGTTTTATTACGTGTTTAAAACAAAAATATCGAAGTTTTGTTTAAACTAAACTTCAGAAATCTATCCCTTGTTTGTCTCCCGATTCCCTTTAACCAAGGTTAAAACTATACCCTTTACAATTTTCCTGATACATATCCCATACCCCAATTATTAACCTTGGTTAAAATCCTTTTAAAAAACCCCTCCCGATCACATTTCCATTGAATAAAGTCTGTTTGTATATAAAACTTGACAAAATCCCTTTACCGCATCGGATTAAATTCTGACCCTTCGATCTTCAAAACTCATTTAATCCAACGGTTTTCCGTAAATGCGATGAGATATCCCCCAGAGCCTTTATCGTTCCCATCTTTGCACCTTTTCTTTTAATCTTAACCCTTCGCTTTTGAAAGACAGATCCGACGACCAATATTCTATATTGCGCAACTTAAGTGCCCGACCGAAGTTTTGTAAAAGTCGCGCGATATGGGCTGTTTTCCCAAACCGCCCTGTGTTGACGTGCCATGATTTAACTGGATCGCGTTGGAAAAGTGAATTCCCGCTTACCGCTTTGGAGCCGCGCGAAAACCACCCAGCCCAATACAAAACTGCTCCCACCGTATATGCAGTAAATGTAATTAAACTATGATATGACTTATGGTTTAATGCATTAAAATTCATGGTTTTTCACTACATTTCACTTATTTGCGCCATTGAACCCAAGAAACCTCCGCAGAGCCATATTTTCGTCAATTTTCACTTGTTCTCACCATTTTCAAAGCCAATTATGAACCAGTAAACCATTTGAACTACCATTTTCTCTGCAAATCATTCTTGAGAACCTCCATAACTTCTGCCAGCCCAATTTTCCAGAATTGAAGACTGTGAAAGCAACTGCGACCTTAATCGACCGCAATTATACCTTTAAAGGTATTTTTCGTCAATCCTATCCATAAAAACTTCAATTTCAAGGGACAATTCATCTTTTAAATTGCCATATCTTAAAATTCAGTTGAATTGTCCATCCTAAGAAGTCTAAAACCTCCAAAATACAGGGGAAACCCTGTCAAATTTTCCCCAGAATCCCTCCTTTCCATTTTAGCAAGTTTTACCCACTCCCTGATCATTTTTCACTGCTGAAATTGATCAAAGCCTTCTTCTGAACATTGAAAATCCTTTTTATCATCCAGAACCCTGCTCAGAGTCCTATTCTGCCAGGCAAATCCTTCAAAAACCCTTGTTTCCAGAAAAGAACTTAGCAAACAGTGTAAACTTGCTTTGTTCAGCTAAAAATGACTAAGAAACAAGTAACCCCAAAAGTAGGAGGCCCAAAACCTCAGAAGAAAGCCTTTGCCAAAATCCCTTAGCCTAAGCCTTCTAAACTTGATAAACCTACCCCTGCACTCACTGGTGAGTCCACTGAAGTTGTTAGACCTGTCCAACCTCCAGTTACTTCACAAGAAAATAGTGCTCTTGTTGATCTTGATTACAGAATTTTTGACCCTTCAGTTGAGTTCAATTTACTTGATGTCCATAATTGGTGTTTTGGCAAGTCTGTAGAGAAAAATGATAAGGATGTACCTGTGTGGGATTCTAATCTACCAAAGTATATTGTCCCTCTTACTCATTCAGCCCCTGATTTTGTCAGATTATGTCAATCATACTATCTTCCAGACTAGAGGTGCATTGTCAATAAAGATAAGGAAGTCATATTCTATATCAATGTTGAATCCATAAACTCTATGCTGCAACTAAACCATGACCCCAATGCTGCTTCATTAACTATAGAAGATTTAACTCAACTCTACTTGGATTTGAACTTTGCTTCCAGATTTAACATCTTCTGGACTTTTTGCCCCACACGGGTTGATATCCCTAAAGTTAATCCTCCATTTGATACATTTGAATTTCCAAGTGAAACAAGGCAGATTGTCTCCATGCTGTCATTTATACTGGGATATAACAGTGATGAATTCACTGATGTTGCTATCTTGAGTTTTCTGTCTACTTTAAGTCCTGGCCAACCTCCATCCATTGTATACAATTTTGCCAAGTTTATTGCAGAAAATATGCACTACCAATTGTCCAGATTGCCAGAAGAAGGAGTTTTTAGATATACTTCATATCTACTTCATCTCTTTTTGTATTATCAAGTAGACAAATTTCCTCTTGAGTTTTAGAAGCTAGATCCAGAAGGGAATTTACTTTCAGTTATATTTTGGTCATCTATTTTGAGGAAATGGAACAGGGAATACACATATGCAGACTTTAATGACTTGTTTATAGTACCTGCAACAAGTTTGTTGAATAAGGAACCAACCCCCAGAATTAATGAAGAAACTAAGAGGATCTTACCGCTATCTGAGAGCTATAAAACAGGGGATTGGTACTTGTATAAGAACTACACAGAGATCAGAGTGTATGGTGCACTCTTGGCCTCATACAAACTACCTAGATTTGTGACTACAAGGATTTTTGCTCTAGAATATTTGAGGCAAATTTTGAATGCAGATGAAGTCAATTTTATGGCCTCCAGGAAAAAGACTCAATTTAAACTCAAAAATCAAGTTGGGCCATTCATTGTTAACAACAGAGAAGCAGCAAATGAGATTAATATCAAATTGAAAGAATACAAATTCCCATATAACTTTATGTGGAATTATGATCCTCAGGGTGTTTTAAGTCAAATCAGATCGAAATGAAAATTGTCTGCTTTCTTGCATGATTCCAAGCCTCAAATTGAAAAATATGCCAATAAACTTGAATGGGAGGCAAATACTTTATTTGATGATGACTCAGAAAGCATACAGGGAAACAATGAAAAGGATAAACAGGTGGATCAAGCACAAGTGGTTACAGTCAACAAAGAAGCTGAAATTTCTCATAAAAGAAGCAGAGAGGAAGGCAGTTTCACAGCAGAAACTATTCTAGACAAAAGATTCAGGATTCCATACAATAAGAAGAGTAAATTCACTGATGAAGAAAGGGATAAAGCTATTAATGTTGATGATAATAATGGCCATCAAACTGATGATGAGGCCACTTTAATTGTAAATGAAACACTTAAGGAGCTTCAAAATGTCCAACTTGAAGCACAAAAGAAACACTGTTATGATTGAAAAGAAAACAAATGTTGATATTCCCTCTTCTTCCAAGGAAACTGACAACACAGAGTCAGATATTCAAATCAGCTTCAGACAAATCAGAGAAAAAAATGAAGAACTCAAAAATGAAGTATATTCCAAGTTTCTTAAAGAAAAGCCTGGGAATAAAGATAGACTCCTCTCAGCTTTTGATTACTCTTCAAACAAATTGGTAATGTCATTTCTGAAGCCCACAATGGGTGATCCAAAAACAATTGCAGACTACTCAAAGACAAACTTGGAAGTTGATGCAGATGCTGTCCATGAATTGGACCAAATAGAATTCCACAGAAGCAATACAGAGATGCTGTATTCCAAAATAGTCAACAAGACTATGAATTCTATTAAGCTTGAGAAAACACTGATAAATCTTCAAAATCAAATGAAATTGGATAAAGCATCATTGTATGCCAATAGCTTAAGAATCAAAGCATTGGAAGATACAGTGATTGAAGCTGGAGCTGACCCAACAAACATTGAAGGGGCAAAAGCCATAATCAGACAGAAAAATGAAGATATAGCAACTCTCAGGAGACAACTGAAATCGCCTCAAAGTGAAAATCCCCATGCAAAGGAAATCTTTCAACAAAAGATAGAGAATGATGAATTAAAACAACTTGTTCTGAAGATGACAACCCAAATAAAGGAAATGGAAAGCCAAATAGAAGCTTTCATGCAAGAAAATGAAAATTTGAAGAAATCCCAGCAAGTTTCCATTCCTACAGTTATCCCAACTGTAAGCACAATTGTCCCCTCAACATTGGCAGAACATTTGGCACCGCAAGGAGTATTGGCAACTGCAGTGTCAATTACTTCTAAAGATATCTCTGCCACTTCTTCATCGACAGCACAGATAAACACAGTGGGGGAAACAACTGCAATAATCAAAGTTATGGAAGACATGTCCATAAAAGATCAAGATATAATCAGTTTAAAAGGCACCATCAAAAATCTGGAAGCATCCAACAGAGAAGCCTTAATCACTTCCAAAGGACATGAACAGAAGGCTAACAGATTACAGGAATAGGTGAAAATTCTTCAACAGCAAGTAAATCTCACTGAGCAGGTTGCTTACATCAAAAATCATCTATGGAAAAAAATCACTGAAGGCATTCACTCACAATGGCCTTTTATTCAGATAATATATGAACAAAAAGATCTGCTACAAGCTGCCTTAGCAGAAATTGATAAAACAAAGAAGGAAATTGGCAATAAATCACCACAAGCAATTCAACTCATATCATTTTTGAATAGTAAAAACAAGGAGGAACTAGAAGAATTGAAAATTCCAGACAGGACATAGGCTATCCTTGAAATCAGAAAGGTCCTAACAAAGAGAAACATTCTGGAAGAAAAGTGTGATAATATGAACATATCAATCAGTAAATTTAAGACCAAATATGACTTGCTGCTAGAAGCAGGACTTCCAGATATTCATGCACTGAATGAAAAATTAATGCCACAGAAGGACTATGACTAGAAAATTAGAGCCCATGCTAAGGAGCAGGCTAAAAAGCCTTTGCCATAAGGATCTCCAAGTGGCAAAATAATACTTCAATATTTTGAGAATTTGTTTTTTTTGGAGAATGAAATTAAGCACATGTTCATAGTAAAGCCAAACTTTTCTAAGTACACAGAAGCTGATGAAAGCTATAGAAAATTAAAGAGTATAAAGGTCCCCATAGCTCAACAGTGGCAAGAATTCACAGATCTGATGTGAATTTGACAGGTAAAAGAGCAGGAAATACACATGAAAAAATCACATTTTACTGTTACCTTAGGGTAAAAATTCAGGGTCAAAGTGTATCGAATGTCAAAGAGTATCAGTAAAAAAGAATGTTACTACTGGTTGTTTCTCAATTACAGCAATAAAACAGTGAAAATCAAAGATAAAGAATATCAGGATTGAGTGAAAAGAAGGAGTGATCTACAAGCCATCTTCCACGAGATAATGCATCCAATGCTAGCAATGCTCACAGCAAATCAAGAAATCATTTTGATTAGGATAATTAGTTTTATATTTCCTTGTAAAAGAGAACAACTTGCAAACTGTTTTGCTACTGTCCCTCTTCTTATGTTATATTTCCTATTTTTCCTTGAAACATTATCTCAAACTTTGAGATATTTTGTAAGCAATCCATTTGTATAAATACTTCATCTTTCGAAGTATTCAGTGTGGAATAAAATTTATCAAGACTACTATAGTCATTTTGCTGGATATATTGAAGTTGGTGTGAGTCAATTAGCAAAGCAACAGACTGGAATTGAGATTAAAGACATCATAACTTAGGATTCTTGTGCTGACCAGATAAGTCTAGTCTTTTTCCTATTTTCTTTGTTTTTCTTTCAAAAGTTTCCATACATTCATTTTAATGTGTTTCTATCTTTAATGATCAACTAGGAGAATTTAGACAAGATTAGTGATAAAAAGCTCCCTGTTTTTTACTAGTTGGCATTATTATGTTTTCTGTTTGATAACCAGACTATAGAATTATTAAATGCTCTAGGTCCCTGTTTGATCCCCTCCTTCAATCTTAATTTCTGTAACTCAAGGATTCTTAAGTGCCCTTTTGTTCAGATTTCACCCATTCCATCAACAAAGCCTATTCAAAGCCTTTGAAGGTCATCTACCCTGCCCTTAGTACATTTGCATCTTTAAGTCTTATTTCCTAGCTCTGCTTGCCTAGAAAGTTTACTCCATAGCCCAATGTTCTGGTAGATCCCTCTGGTTTACCTTGAAACACTTTTTATTCCCACCACACTTTCAAAACAAGTCCCACTATCCACGCATAGCTAGCCTAAAACCTAATTATAAAACAAAGTTAAATATTTAGGAGAGATCCCTCTCCAGAACTCAGGAAGGCTAGATCCTGAATTCTAAAAGCGGTTCTTGGTTACCCTTGGTTTTCTTAACTACAAAAATCCTCATCCCACAACCTGAGAATTACTAGGGTGATAACATACTTGCGACCACACTAGGGAACTAACCACCCTCCAGTTTTAAGTTTAATCTTGGAGGAAGATTTTTAAATATATCTTTTCTACTTTAATATTAAGTTTAAATGTTGTGGGTATTTACACAATAAAAATTCTGGCTCCCAAGAAAGTCTATTACACTAGATCTAACCCTGATCCCAATCCTCCAGATATAGTAGACAATCCAGACCAGATAGGAAAAAAGAAAAAACAAACTGTTAGTTCAGAAACTGAAATACCCCTGAAAAGAGCTGATTCTTTACCCAAAGAATTAGTAAGCTTATTAGACATTGAATTTGATTTGAACTTTGAAAAATCACTATTTAGAACCAAATTTGAATTTGATTTAAAGGAAATTGTTTTAGATTCAGTTTTTACTTCTTATGTGAGTGAATAACACAAAATTATTTCAGTTCCTACTAAATCAGAAAAAACTGAAAAATCAAAGTCCAGCAAAAAGGGTAAATGTTACAAAAATTAAAGACATTGAAGAAGTTGTTAAGTTAGGTAATTTTTTGTCTCAATTCAAACCTCCAGTTTCCCAACTATACACCATAATCTTTCCAGCATCAGATTCTACTCTATATGCTGCCACTTCATTTACAGATTCTACTGTCAGTTCACCTCAAGAGCCTATAAGCCCTGAGTTGCCTCTGCACCATAGGATCATATATTCATCATATCCACAATCCACCGCTAGTTCATCAACAGATCCATTCATTCCTGAGCTACCCTTACAACCCAAAGGAGTATATCCATCATTTACTCAATCCACTACCACCATAAGCACTAGCCATACTATTTCTTTTTCATCCCCTTTACCAAGCTCTTCAAGTACATCCATTGTAGTAACTAGAACTATCCCTTCCACTACTACTGTACCTCCCAGTTTATCAAAAATCCAAGCCATGGTAGCTAGATATGCTCCCTTGGTCTTACCTCAAAATCTACATGACATGCCCCAAAATTATCAAAAAGATATCCCATTGTTTGATAATCTTTCACAAATCACTGCACAACAACATATCACCAGAATGAATGATTTTTGGGAAGTTTATGAGATAGATGAATCTAATGTCCAAATGAGGTTGTTTTCACAAAGCTTATTTGGAGAAGTAAAAACCTGGTTTAAAAGTTTAGGTGCTGGTAGCATAGCAGACCTAGCTGCATTCCATAGAGCTTTCCTAAATAAATGGGAAAAGAAGAAGAATCATATGCAAATACTATCTGAGTTTGATGCTGTTAAGAGAGCCCCCAATGAGTCTGTCCAAGACTTTTGCAGCAGATACAACATTGTTTACAACGCCATTCCTGCAGACCTTAAACCCACTCCGTATTCCGTGCTACTTAAATTCCCTGATTGTTTTGATGTAGACATGGCTTACCAACTTAGAGAAAGAGATGCAGATACTCTAGAACAAAAGCAACAAAATGATGTAGGTGTAGAAATCAACATCCTTGCCAAGAAAGCCAGAATGAGAAATGAGAGGAGGGTTACTATCAAAGAAGAAGCTTCACACTTAGATGGTAAATTTGATTTTATTACCAAAGCATTAGAAAAATTAGTTGAGAGACTAGATCACATCGAAAGGAAACCACAATGGGAGAATCAATCCCAGATCCGGAATCTCAACTACAGAAAAAACAACAACCCTGGGAAAGGTAAAGAACCTTCCCCAGATCAGAATATAAGAACCCCATTCCAAGAAAACTTTGCAGAAAGTTCACAAAACAATGTTGAGGAGGAGGAAGACATCAACATAGTTATGGGGATTGATGAAAACAATACCATTTTCCTCACTCAAGAGGACCAGGAACTCTTCGAACTTCAACAGTTCAAAGTAGAATCTAGAGAATCCTTCGATTATAAACAAGGTTATGCTTTGCAATTAATGAAATTCACAGTTAATACAACCCTAGGAGCAAGAAAACTAATGAGCCTACCATAAAGAACAATGCTCCAACCCAACAAGAACAAAACAAAAAGAAGACTGATCCTCCTAAAACAAAATTTTTGCAGATTCTTCCTAGAGAGAATAAACAAAGTTCGAACCCACCCAGTCCTAAAAAGCAGCAAAGCCTAAATATCGTAGATATTACTGACGAGGTGGCTCAATCTTCCAAAGATGCCGCAAAGGCTAATACTACAAAAACCACCAATTCAGCAACAATCAATGAGCCAAGAAAGAATCCAGTTGATTTAAAATCACCAAATCCTAAATCTTCTATTGAGAATCCTAAATCTGATAAAACTTCTACTAATCCTCAAACTATTCTTGAAAAAACAATTAAAGATAGCAGAAACCAAGAAACTCAAACAAAAGACAAGAGAAAAGCTCAAACCAAAGGTAAAACTGTAGAAACTCAAGAAAAATCATCACAAACCACAGTTCCAAAAGACGAAGTAATTCAAGCCATCAAATCTCAGCCAACATTTAACATGCAATCTGAAATACCCAAGTTAAAGATAGCTGTTCCATTAGTTGAATTAGCTAAAAATGACTTGTATAGATCTATGATTTTTGAAGCATTGAATGTGAATGAAAATGAAGATACAATTAATATGAATGAAGATAGGCCTGAATTAATCTTTGGTCCCAATGTATATGGAAAGCATTCAGATGGGTCAGTACCTCCATTTTATGTAAGTCTTACTGTACATGATCAAATATTGCACAATTCTATGCTAGATACTGGAGCTTCCAACAACCTAATGCCTAGAGCTATAATGGAAACATTGAATCTTGACATAACCAGACCATATAAGGACTTGTTCTCATTTGATTCATCCAAAGTCCAATGTATTGGTTTGATTAAAGATCTGTGTGTAAATCTAGTCTAATATCCTGGTAAAAGCATGATCATGGATGTTGTAGTATCTGACATCCCGCCAAAGTATGGCATGCTCCTTTCTCACTCATGGGGAGCAAAGTTGCAGGGATCTCTACAACTTGACATGAGTTATGCCACTATCTCGGTATTTGGATAGCCCAAAAAGCTTTACAGAGAAACATTAATGAAGTTCATGATCAGTACTGCTGACAGGCCTACCAATTATCCAATCTATTCAACTCCTACTGATCTTGATTCCTTTATTCTCAGCAACTCTGATCAAAATGACATCCAAACTGAAATCACTGATAAGAAACTTAAAATAATGGATGATTACATTGGTCATGAGGCTTTATGGCATTTAAATTTTGATGGATCTATTAATAAATTTGGAGCTGGAGCAGGTGTATGGATTACCAATATTGAAACAAGCCATTCTGAAGGACATGCCTTTAGATTGAACTTCAAATGCACCAACAACATGGCTGAATACAAAGCTTTAATCTTAGGTTTGCAAATTATTAGAGAAATGGGAGGAAAAATAATAATAGTCATGGGTGATTCTAAATTAGTTATCAAACAAATAAACGTTGAATACTCTGTTCATAACCCCAGACTTGCAAGATATAGAGAAACAATATTGGATTTTCTTGATGATTTGTTAGAATCAAAGTTTGCTATCATCCCTAGAAAATATAACATACAAGCCCATTGTTTAGCAACCTTTGCCAGCAATTGTAAATTTCCATTTTCTCCATTACAAAAATACACTGTTGAAATCAAACATAGGCCTATTGTTCCAGATAATGTGAAATATTGGCAAATTTTCTCAGAAGATGAGCAAATTTATCACTTTTTGAACAATGAGCAAGAATTTCAACATTGCCAAATCGATAATCACTGTAACATAGATTCACCTTGTGATATAGATTCAAATTTTTGTCAAATAGATGACTTAGACAATTTAGATGTACATAATTTTGATAGGCCTACTATATTTACTCAGAGTGACATAGATGAAATGGAAAAAGTAGATATAGAGGAATTGATAGAAGATGAAACAGATTTGATTGATTTAAATAATAACATTTTACCCAGAGGTTTAAATCCCCTAGAAGACTTATTTGATTCCAATTATGTGCCCAAAAGGCCAAAAATGGAACCAGTTAAATCTGATATAGAAGAGTATAACTTAGGGACAGATGAAAAACCAAAAACAATCAAACTATCAAAATCCTTATCATCAAAAGAAAAGGTTAAATATATAGAGCTTTTGAAAGAATATCAGGATGTCTTTGCATGGAGTTACGAAGACTTGAAAACTTACAACACAGACATAATCCAACATAAAATTCCTTTGAAAGAAAATCAAAAACCTTTTCAACAAAAACTCAGAAGGATTAATCCAGTTTTGTTACCTTTAATCGAAAAAGAAGTTAAAAGAATGTTTGATGTACAAATAATTGCACCAGTTAGATATTTTTAATGGGTATCTAATTTAGAGCCCACCAGAAAGAAAACAAGAGAAATTCAACTATGCATAGACTTTAGAAATCTTAATAAAGCATCCTTGAAGGACAATTACCCCTTGCCAAAAATGGATCATATTTTGCAGAGGGTGGCAGGTTCTTCAAGAATTTATTTACTAGATGGTTTCTCTGGTTACAATCAAATTCTAGTTCATAAAGATGACCAAACTAAAACTGCATTTACTACTCCATGGGGCACTTTCATGTACATGAAAATTCCTTTTGGGTTAAAAAATGCAGGAGCTACATTTCAAATGGCCATGGATATTGCTTTTGCCAAGGAGATCCATGAATTTTTAGTTATTTATCTTGATGATATTACTGTTTTTTCAAAAACAAATAATGAACACTTAGATCACCTGAGACAAGTTTTTATCAAATGTAGAAAATATGGTATATCTCTTAATCCTAAAAAGACTCTTTTTGGACTGAAAGAAGGAAAACTGTTAGGTCACATCATCTCAAAAGAAGGCATTAGAATAGACCCTGCAAGAATTGAAGCCATTTTAAACATTCAACCACCAAGGAACATAAAAGAACTCCAAGCATTCTTGGGTAAAATCAATTTTTTAAGAAGATTCATCTCTAATCTAGATGAAATTATAAAAGATCTTAACAATATGCTTAAAAAGGACTCCTCAATAAAATGGACAATAAAGGCCAAACAATCTTTCGAATCTATCAAACAGGCCTTAACAAAAGCACCAGTCCTTATTAGCCCAGATTATACAAAAGATTTCATAATCTTTTCCTTTGCATCCGAACACACCATAGCTGCAGTCCTTTTGCAGAAAAATGATCAAGGTTTTGAACAGCCAATTGCATTCTTTAGTAAAGCCCTCAGAGATGCACCACTGAAATACAATATAATGGAAAAACAGGCTTTGGCTCTGGTTAAAGCCATCAAGGATTTCAGAGTGTATATACTTCATTCACACATCATCGCATATGCCCCTAATGCAATAGTTAAAGATATTTTGACACAAGATGGACCAAATAGTAGGAGAGGAAAGTGGATAGCCACAATCCTTGAGTACGATCTGGAAATCAAACCAAATAAATTCATTAAAGGACAGGGTTTAGCCAGACTGATGGTTGAATCAAATTGCAATGTATTAGATATTAATTTCATTGCACAAATAGATGACCAGGAGGAGATGGCGACTCCATTGATCAGTAAGGCCTATCTAGACTCACCATGGTACTCTGATATTATCTTTGTACTAACAAATTTACAAACTCCTCTTGAGCTAACTAAAACCAAGGCAAGATTCATCAAATAGAAAGCAATGAGGTTTTGTATCTTAAACAATGCACTTTATTGGAAAGAAAGTACTGGGATTTTACTAAATTGTTTATTAAAATCTGAGACTGACAAAATTCTTGAGGAATTTCATGCAGGTGACTGTGGAGGCCACCTATATTGGAAGAGTACAGTAGACAAAGTACTAAGAGCTGGTTTTTATTGGCCAACTTTATTTTCTGATGTTAAAAAGTTTGTTACCTCTTGCCACAAATGCCAAATTTTTGAAGGTAAAAAGAAACTTTTGCCTTTACCTCTAAAACCTATATCCACTGAAAAACCATTTCAACTATGGGGGTTAGACTTCATAGGTGAAATCCATCCTCCTTCTTCAGGTCAACATAAATGGATTTTAACTACTACAGATTACTTTACCAAGTGGATAGAAGCCATTCCCACTAGGCAAGCCACTGATTCAGATATAATCTCATTTATAGAAAGTAACGTTTTATCAAGATTTGGATTCCCACATAAGATCATTACTGACAATGCAGCAGCATTCAAATCCAAGAAAATGATTTCTTTCTGCCATAAATACCATATTACTTTAAGTCATTCTACAACATATTATCCCCAAGGTAATGGTTTGGCTGAATCATCAAATAAAAGTTTAATCAACATCATCAAAAAACTACTCCAAGACAATAAGAAGACATGGAACAAAAAGCTGGTCTATGCCCTTTTCACTGATAGACTTACCACAAAAAATTCTATAGGAACTTCACCTTATCAGATTTTTTATGGTACAGAGGCAGTTTTCCCTTCTTCCTTGGGTGTCCCAGTCATGAATATTATCCAGGAATCACAGGTGGAAACAAATGATATTCAAAGAAGAATCAATGAAACCATACATCTCCAACAAACTAGAGATGAAGTTTATGAAAAATCACAAGTTTTACAGGATAAGATCAAAAATATTTTTGATAAAAGGGTTAAAGAATATGATTTTTTCATAAGAGATCAAGTTTTAAGATGGGATTCACGAAGAGAGGATAAAGGTAAACATGGGAAGTTTGACTTTCTATGGCAAGGACCCTATGTGATATATGGTTACAGAGGTAATAATTCATTTTTCACCAGGAATTTGGATGGAACTGAGCTTCAAGAAGGACCAGTGAATGGTAGGATGTTGAAACACTACTATTCCTCAGATTCACTTAATATTTAGATTCATTTTATTTATCATTGTAAATATTCATAGTCAGTTTGTAGATTGGATTGGAGATTTTATCTACAAAGTTGAAGCCCGAAGAGAAGGCCCTAAGCTTAGCAATATAAAATGTCATAAATATGATTGGTTGCAGAAAACATAAGACATTTACAAGATCACCAAGGTCAATGGATAAGGCTATTGATCTCAGAGTTCTTGAAATTTCACCAGGAAATGCCATTCCCAAGTGAAGCCGATGTTAGTGACCTATAAATATAGGATTCATAATTTTGACTTGACTGTTGATAATCTTGTAAATATGTTCATACTTTTCCTTCTGCAAGTTGTATTCACATATTTTGTAAAATAATCAAAAAGAGGGTAAAAATTCCTAAAAGACAAATCAAAGGACTTAGAAAAAATAAAAGACCCCAAAAGAAAAATGAATAAAAAATGAAAGTGTGCAAGTATAAATTCCACTACTTTTACCTTTTGACTATGGAAAAGTGTCAATAAATGCTATAGTCCATAATGAGTTAAACAGTTAAATCTTGAGTTGTCATGTTTCAATTTTACTTGTTGTAGATAGAGAATAAAGAATTGTCATACAGTTTAATCATGACAATTCAGTGGTTAGGTAGAGAAATAAGTGAATCAAACAATTTAATCTGGATTCATGGATGAAATAAGTGTAGAATTAGATAGTTTTATTTTCTTTCAGAAAGAATAAATGTTTTAAAGGTTGCTAGCTCAAATGCACCTTACTAAAAAGGAAGAAAAAATGTTAGCATGGTAAGTTGGGTAGGTAGAAGAGGGTGAAAAGCATCAATGTAAATATCATTCATCAAGGCTGCAAATAACTAAATTCACATTCCCGTAGCCATTAAACATTCCAAACTATCAGTCAGAAAGGCTCAAGGCATTTCCTTGACTTCTGTTGGGACCGGACCCAAGGCTCTATGACTGATTAGTTGAAAGTGTAAAATGTCTATATTAATCCCTCAAAATCACATCATTACTCCATTTCATGCATTCATTCCCCTGAATAATCCTAAGTAAAACCTCATTTTTACTTAAAGATATTATAATTCCCTTTGATTAACTTCCCACATCATTTGAAAACACAAAACCTTCAAAATTACATTATATCATAATGTTAAAGTGATGAGATTAATATGATGCAAATTGTCTTTTAAATTTCACTTTACTTGGTTATGTTTATGTATTTTGAGTATACCTTGTCCCATTTTCATATTAACTTTAACTTATATATTAACTCCTTATAGAAATAACCTTTTATATATTATATAACTCCCTTTTATATAATAGCCCCAAAAAAACCATTTATTATAACTTTAGCCAAAGTTATTAATCCCCACATGTTTAAATAAAATACCCACCTTACAACCCATTTGGCTAAAACATATCTTTATATAAAATCTCGCCCCCTATGGTAGTTAAATCACTTTGATTTAAATATTATATAATAAAAATATTGCAAAAAACCCTTAAAGATGTTTAAATATATGTTTAAAACAAAAATATTGAAAACCCGAAGTTTCATTCAAACTAAACTTCATAACCTTTTCCATTGTTTATTTTTCCCTACTCCCTTAACCTAAGGTTAAAAATATAACCTAACCTTTCCCCCGATGCATATCCCTTCACTACAAATATTAACCCTGGTTAAATCCTTTTCGAAAACCCCTCCCGATCACTTTTTTCATTGGAAAAAGTCTGTTTTGTATATAAAACTTAATAAAATCCTTTTTCCCATCAAGCTCAATCCTAACCCTTCGATATTCAAAACTTATTTAAATCAATGGCTCTTGTTTAGCACGATAATTCTATTACATAAACTTACCCTTCCCATCACGTTAAATGTAAACCGTTGGATCTTCATCAAACCTTAAGATCCGACGATCCGTAGTCAAATCGATATCTCCATCTCCAGTCCCCACCACCACCCATCACGCTTGATGATCGTCGTTTATCTTCTTCCCATCAGATCAATGATCAAAAATTGATGCCCTGGACCCACAACACTTTCCCCACATCTTTTCATTAAATCTTGACCCTTCGATTTTGAAAGCCAGATCCGACGGCCAATATCTTATATCGCGCAACTTAAGTGCCCGACCGAAGTTTTGTAAAAGTCACGCGATATGGTTTGTTTTCCCAAACCGCCTTTTGTTGACGTGTCATGATTTAACTGGATCACGTGCAAAAAACTAAGTTTAGCTTACCGCTTTGAAGCCGTGCGAAAACCACCTAAGCCCAATATAAAACCGCTCCCACCGTACCTGCAATTAATGCATTTAAACTATGATTCGACCTTTGGTTTAATGTATTAAAACTTATGGTTTTCATTGAATTTTACCTATTTTCACCATTTAAACCTTTGAAACCTCCGCAGAGCCTTATTTCCATCACATTTCACTGCAGGCCAGTTACAAAGCCTCTCGACGCCATTTTTAAGCCTCCTGTGAAACAGTTGCCATTTTAAAAGCCATTTTTCTCTGCAATTCACTCACAGAGAGCCTCCATAAACTCTGATAGCCTAATTCAGTAGAATTGAAGACTTAAAGCACACCTGCAACTCCTTTGACTACAATTATACCTTTAAAGGTATTTTTCGTCAATCCTATCCATAAAAACTTCAATTTCAAAGGACAATTCATCTTTTAAATTGACATATCTTAAAATTCAGTTGAATTTTCCATACTAAGAAGTCTAAAACCTCCAAAATATAGGGGAAACCCTGTTAAATTTTCCCCAGAATCCCTCCTTTCCATTTAAGCAAGTTTTACCCACTCCCTGATCATTTTTCACTGCTGAAATTGATCAAAGCCATCTTATGAGCATTAAAAATCCTTTTATCATCCAGAACCCTGCTCAAAGTCCTATTTTTCCAAAATAATCCTTCAAAAACCCCTTGTTTCCAGAAAAGAACTTAGAAAACAGTTTAAACTTGCTTTGTTCACAGAAGCATGCCTCCAGCAAGCTTCCAAATCCAAAACCTCCCAGAATTGATAAACCTACTCCTGTTTTAACTGCTGATTCTACTGAAGTAGTCCGTCCATTACAGCCTCCTGTCACCACTGAAGAAAGCAATCCTTTGATTGAATTAGATTATAGAATTGCAGATGCCACTCTTGAATTTGATCTTCTAGAAATGCATAACTGGTGTCAAGAGAAATTTGAAAAGAAAGAGGCCAATGACATAACTATATGGGAGTCCAATTTGCCCAAGTATGTGGTTCCCATCACCCATCCTGCTTAGGATTTCATCAGGTTGTGTTAAATACATTATATTCTTGATCAAAGGTGCATGACTAACAAAGATAGTGAAGTCTTATTTTTTATAACTGTTGAATCAATCAATGACATGCTCCAGTTAAGCCATAATCCACAAGCAGTGTCATTGTCAATTGAAGACTTGACCCATATGTATTTAGACCTAGATTTCCCAAGGAAGTTCCAAATTCTCCAAAACTTCATGCCCAATCATGTCGATCTGCCTAAGGTGAATCCTCCTTATGATACCTTTGATTTTCCAGAAGGCTCCAAACAGGTCATTTCCATGTTGTCATTTATTTTGGTTATGTTAATGATGAATTCACAGATGCCTCTGTTTTAGGCTTCCTCTCCACTTTGTCTCCTGGACAGCAACCGGACTTGATTTTTGACTTTGCCAAATTTATTGCTGACAATATTCATTATCAGCTGATAAAATTGCCTGATGAAGGAGTGTTCAGATACACTTCATATCTGTTACATCTCTTCTTGTTATTTCAAGCAGAAAATTTTCCATTTGCAGTACAGAATATGGATATGGAAGAAAAACCACTGTCAGTAATATTTTGGACCTCTCTTCTGAGAAAGAATAACAGTGAGTACAATTACAGTGACTTCAATGACTTATTTATCAGATCTGCTATCAGTTTGTTGGATAAACCAGAACCACCAAGAATAAATGAAGATATTAAAAAAAATTTACAGTTGTCTGAAAACTGTAAAGTAGGTGATTGGTATTTATACAAAAATCACACTGAGATCAAAATATATGGTGCAATATTGTCCCCATACAAATTGCCAAAGTTTTTGACCACCAGGATCTTTGCTCTAGAGTACACAAGGCAGATTTTGAATGCTGATGCAATAAATTTCATAGCATCCAAAAAGAAGGCACAATTTAAATTAAGAAGTCAAATTGGCTCTTTCATTGTAAACAACAGAGATGCCTTAAAGGAAGTATCCAGCAATTTATCAGTATTCAAGTTTCAGGAAAGTTTTTATTGGAGATATGACCCTCAGGGTATTATAAGCAATCTCAGAATTAAAAGAAAATTGCCCCCATTTCTCCATGAATCTAAGCCACTTATTGAAAATATGTCAATCAGTTGGAATGGGTGGCCAATACCTTAATTGATGATGATCAGAATAAGCAGGCAGACAATTTGAACAGTACACAGGTGGTTACAGTTTACCAGCCAGTAGAAGTGTCAAAAAAAATACCAAGGAAGGAAGAAGGATATTTGGCCGAAACAATCATTGAAAACAAGTTCAAATCAGTATATAGCAAAAAGGCCAACATTACTACATTAGAAACAGAAGGAATAATAGATGTTGATGACACTAATCAGTAGCAGACAAATGGTGAAGCCACCATCATTGTTAATGAAAATCTCAAAGAAATTCAAAGTGAACAGGTAAAAGCATAGGGTAAAGGTAAAGAGCTGGTTGAAATGGAAGTGGATACAGAAGCTCCCTCTTCTTCTTCTAAAAAAACTGAAGAAACTGATTCTGATATTCAGAAGAGGTTTAAGCTAATCAGAGAGAAAAATGAAGAAATAAAAAATGAAGTTTATTCTAAACTTCTCAAGGAAAAACCATGAGATAAGGACATATTAGTAACTACATTTGATTACTCAACCAACCAAATGATCATGTATTTTCTCCAACCAGTGGTAGCACATCCAAAATCAGCTTCAGACTATAAAAAGACAAAATTTGTAGTAAATGCTGATACTATTCATGAGCTAGATCAGATAGAATTTCACAAGAGTGCATCAGAAATGTTATATTCAAAATTAGTAAGCAAAACAATGAGTGCCACTATGCTCCAAAAGACTGTATCCAACTTGAAAACTCAAATGAAGTTGGATAAAGCATCTTTACATGCCAAGGATTTGAGAATAAAATCCTTAGAAGATTTGGTAATTGAGTCTGGAGCAGATCCTTCTAATACTGAAGCTGCTAAGAAGTTAGTAAGATAGAAGAATGATGATATTACAACCTTAAGAAAACAACTCAAATTACCACAGAGTGAACACCCTCAAACAAAAGAAGTTCTTCAGGAAAAGACAGAGAAAGAGGAAAATATGCAACTTGTTTTGAAAATGACAACCCAGATAAAAAATATGGAAACTCAGATAGAAGCTCTTATGCAAGAAATTGAAAATTTGAAGAAAAATTAGCAAGTTTCCATTCCTACAGTTATTCCAACTGTAAGTACAGCTGTTCCCTCAACATTGGTAGAACATTTGGCACCGAAAGGAGTATTGGAAACTGCAGTGTCAATTACTTCTAAATATATCTCTGCCACTTCTTCATCAACATCACAGGTAGATCCAACAAGGGAAACAACTACCATAGTTAAAGCTATGGAAGATATTTCCATAAAAGATAAAGAGATAATCAGTTTAAAAGGCACCATCAGAAATCTTGAAACATCCAACAGAGATGCCTTAATCACTTCAAAAGGACATGAACAGAGGGCTAACAAATTACAGGAACAGGTTAAAATTCTTCAACAGCAGGTAAATCTCACTGAGCAGGTATCCTACATTAAGAATTATCTGTGGAATAACATCATTCAGGGCATACATTCACAATGGCCCTCAATCTAGATAATTTATGAACAAAAAGAGTTACTTAAAGGAGCACAAATAGAAATACAGAAGACCAAAGAAGAACTGGCTGATAAGCCTGCTCAAGCCTTAAGGCTTATCACATTTTTGAATAGTAAACACAGAGAAGAACTTGAAGAGTTAAAAATTCAGGACAAAACTGAAAGTATACTCCAAATCAAAAAGGTCTTGAATAAAAGAAACATCATGAATAATTTGGAGGACAGGTGCAAAGATATGAACTTGGCTATCACCAGATTTGAGGCCAAATATACAGTATTGTCACAAACAAGTTTACCAGATATTCATGCATTAAATGAGAAGTTAATGCCATAAAAAAATTATGACAACAAAATCAGGGAATTTGCTAAAGAGCAGATCAATAAACCTTTACCTCAAGGGTCCCCTACTGGTAAAATCATTTTGGAATATTTTGAAAACTTATTCTTTTTACAAAATGAGATCAAGCATATTTTTGTGGTTAAGCCCAATTTTGAAAAATATACAGAATCAGATGAGAGTTTCAGGAAGCTAAAGAGCATGAAAATTCCCAGCGCAGAGCAATGGCAATAATTCACTGATTTACTATGAAAAATCAGTAGTCAAAGTGTATCAGGGTCAAAGAGTATCAGTAAAAGCAGATTGTTACTGCATGTTCTTTTTCAATTAACAGCAGTAAAACAATGAAAAGCAGAGATAAAGAGTATGAGAACATAAATTGAAAAGGAGAAGTATTCTACAAGTCATCTTCCACGAGATAATGCCTCAAGTGCCAGCAACGCTTCCAGCTAATCTAAAAATCAGTTTTATTAGGATAAACAGTTCTATTTTTTCTTGTGAAAGAGGAAAACTTGCAAACTGTTTTGCTGCTGTCCCTCTTCTTATGTTATAATTCCTATTTTTTCTTGAGATATTCTCTCAAAGTTTGAGATATTTTGTAAGAAATTTATTTTTATAAATACTTCATCTTTCGAAGCATTCAGCATGGAATAAAATTTATCAAGAGTACTATAGTCATTTTGCTGGATATATTGAAGTTGGTGTGAGTCAATCAGTAAAGAATCAAACTGGAATTGAGATTAAAGACATCATAACTCAGGATTCTTGTGCTGACTAGATAAGTCTAGTATTTTCCTGTTTTCATTATGTTATCTTTCAAAAGTTTTCATACATTCATTTTAATGTTTTTCTGTCTTAAATGATTAACTAGGAAAGTTTAAATAGGATTAGTGATAAAAAGATCCCTGTTTTTTACTATTTTCTCATGATTATGTTTTCTGCTTGATAACCGGACTATAGAATTCTTAACTTCTCTAAGTCCCTATTTGATCCCCTCCTTCAATCTTCATTTCTGTAACTTAAGGATTCTTAATTTCCCTTTTGTTCAGATTTCACCCATTCCATCAAAAAATTCAAAGACTTTGAAGGTCATCTACCCTACCCTTAGTACATTTTCATCTTTAAGTCTTATTTCCTAGCTCTGCATGCCTAGAAAGTTGACTCCATAGCCCAATGGTCTGGTGGATTAATCTGTGGTTTACCTTGAAATTTTTTTTATTCCCACCACACTTTTAAAAGACGTCCCACTTTCCACTCATAGCTAGCCTAAAATCCAATTATAAAACAAATTTAAATCTTTAGGAGAGATCCCTCTCTGGAATTGAGGAAGGATAGATCCTGAATTCTAAAAGAGGTTCATGGTTACCCCTAGTTTTCTTAACTACAAAAAATCCTCATCCCACAACTTGAGAATTACTAGGGTGATAACATGCACGACAATAAAAAATGGAAAAGGTTTTGGAGGAGTACGGGGACATCTTCACCTCACCCACAGGGGTGCCTCTACACTGTCAGGTCAAGCACCCCATTGACCTGACCCTAGGTTCGTCGCTATCTAATGGAATGATCTATAGGCGCTCTATTCTGGCGAATGATGAAATCAAGAGGAAGATTCATGAGCTGTTGTAGAAAGGTCACATCCGGCCAAGTTCATCACCCTGTGGGAGCCCGATCGTGTTGGTACAGAAGAAGGATGGGAGTTGGAGACTCTGTATTGATTATTGGGCGCTAAACAAGATCACTGTCCGGAATAGGTACCTGATCCCATGGATTGATGACCTTTTGGACCAACTCAAAGGGGAAAAATATTTTAGCGAGAACGACTTGAAGTCTGGGTATCACTAGGTACCAATTGAACCCTCTAATGTGTGGAAGATTGACTTCAAAGCCAAGGAGGGCCTTTTAGAATGGCTCGTCATGCCTTTCGGATTGAAAAATGCTCCCACAATCTTCATGAGGTTGATGGATAATATCTTGCATCCATTCACCAACTCATTTTTAGTGGTATACTTGGATGACATTTTGATCTTCAGCCAGACTTGGAAAGAGCACCTCCACCACATTCGAGAAGTCCACCAAACACTGCGGCAACACAAGTTGTGTGCCAATTTGGAGAAGTGCACTTTTGGCATGACCCAGGTTCAATATCTGGGATACATTATTGATGAAAGGGGGGTGCATGTGGATCCAGCCAAGATCCAAGTCATTCAAGATTGGCCAGCCCCAACCACTATAACAGAGCTTCGCAGCTTTCTGGGTCTTGCTAATTTCTACCGTAGATTCGTGTTGGGATTCTCTCATATCACTTTGCCCTTGAGTCAAGTCACCAAGGGAGGAGCGAGAGAAAAATTCTTTTGGTCGGAACCTCAACAGAAGGCATTCACAGAATTGAAAAATCGCCTCTGTTCTGCCCCAGTGCTCACATTACCAGACTTGCAACAGCCATTTGAGATCGAGACAAATGCCTCCTACTCATGCTATTGAGCAAGCTTCTACTCAACATGGGCATCCAAAGTGGCATATCACAAGAGACATTGTTCGACACAGCTTCAAAAGTATCCCACTTATGACAAAGAAATGCATTCCATTGTGCAAGCCTCATTTAAAATGGAAGCATTACATTTTGGGAAGGAGACAATCATCCACACAAAGACCACCGACCCCCGCACCTTGCAGCTCATACAGACACAAGGGAAGTTGCAGAATGATCGCCATCAGAAGTGGTCCACATATCTACAACAATTTCATTTGAACATCAAGTATAAGAAGGGTAGCACCAATAATGTTGCAGAATGCCTCAACTGACCACTGATCGTGGCCATAACCACCGTTCTCAACTCTTGTGGGCATGAGACTTCGGATTGGCCGCTTCTTTATAAGAGCGATCCAGAATTCAGCCACACATACAAGGCACTCTTGGGGGATATGCAAGTTCCAAATTTTCACCTCCAAGATGCACAGTTATGTCACCCCAGACACCTTTGTGTTCCTTCAAGCGAGCATGCCAAGATTATATGTGAAGCGCACTATAGTCCATTCGCTCGGCATTTTGGGGTTGAGAAAATAGTGGCAGTACTGCAGGAGTATTTCTATTGGTCAAACCTTTGACAGGATGATGGGAAGTACATCAGATCGTGCACTACTTGTGCCATTGCAAAAATGACCATCAAGAAGAAAGGGGTCTATACTCTGCTACATACCCCTAGTCGACCTTGGGAATCCATCTCCGTGGATTACATGTCAACCCTTCCTTCTACTAAGCATGGAAACGACTGTTTTCGTGGTCATCGATAGATTCTTGAGGATGGCCGTTATGGCGGCCTGCAAGAAGAATATCACAGCAGAAATTCACCGCAAACTCTCTCTCTCTCTCTCTCTCTCTTCTTCAACATGGGTGGCACCGTCGATCCCATAGTCTATCATATCATATCACGACAACAGGTCCTCGCACATTTTGGTCCAGCTCATAGTCAATGTCGACACCAAGCTCACCAAGTCCAGAGCTTTCCATCCCCGAACCGATGGCGTACAGAGGTTGTAATCAGATGATTGTACACATTCTTCACATGTACAATTCAAAGAATCCACACACATGGGATCATAGCCTCCCCTATGTAAAACATAGTTATAACCAGGCTCTCCATAGCTCAACCAGCCACAACCCTTTTTAGGTGGGCTTGGGATTCCAGCCACTATGTCCCATTGACATAGCCATGCCATTTTTGGCTACTCAGGCCGATTTGGCTCATGTCCAGTATGAAGCTGACAAAGCGCACAACTTCATCGAGTGGATTCAGCACATCCTCCAACAGGTTCATGACATATTAGATAGAGCCAATGCTAAGTACAAACAATGAAATGATCAACATCGGGTGCCACACAACTTCCAGGTGGGCGAAAAAGTGTGGCTACATTTACAAGAGCGCCTCACTGGACCCCACTGCAAGCTTCACCCATTCCAATATGGGCCATACAACATCACCAAGGCTATAGGGAAAAATTCCTTCGAGCTCAGTATTCTATCATTCCTTGGTCTGCACCAAGTATTCAACGTAGACTACCTTTGCCCCTACTTCCGACCTCTACTGGACACCTCTGACATTGCAGAAGAACTCACACCAAAAGAGTTAAACCCAAACTGCATGGAACAAAGCCACTGCGTAATTCCTATCATGGACATGCAAATCAAGAACACTCATCGACGTAAGATCCAACTATATGGGGGCTGGCTAAAGCCGGCCAACTCCTCGCACCAAGGAAAGTGGTTCACCAGACCAAGTTCAACAAAGTTTCTCATCTCATGGAGGAACTCAATGCAATGGGGACCATTGGTGATTAACTGGCATGGAATGATCCAAGTGATATCAGGCCACCCGCTATTCCACTTGGGGCCCCACCACTTGCCTCTTTCAGCTTTTTTTCACAACTTACTATTTTTAGCGCTTTTTGCTCAACTTCCGGAGCTATTTTGAAGCCCCAAACGGAGATAGTATGCCGAAGTTATGTCCCTAGGAAGTTGAAACATCAATTTACCCAAATGGGGCCCATAGTTTTGGCGCTTCATCTCCTAGGGTTAGTTTTTTGGACTTGTAGAATTCTCCATTGTTTCTCCATAATAAATAGGCCCTCGAGCCTCAATGTAATATAGTTCAGAGGTTTGTAGTTTCCACATCTCTTCTCAGAGATTTGCTACTAGCACCCTAGCTATTTTATTTCCATCATGTTTGTAATCATATTTCTATGATTTGATATTAATGAAATGAAACCTTATCTCCGTTCTATTTCTATGTTTATGGTTATTTCTATATTCGTTTCATTTCCGCATAAATCAATCAAAAAACTCTGGCACTGAGAGAGATTTGGAAGCAAATGTTGAATTGGTGAACATGTCTTGCTCTATGTTGTTGGACATTGCACATAGATTTCTTGATATTGTATACAAGAATGTAAATTTTCATGTATCTCGTACTACATTAATCATGAAATTGTCAAAATTTGGGGAACACTTTCCATCACATTTGTGGAGAAAATTACAATAGAGTATCACATTTTTCTTATCATATGTAATTGTTCCTATTTGCAAAAACTACTGCAAGCTAGAATAAGAAGAGAAATAAGAATCTTGTTTGGGACGTCAAATAGATTCATTCTCTACAGATCTAAAGTAAATCTTAATAAAACAAAACTCCATACTTGCAATTTTTGAAAGAAATATCTTAAAAATTAGAATATCAGTTTAATACATTTTACTCAATTGCACATTTAACAGTATTTATTTAAAAAAATACAAATACAAATTACTATTTTAAATAAAACTATTCTAAATAAAAAAAGTAAAAAGAATAAAATTAATTACCATGGCCCTCGTGTACATTCCTCTTATTACTTATATTTGTAACTTATTCTTAATCACTTAGTGTCAATTTATTAAAACTATAATCTACAAGTCTCACTTTTTATAGCTTTGGTGGAAGGATAGAGTATCTAAATTCCGTTACCCTTTAAGAATCATCCTCAATTACTGTACCACCCACCTTGACATCTAATCTAGAGATATTAGGTTATTCTAAATTTATCAAGAGTATAAAATTTTTAGGGTGGTGTTTTATGTGCGCTAAAATTCCCATGAGGTCCATCACTACGTATGTGATTCATTGCAACCTTGGATATATTCTATGAGTTGTTGTGATTTTTTTCTTGTGGCTACAACTAAGTTTTGGTTGTCACTTAGTTATCATGATTCAAAACTTTGGTATCCTCTCATATACTTATAGCATTAGATATATTTTGTGAGCTAATGTGATGTTTGTTTGTCACAATGATTCAAAAATCAATTATTATACCACAAGATTGACTTTCACATTATCTGTTTTGTTTATGAACCCTTTAAAAAAACATCACGAACATTTGATTTTACACTCTGATCTCCCCAGCATGGGTGGGGGTTTAAAAAATTGGAGGGTAAATTGAGCGGTTATTGTTAGAAATTGTTGTATAAGATGGAAAATTTGGATGGTTTGTAGACAATATGGATGCCATAACAGATATCTATTTTGAATGTTTTAGTGTCCCTGGCCACCATTTCAACTAAGAATGTCAATACATCACTATGAAAATGATAACTTGTGACATCGCTAGGCATTTTCTTTGATTGTGGATCAATTTATAAACTAATAACTTGTAAAATCCGTAGCCATTTTCTTTTATTGTGGGTTTCAACAAATCGAGAGTAAATTGAGTGGTTATTGTTAGAAATTGTCAATGCATCTAATAGGATCCATTTCAACTGAGAATATCAATGCATCACTGCGGTAACGACAACTTGTGATATCCCTAGCCATTTTCTTTAATGTGGATCAGTTATAAACTAATAACTTGTGGAAATCCCAGCTATTTTCTTTTATCAGGATCTGTGTTACAAACTGAATATACACTCTGCAAATAAGACTCGGAATATATATCGGGATGGATGGAAAAGTTATGGTAAATTCAATACATTTATATAATTAAAATAGAGCTAGGAACTTTTGAAGACTACTTCATTGAAAATTAGAAGCATCTTCATGGGGTTTTCCAAGGTGGCTGTGAATACCTCTCTAGATCCTTATAGCATTAGATATATTTTGTGAGCTATTCCATGCATCTAATAGGATCCATTTCAGCTAAGAACTTCAATAAATCACTATGTGAATGATAACTTGTGACATCCCTAGCCATTTCCTTTGATTGTGTTTCAGATTATAAACTAATAACTTATGAAATCCCTAGCCATTTTCTTTGATTGTGGATCAGGTTATAAACTAGAATAGACTCCCTCTTCATAAGACTCTACAATATATATTGGATGGAGGGAAAATAACTTGTGAAATCCATAAAAACATTTTTTGATTGTGGATCTGGTTATAAACTACAATAGACTCCTTCATAAGACTGTAGAATATATATTGGATGGAGGGAAATGTTATGATAAAACATGTACAAAAAACCCTTTAGGGTTGTCTCAACTTACTCTATTGTTAATCATATAGTGTCAATTTTTAAAAGTATAATCTACAGTAAAGACTCACTAGGTTTTTTCTTTTGTAAGCAATGTTAGGAATTGAAAAATAAAAAAAATTATAAAAGCTAAACATATGTAGTGAAAAACTTTGTTTAAAATTTCATAATAAAAAGTTGAGTAAGTTTGACATCATATAATGTGAAATTAGTTTATGATTATAAAGTAAAAAACATGTAAGTTTTTTAGCCACAATTAGGTAATTAAATATATGTATATAGTTTTTTTTTAGAGAAAAAATTTGATATTCATTAACAATTTTTTTTTGAAAGAGTATGTATGTAGTTACAAACTATTACAATTAATTAATTAAAGGTAAATTTAGTGTTAATTAAGAAATGAAAATTATGAACATTCATCTTTATTAATTTCATTTTTTTATATATTAAGAAATACTACCCATGAATAATAAAGAAGCTATAACATAAATAATATATAACAAAAAAAACCATGTATTTTTGGAATAATAAAATAGTTGTAACAAAATAATATAGAACAAGAAAAATTATGTATATTTAGATGTATGAAAATTTAGATACATTTTATTAAGTAAAATTTTAAAATAATAATGGTTATAAACAATTAAAAATAATTTTATTAAATAGTTAGTGAACCGAAATTGTGTGAACAAAGTATTTCTTATACATATATCGATTAGGGGCTTTTAATGTTATTTTCCTCATTTACTAGAAATGATGAAAACTGTGTTTCCTGCCCACTTACCGGCCCCGCCTTAAAGAAATATAATGTAAACACTTAAATAGATCTGATCAATGAAATTATTTGTTTATGTGCAAAGTATTCATTAATCAAAATTCTTGTGTGAATAAACAAGTTGAAGTATTCTACAAATGAAGTAATGTGGTTTGAAGTGAAACTAAGGAGTTGTGTTCATTGTATAAGTCTCGATTGGGAAAAGGAACTATGAAAAGTTAATGATAATGAAGTAAAATCTAAAATATAACAGCAAAAAATGCACAAGATAATAGTAAGCATTTTTTTGCCAGCTCACCCCCTTGGGCTCACCGGCTCCAAAGCCTTCTAAATAGGCATTTCCCTCTTTCATTAATGCTCAAATTAAGAATTACACTGTGTAGAAAGCCTCAAAAGGAAAAATTAGCTGCAAATTTAGAAACATAGGACTGAAATCAGTATAAATCGACCATTCAGTCACCTCCAATGGATGAGTATAGTCCAACACAGTTGATCTTTCACCAGGCCCTAGTGGCACCACAACAAAAATCGCTAATAAAATCACTGATAGAACACCCTGACGGCTTTGCAACCTATCCCAACAGCTCCATAATGCTTCAATACCCCAAAAAAAAAATATCATCTCAAAAGGACTTCCCTAGCCAAAGTTATGGCTCATTTACTCAGACTGCCAGTTTGGCCTAGAATAACTCCAGCCAAGTCTGGCTAACTGCCAGATAACTTCGACAAATCTGGAGACAGGCGTTGAATTTGGGGGTCTGCTGAATTGACCATCGAAATGGAGGGGGCTAAGGGATAAGCCCATGTGACCGAACTGAACGGGGTTCATTGAACAACTTTACAAATATTCCGGCGTTGATTAATGTTTGAACATATGGGATTAACCCCCGGGCTATAAACATGTGACCACGTTGCAAACAGTGTTACATGCCAAACAAAATTCAAAATTTAAATAAAAATTCGTGTGGTTGATTTTTAAAATCCACTGCCATGGCCTGTTGGTTGGGCCGTTGCAATGTGTCTGCCCCGACCCGGGGTCGAACCCTGCCGCAAACATAATAAATTTTTGACATGCCACTTCGTTCCACCTTGGGGCCACGTAGCCACGTGGTGCCCTTTCATTGGCTGCCACCAGAATATTCCATTACTATTTTTTAGAATATTCACGTAATATTCCATAGAATATTTTGTGGAATATTCTTTTTTTAATAAAAATATTTTTTATAAAGTCAAATTTAGGCCTTCCTTTTACTGAAATTGGCAAACTTCAAAGCTAAATATCTTCCTCGTACGACGTCATTTTTCAGTTCCGTTCATGTCTACAGGATCGTTTTTCCAAGCTATTTCCAATCGATCTAGTTCGGATCAATTTTGAGCAACTTCATTTTTGAGCAATTTTCTACAAAAGACTTGATCTCCTGATCACACCTCCCAAATGGGAAGCTTTTGGACCCCAAAATATCTCTGTTTAGTGAAACTTATAATGTGGAGACTGATTCTCCACTCTTCCACCCTTGAATAACTGAAATCTACCCAATTTCATCAAATGAAGCTTTTGAGAAAATGATAAACTGTCTCTTGAATCAACTGATCGACCATTGCTAAGATTGACAGAGTCATGATGAAAATGATTAAAATTTGTAGAACAGCAATTGTAATTTGCAGAAAACAAACTTTTTCTACACTGATCAAACTTCCAGAAAGACTTAAAATAACCTTCACCTTGCAAACTGTTCCCATGGTGAATTCTACCATTCTGAAACCAACTTTTTCCCATGCCTCTAATTGTGTGTCCTCCTCGTTTGCATTGCTTTGCTTTGACACTTCATTCACTGGTTGGCTAACCCAAAAGGGGCAATTTATGCAATATAACATCATATTTTTTAAAGAAAAACCTGTTATTAAACTGAGACAAATCATTAGCAACATCATAAAAAGGTGAATGCTCAAAATTTGGTCATTTCAACATTAACAAAGTTAGACTTTGACTTGCATTAACCAATGTTTTCAATTGACTTGCATGGAGTAAAGAAGATTCCAGATTCTTCTTGTGCTCTCTCACAGTGTACTCTTTACCATCTTTGAACAAGTGATACTTGTTTTCATGGCGATGAAAGATGGCCTTCCTGTCAAATAAGTAAGGACTTCCCAAAACAATTCCTAAAATATCAAGCAGCACCACATCAAGTTCAACTGTGTCAATAAAGTGTGCAGTTATTGCAAAGCGCAATATGCACTTCCTTGAGACTTACAAGTTGGCATCCTTGCATATCCATCCAAGTGGATAAGGCTTCGGATATGAGATTAGCTTGTGACCCACTATCAAATAGTGTGTCAATTTTGGTATGTTTTGAAATTACCCTCACATGGAAGAGCTCTATCCTCCTCTTTTGTTCATGAGTATCTTTGTGACCATTTAAAGAGCTAGAACTGGGAATTGTGTCTTGCACCACTTCTTTTCCCTTAATGTTATTTAAAACCATGGCTATGCTTTTTGTCTCATCTCCTGAGTCTAACCCTAAGTCTTGCTCAACTGTTGCTACATTTTTCTCCTTTTCTTTGGTCTTGTATTTTTCTGGTTTCAGTTTAGGATGAAGCTTCCAACAATGATCTTCATCATGACTTGTCTTTGAAGAGTTCTTGGAAAATAAATTTCCTTTTTCTTTTCTTGAATTTGAAACTCTTTTCTTTCCTTTGTTTTTAAAATTACTATCCTCATTAAAAGCATCAAAAGCATTATTTCCTCTAGCTTCTAAAAGTGTAGCCTGGACACAGACTTCATCTAAGCTGGTAGGATTAAACATTAGGATAGTATGTTGAAGGTAATTGTGCAAACCTCCTATGTACTTCAACAAAGTGTCCTGACTTTGTAAATCTACCCCAAGTAAGAGTGCTCTCCTTCTAAACTCTTGGGTGTAGTCTCGCACATTTTGTCCCTTAAGTTGCCTAAAATTTTTCCAATTCATGATTGCCTTCTGAATATGAGCAAGAGGATAAAATTGTTTCTTAATAGCAGTAATAAACTCAATCCAAGTTAGAGTTATCTTACCATGCTTCTTGATCTCTTCCCTGGTCTTGGCTTCCCACCAAACCAAAGCTGCTGCATCCATTCTCAATGAGGCTAATTGGATTTTTGTGTCATCATCATGCAGATTCTGAATTCTTAGATAGACTTCCAGTTGTCTAATCCAGTTATCCAATTTCTCTACATTAACATCACCATTAAACATTGGCAACTTGAATTTTACATCAAGCTTTAACAAAGGATTTCGAAGAGATGTTTTTGTTTTGTGTGACTGATTTACAGAGGTTGAAAAGGATGATGTGGAGGAAGAGGATGACGATGGAGATGGTGGATCACCATTTCCTCCATTCCCTTTCTTATACTCCTCCTTGTCTTTCTTTTCCTCCCGAAGAATCTCCGTGATTTAGGTTTCTAGACCTCTCCAAAGAATCCTATCATTTCTCTCCGGTATAGGATCCTAACCATTCAATGTCCAAGAAAGATTTTCTAAAACTCTTTCTTCTTCCTTGGGATCCATTTCCTCATGTACTTCTCCTCGAAGACATGTTTGTGGCTGATTTCAAGGCTAATGAGATGAAATGGAAGGTGGAGATAATGGCACTCTAGCCCTCCTTGGTTGAGGATTAACTTGTTCTCTAACCAATTGACCCTCCCCTATTTTCAATTTCAGCCTAGTAAGCATCAAATCTTGCAGAATAACACAATCTTCTTACACAAATTTCACAAACTCTTAAGCAAAACCTAGAGATTTAATACCAATCTGATCTGAAATTGTGTGAACAAAGTATTTATTATACAAATATTGACAGTAGGGGCTTTTACTAGTTATTTCATAAGAAGAAGTACATTGAGAGAGCTCACAAGAAGAAGCTGGACTCTTCTTTACTCCATGCAATTCAATTGAAAAGACTAGTTAATGCAATTCAAAGTCTAACTTTGTTAATGTTGAAACGACCAGATTTTGAGCATTCGCTTTTTATGATGTTGCTAATGATTTGTCTCAGTTTAATAACAGTTTTTCTTTAAAAAAAGATGATTTTATGTTGCATAAATTACCTTTTGGGTTAGCCAATGCAGTGAATGAAGTGTCAAAGCGAAGCAATGCAAGCAAGGAGGACACACAATTCAGCATGGGACAAAGTTGGTTTTAGAATGGTAGAATTCACCATGACAACAGTTTGCAAGGTGAAGGTTATTTTAAGTCTTTTTGGAAGTTTTATCAGTGTAGAAAAAGTTTGTTTTTTGCAAATTACAATTGTTGTTCTGCAAAAAAAAAAATTGAACACCATTTCCATTTGAGCTTAGGGCCACGTGGCGACCTCTAGGCTGGCCACGTGGCGCCCTTTCATTGGCTGCCATCGGAATATTTCGCAGAATATTTTATGGAATATTCCATAGAATATTCCCAAAATATTCTGTGAAATATTCTTTTTTTAATAAAAATATTTTTTATAAAGTAAAATTTTGGCCTTCCTTTTACTGAAATTGGCAAACTTCAAAGCTGAATATCTTCCTCATACGACGTCGGTTTTCAGTGCCGTTCGCATCTACATGATCGTTTTTCCGAGCTCTTTCCATTCAATCTAGTTTGGACCAATTTTGAGCAACTTCATTTTTTAGCGTTTTTCTACAAGAGACTTGATCTCCTGATCAGTTAGTTTAGATATTTTCGCTCTAAAAGAGGTTTTCATATCAAGACATTTGATCCCTATTGACACTTGGTAGATCCAGATTTAAGATTGATCAGGCCATCTTAATTTCCCCCTTTAAATAAACTATATTCCACATGAATACCATGGGTCAATACCATGGGTTGTTTTTATAGTTTATTTTTATTTTATTTTATTACCTAAATTCAATTTAAGTTATTAAAAATAAAAACAAATACTACAAAGTTAAGAGTGATCTAGGTCATCTTAATTTCCCCCTTTAAATAAACTATATTCCACATGAATACCGTTGGTTGTTTTTATAGTTTATTGTTATTTTATTTTATTAGTGAAATTCAATTTAAGATATTAAAAAGAGAAAAACAAATACTATAAAAAAACATATATAAAACTATTTACATTTACATATAAAAATATAATAAATTTTTAATAACAACATTTTAACTTAAAATTCATCAAAACCTAAATTCAATCCAACTTATTAAAATAAAATAAAATAATTAACATTATAAAAATATATATAACTCTTTACTTGTGGATCTAATGGCCTAAAACATTTCAATCGTCTAACATTTGATCCAATGCTTCAAACATGGACACATGGCAGTTAGAGAGTTGTTTTCAAATAAAAATGCTTTACGGCATAATTACTTAAAAAACTAAATAAATGTTAAAATATATATCTGAAGTAATCATAAAACGAATAATCTATAAAAACAAATAAAAATTGATTAATTAAATCAATATAAAATTAATATATATATATATAAATCAAATTAAAAGAAAAACCAAAAAAAAATTAAAAATAATATAATAAAAATTCTCAAAAAAATAGAAAGAAATCAAATAAATTAAAAAAATCAAATATAAGAAAACAAGAATATAAAAATAAACACAAAAGACGAAAAAAAAAAAAAAAACTCAAATATTAGAAAACAAGAGTAGAAGAAAAAAGTGAGGAAAAAAAATAAACGACCAAACATATAAATAAAAAGATGGTATCAAGGATTTTTTTTTTTTTCAATTATTTCATTTCAGTGATAAAAATGATCACCGTTAACAATGATCTAAAAATTCTCAATATTTTTATTTAAATATTAACAATCCACCCATAAAAATTTAATTGTTATTGAATATTATTGCTTACAAAATTTGAAAACATCCTCTCAACTATCCAATGTTGCTCGACGTTAGTCCTATTATATCTCTAGTTGTTTGTCATACTCTCTTATCTTAATTTATTATATTGGCAATACTGCCATGTTTTCCTAAAGAATAATATGAAGTCTAAAGAAAGTCTATGCAAAGCATAATACGAAGTGTATAAAGAAGGTCTGTGGAATGCGGGGTAAGTGGTCTTTTTTAAGGAGACTTTATATATATATATATATTTTAACTAATTAATTAAATAATTAATGTTGATTTATTTTATACTATAAATTTATTATAATAAAAAGATTTCAAAATTTTAATTATTTTGTATTTTTTAATATAGTTTTAGTATTTTTGTGCTATTAAAACATAAATTAACAATAAAAGGATGTGTGGTCTTTTATTAATGTGAAACTTTAATAAACTTGTGGAATTTGAAGAGGGTTAAGCTGGAAAGTAGTCCAAGTAAGAATTACAATTTTAATTTTTTAAAGAATTGTAATAATTTTCAATTTGTAGGGTGATTGTCTAGATGATTGGGTCAATAATTAAAGACAAATAGATGATAAAATTGTTATTTTTATAATATTTAATTGAATTTTCAAAAAAGATTGTGGGAGGTGTAGAAGGTATTGAACTGTGGATGTCTCTTTCACATGTTCATCATTCTACATACATTTTGACTTCCATGTCTTTGTACATATTCTCCTCTTTGCACATTTCTATGTATTTGTACATATTTTCCTCTTTGCACATTTCTTCGACACACCTCCATCCTGCAACAACACTTTTTTTAACATACACATGAATTTCTTTTAATATAATCCATGAAAAAACACACTCATATGGTAATATGAGTTTTAGCATAAATTTCAAGTGTTAGAAAATACACACTCATATGGTCATTCGAGTGTTAGAAAAAAACACTCATATGGACATATGGTAATATCTTGTTTGAACATAAATTTCAAATAGTTATATTTATATGAACTGATGATTCTATAACTACCAAAAAAGATAGGAACTATTCTTCTTTGCTATCCACCTTGTTTAAACTTTCTTGTCTATTAAATTTATTTTTTAATAAAAAAATTCATAAAACCTCTTTTTAATATTGTTAGTAATGTGAATTTTAATAATAATAATAATATAACAACGATTAATAAAAATTTAATTATTTTAAGCAAAACTTTATATACCAATGTAAAATTAAAAAAATATAAAAAAAAAATAATTATTTATTATATTAATAAATATATTTATTTTAACTTATTTTAAAACAAAAACAAAAAATCAATATTTAATTGAGAAAAAGAAAATTTAATTAAAAAATAATTTAGATTTAAAACTTTTGTGATCCATAATTTAGAAAAGTGTGTCTTTCTAATTAAGTTTAGTAATGTGATTAATCTAACACATTTTTCTAAACATTAATTTATTTTTAAAAATTAAAAAATTAATTAATTAAATAATCACCTATTGATTATCATAACTTTACGAGGCAAATAATATCATAATAATGAATTAATTAACCAAGAATTTTTTTGTTTGAGGTGCTTTATTTTGGGACATAAGTGAGATTGTGGCTTTTTACCTTATTTAATTGGATTTAAGTTTTTGGAAGTACATTATATTTGTATTGATTTGAGACATAAGTGAGATTGTGGCTTGTTACCTTATTTATTTTTTAGGGTTTAAGTTTTTGGAAGTACACTATATCTGATATTGATTTGGGACATGAGTGACATTGTGGCTTTTTACCTTATTTATTTGGGTTTAATTTTTTTATAAAGTACATTGTATCTTATTTTGATTAGGGTCAAAAAGTAAGTATTCTAGAATTTTCACTCAATCAGATATTTTAAACTCTTGTTTAGTAAACTAGATAAATAATGGCATATTGCACACAGAAGGTGTATGTGATCAAAATACACACAGACTGATTACATTGAGATTACTCTATTAAATAGATTTTCTAAGATCCAACTTATTCCTAAATTAGAGAGAGAGGTTGAGAGAATTTCTCAACCATCACAAACCAACTTCTCAAATAGGATGTAAGCATTAATTCCAAAATCCCCTCTTAATTCTTACATTACATGAATTTATTGAAATCGCTCATAAATAACAAAATACAAAATCATTCTTTAACCAGTTTTCAGGTTATCAATATAGGCTTCATCAAGTTGCCTCATAAACCTCGTAAAGGTGTAGGTAGGAAGTTGGATTCCCGAGTTCGGTGACTGAACTCCCGAATCAAGGACCTCTCGAAGTCAATTGCCGGAAAGCATCCCAATTTGTCGCATAACCTCATTTGGAGACCACTCCATGTCTATGACTAATGAGGGATCCTTCCCTAGATCTGCAATTTCCATACTATCTCAACAACCATCCATGGTGAGTCTGAACTGTAATTGTTCTAAAATTTTTTAAGAGGTTCATACTCTTCATTGAATTCATGATCAGAATTCAATGGGTATTCATCTATGGATATATTTGCTGATTCTTTCCCTTTTAACACATCATTGGCACGACTTCTGCAATTCCACGCTGTATGCCCAATTTTCCTACAATAGTCGCATTCAATTTCACCTTTGTTTGCATTTTTTTTTCTCATCCTTGACTTTGTAAGCAAAGCATTTTCTACACGAGATTTCTCTTCTGCATCCTCCGGTTTTAGTCGCTTTTCCTCCACCAGAAGTGTTGCCATTGTCTCATGCAATGTTTGTGCAAACATTTGACTCAAAGTGAAAACAACATTACTATAACTTGAAGGAAGACTATTTAGTAATATTGCTTTAGCATCTTCATCCTCCACCTTAGTACCTACTTCACCTAATTGTCTTAAAAGAGACATTAAATTATTTACATGACTGGACATAGATGTCTCCTCTTTCATTTTCAGACTAAATAATTGCAGCTTTATGGAAAAATTTTCATTTGTAGTTTTTAGACCAAATAAATGAGCCAAATGTTCCCATATTTCCTTTGATGATTTAGGGAGATCTAGAAGATGTAATTGCGAATCTAAAAGGGCAAGTCCAATAATAGACTTAGCTTTGCCATCTCTATTTTTCCATTCAAGTAACTCCTTGGCATTTGTAGGTGCTACTTCTGAACCATTCACTATACCCGACAAGTTTTTATTCATTAATTGCATTTGAATTTTTACTTTCCATGAGGGAAAATTTAGACCACTAAATTTTTCTAAAACCATGAACTCCATGATCACAGGAAGGATTAAATACCGAAAATTCCTTTTAAATTTTAAAGTCGCCTTTGTCTAAAATACTGAAACTGTTGTTATTCTCTTATGCCAACAAAGCAAGTTTCAGGTACTCAATTTGCAATGGGTAGCAAGGATTTTGAGCTAAGTATATAACTTACCACACCTAATGCGCATGCAACACACTTGTCTGCAGTTACAATCTGTTTCCCCCGTTACTCACAAGCGTAGAAAAATATTGATTTTGCATGATGCAGAGGATTTTTCGATCTTTGTCAAGTAAAAGTAGTTCCAGGGTACCAAATTCAACCAGCAATGATCCCGAGTCTGTAAAGAAAGATAAATTGCAGCAACGCATGACAAATTCGGTTGTTTTCAATATAGTGGACATCAACAAATGTTGTTGGCATACGCAATTGAAAGGGATCAGGTTGAAGAAAAAATCAATGCAGGCATTTGAGTTGAGGAACAGGGCGAAATTTGCTCTTCTCTCTTGCACTTCAAGAAGTGAACATGACATTGTTGTTAATTTGGCACAACATCAGGAAAAGGATCACAGAGACAGACTAAACAACGTCAAGCAAACTGGTCTTCTGAGTGGTGTCTTCATAGCTCGGATACAACAACAACAAAGCGCTTCATTGATTCACCATCTCAAACCTCAATGTTCACAATATGCACAGTTCATTGTTTGCACAACCTTTCGCACAATCCCAACACGAGCCTAGTGCTCCAATACCAAGATAAAGAATGGTATATTGCACACAGAAGGTGTATGTGATCAAAACACACACACACTTATTACATTGAGATTACTCTATTAAATAGAGTTTCTAAGATCCAACTTATTCTTGAATTAGAGGGAGAGGTTGAGAGAATTTCTCAACCATCATAAACAAACTTCTCAAATAAGATGTAAGCATTAATTCCAACAAAACTAACTCTTTGTTTAGCCATTTCATCTTTCTAGTCTATCAATATATATCTATTATTATTATTATTATTATTATTATTATATCTAAAAAATCAAAATATCCCTTCAAAATTTCAAAGCCAACTAAAGTATTGGTTCGACGTACGTTCCAGTGATGACCATATGGAGGTTCCGTTTGGGCACAACTCGGTGTTTGAAAGCATTGTCGTTGTGTCGATGTTGATGTCAATGTCAAACTATTGCTCATGCGATTTTATTTTGCGAGTCAATCACCCTGCCCCAACATTGTTGCTCTGCATGAAAGTCAAAGTCACGAAAGGATTGTCGTTGTGTTTGAATACGAAGTTTTTTGTAGGTTCGGGTTGTTGTAGGGTAACTACCAGAGGAAATTGCCGATATTGCAAACTTCAAAGACTCAAACCGACAATCGAGCGTAGGATGTCTTTGTACATATTCTCCTCTTTGCACATTTCTATGTGTTTGTACATATTCTCCTCTTTGCACATTTCTTCGACACACCTCCATCCTCCAACAACACTTGTTTTAGGATAAACATAAATTTCTTTTAATATGATCCCTGAAAAAACACACTCATATGGTAATATGAGTTTTAACATAAATTTCAAGTGGTAGAAAATACACACTCATATGGTCATTTGAGTGTTAGAAAAGACACACTCATATGAACATATGGTAATATCTTGTTTGAACAAAAATTTTAATTGTTAGATTTATATGAAATGATGATTCTATAACTACCAAAAAAGATAGGAACTATTCTTCTTTGCTATCCACCTTGTTTAAACTTTCTTGTCTATTAAATTTATTTTTTAATAAAAAAATTCATAAAACCTCTTTTTAATATTGTTAGTAATGTGAATTTTAATAATAATAACATAACAACGATTAATTAAAATTTAATTATTTTAAGAAAAACTTTATATACCAATGTAAAATTAAAATATATATATATATATATATATATATATATATTAACTTATTTTAAAACAAAAACAAAAAATCAATATTTAATTGAGAAAAATAAAATTTATTTAAAAAATAATTTAGATTTAAAACTTTTGTGATCCATAATTTAGAAAAGTGTGTCTTTCTAATTAAGTTTAGTAATGTGATTAATCCAACACATTTTTCTAAACATTAATTTATTTTTAAAAATTAAAAAATTAATTAATTAAATAATCACCTATTGATTATCATAACTTGACGAGGCAAATAATATCATAATAATGAATTAATTAACCAGGAATTTTTTTGTTTGAGGTGCTTTCTTTTGGGACATAAGTGAGATTGTGGCTTGTTACCTTATTTATTTTTTAGGGTTTAAGTTTTTGGAAGCACACTATATCTAATATTGATTTGGGACATGAGTGACATTGTGGCTTTTTACCTTATTTATTTGGGTTTAAGTTTTTTATAAAGTAAATTGTATCTTATTTTGATTAGGGTCAAAAAGTAAGTATTCTAGAATTTTCACTCAATGAGATATTTTAAACTCTTGTTTAGTAAACTAAATTTTGTTTACTATTCTAGATAAAGAAGGGCATATTGCACACAGAAGGTGTATGTGATCAAAATACACACAGACTAATTACATTGAGATTACTCTATTAAATAGATTTTCTAAGATCCAACTTATTCCTAAATTAGAGAGAGAGGTTGAGAGAATTTCTCTACCATCACAAACCAACTTCTCAAATAGGATGTAAGCATTAATTCCAACATCCCCTCTTAATACTTACATTACATGAATTTATTGAAATCGTTCATAAATAACAAAATACAAAATCATTCTTTAACCAGTTTTCAGGTTATCAATATAGGCTTTATCAAGTTGCCTCATAAACCTCATAAAGGTGTAGTCAGGAAGTTGGATTCTCGAGTTCGGCGACTGAACTCCCGAATCAAGGACCTCCCGAAGTCAATTTCCGGAAAGCATCCCAATTTGTCGCATAACCTCATTTGGAGACCACTCCATGTCTACGACTAATGAGGAATCCTTCCCTAGATTCGCAATTTCCATACTATCTCGACAACCATCCAAGGTGAGTCTGAATTGTAGTTGTTCTAAAAGATTTTAAGAGGTTCATACTCTTCATTGAATTCATGATCAGAATTCAATGGGTATTTATCTATGGATATATTTGCTGATTCTTTCCCTTTTAACACATCATTGGCATGACTTCTGCAATTCCACGTTGTATGCCCAATTTTCCTACAATAGTCGCATTCAGTTTCACCTTTGTTTGCATTTTTCTTTCTCATCCTTGAATTTGTAAGAGAAGCATTTTCTACACGAGAGTTCTCTTCTGCATCCTCTGGTTTTAGTCACTTTTCCTCCGCCAAAAGCGTTTCCATTGTCTCATGCAATGTTTGTGCAAACATATGACTCAAAGTGAAAACAACATTACTATAACTTGAAGGAAGGCTATTTAGTAATATTGCTTTAGCATCTTCATCCTCCACCTTAGTACCTACTTCACCTAATTGTCTTAAAAGAGACATTAAATTATTTACATGATTGGACATAGATGTCTCCTCCTTCATTTTCAGACTAAATAATTGCAACTTTATGGAAAAAATTTCATTTGTAGTTTTTACACCAAATAACTGAGCCAAATGTTCCCATATTTCCTTTGATGATTTAGGGAGATCTAGAAGATGTAATTGCGAATCTAAAAGGGCAAGTCCAATAATAGACTTAGCTTTGTCATCTCTATTTTTCCATTCAAGTAACTCCTTGGCATCCATAGGTGCTACTTCTGAATCATTCACTATACCGCACAAGTTTTTATTCATTAATTGCATTTGAATTTTTACTTTCCATGAGGGAAAATTTAGACCACTGAATTTTTCTAAAACCATGAACTCCATGATCACAGGAAGGATTAAAAACCGAAAATGCCTTTTAAATTTTAAAGTCGCCTTTGTCTAAAATACTGAAACTGTTGTTATTCTCTTATGCCAACAAAGCAAGTTTCAGGTACTCAATTTGAAATGGGTAGCAAGGATTTTGAGCTAAGTATATAACTTACCACACCTAATGCGCATGCAACACACGTGTCTGTAGTTACAATCTGTTTCCTCCGTTACTCACAAGCGCAGAAAAATATTGATTTTTCATGATGGAGAGGATTTTTCTATCTTTGTCGAGTAAAAGTAGTTCCAGGGTACCAAATTCAACCAGCAATGATCCCGAGTCTGTAAAGAAAGATAAATTGCAGCAACGCATGACGAATTCGATTGTTGTCAATATAGTGGACATCAACAAATGTTGTTGGCATACGCAACTGAAAGGGATCAGGTTGAAGAAAAAATCATTGCAGGCATTTGAGTTGAGGAACAGGGGGAAATTTTCTCTTCTCTCTTGCACTTCAAGAAGTGAACATGACATTGTTGTTAATTTGGCACAACATCAAGAAAAGGATCATAGAGACAGACTAAACAACATCAAGCAAACTGGTCTTCTGAGTGGTGTCTTCATAGCTCGGATACAACAACAACAAAGTGCTTCATTGATTCACCATCTCGAACCTCAATGTTCACAATATGCACAGTTCATTGTTTTCACAACCTCTCGCACAATCCCAACACGTGCCTAGTGCTCGAATACCAAGATAAAGAATGGTATATTGCACACAGAAGGTGTATGTGATCAAAACACACACACACTGATTACATTGAGATTACTCTATTAAATAGAGTTTCTAAGATCCAACTTATTCCTAAATTAGAGGTAGAGGTTGAGAGAATTTCTCAACCATCACAAACCAACTTCTCAAATAAGATGTAAGCATTAATTCCAACAAAACTAACTCTTTGTTTAGCCATTTCATCTTTCTAGTCTATCAATATATATCTATTATGATTATTATTATTATTATATATAAAAGATCAAAATATCCCTTCAAAATTTCAAAGCCAACTAAAGTATTGGTTCGACGTACGTTCCAGTGATGACCATATGGAGGTTCCGTTTGGGCGCAACTCGGTGTTTGAAAGCATTGCCGTTGAGTCGATGTCGATGTCGATGTCGATGTCAAACTATTGCTCATGCGATTTGATTTTGCGAGTCAATCACCCTGCCCCGACATTGTTTCTCCGCGTGAAAGTCAAAGTCACGGAAGGATTGTCGTTGTGTTTGAATACGAAGTTTGTTGTAGGTTCGGGTCGTTGCAGGGTAACTACCAAAGGAAACTGCCGATATTGCGGACTTCAAAGACCCGAACCGACAATCGAGCATAAGATGACCCTCTAACATTTGAACGATTCAAAGCACGAAAGTCAACTGCTGACATTGATGCTGGTCCCTCCAATGTGAACTTGCAATCGTGTTAAGCATTGGAACTTGCAATCGGGTTAAGGATGACCATGTCAACCCACACTTACGATTCAGAGTACTCCATGTTCTTTGCACGAGGTATCCCAAAGTTAACAACCCATACAAATTTGATGAATTGTAAATATTGTCAAACTTAGCATTCCTCCTCAAGGTCAAACAATCACATGAATTTATGAAATAACAGAAAATGTCGAATATGTACTGAATTTAAGGAATTTGACCAACCTTTACAATCCTCCCCAAGATCAAGCAATCAAATTAATCTATGAAGGAACACAAAATGTCGAGCATGTAGTGAATTCAAGGAATTGGAATGAGAAAGTGATGAATTTAAGGAATCGGTCAAGTCAAGGGAAGCGTGGGAAGGAAATTTCCAGGCTCTTGCTATTTCCTGCTAAACTACTCAACCTGAATATGCTTAGTCACCTTCCTATAGCTCTCTTTGCCCTATCCTTCGCCTTGCCATTCTCTATATAAATGCGTTATCCTGCCCGTTGTATTGTATCTGCCTCCTCATGTGATTCAACTTCAACTGATAATTCTGAATCAATAATAGCCTGTTTTAAGAGGAGTTGCATTCCTGGTGAGATCTCTAGCATTTTTGCTTTGTCTTGAATAGAACTACTCAACCTGAATCTGCTTAGTCACCTTCCTATAGCTCTCTTTGCCCTATCCTTCGCCTTGCAATTCTCTATATAAATACGTTATCCTGCCCGTTGTATTGTATCTGCCTCCTCATGTGATTCAACTTCAACTGATAATTCTGAATCAATAATAGCCTGTTTTAAGAGGAGTTGCATTCCTGGTGAGATCTCTAGCATTTTTGCTTTGTCTTGAATAGAACATCAATATAGTACATTTTTTATTACTATACAATTTGATCTGAGAGGCACCCGCACTAACATCCTCAATACCTCAAGTATTATTATCGAACACGAGCCATGAAGACAGGCAACTGGTTTTTGTTCTTTCTTTTTGCTCTAGTGACAGCACTATTATTGAATGAAGGTGCAGTCGATGCAGGTAGAGTCTTGAAAAAGAGGAATATTGTAACAGCCCAAGCTGATAAAAGTCCATGTGATTATCACAATATTCCTAATGGGGATCATACACTGGGAGATATATTGAACAATAAGCTTCCTTCTGGTCGAAGTGGAGGAGTAGGTCACAAATACATCAATTCCTTGGGCCCTCTAAAGTTGAAGACAAGTAATGAAGGCAATGCATTGAAGATTAACAAGCTTCCTTCTGGTCCAAGTCGAGGAGTAGGCCACAAATACATCAATGCCCAAGGGCTGATTAAGGCATCAGTAATAGCATCAGAGAAGTTAATTACTAGTGTGCCCTTCAACAAACTTCCATCAGGTCCGAGTGGCGGAGTAGGGCACAGCAATAACGATTCATCACCACCTTGAAAACCAACTCAAACGGTGATCAGTACAATGAACAAAATGAAGATCAGAAAGATCCACCATGCGTCATTGTGGATTAGTCACATACCAGTAAATGTAAATGTAAATATTAGTCACATAGATGGAATTTGTAAAGATTAGTCACATAGAAAATAGGGGGTCGTACTTTTTCATTTCACGAGCCATGATGTATTTTTCATTTTACAACCCATGATCCCGGAAAAAATAATAATCTGGAGATTGCCATCATTAATTTAACCATCTTTTTGTAGTCGTACGATTCAAAGCATAGCCGTCGTTATTAGTAAGCAGCATTAGTGGTAGATCTGATGTGTTTAGTGTGAAGGAAAATGTAGTCGCCTAAGAAGATGGTATTTGAGGGAAAGAATCCGACGACATGGGATGACCTTGCCCATGTTTGTTGAATTCGAGTATCATTCCACAATAAAAATTAGAATTTTCGGTTATGTAATTTATTCAAATATACTCATAGTATATATTATTATATTTATTTTAATAGTATATATTGTTTAATTTTTATTTGTTAAATAGTTCGATTTAAATATCGTTAGTCCACTCGTGGTAAATTAATGATGGAGTTGTCTTTAGTGCGACTTTTTGAAGTTTGCCGGAATCTAGTGAAAATTTTTGAAGTAAAATCTTGGTTTTTGTTATTCAAACTGGTTTTTTGACTCTATATATGGATTCAGCATCCTCAAAAACCTCTAGAGCACTTCGATTGTGCAAAGTTACCAATCAAACTTCTCTTTTCAATAAATTCCTGCCAGAATTTAGAGAAATTACACCGTAAAACGTCACCATAAAAGTCTTCAAAAAGTCGCACTAAAAACTACTCGAATTAATTATTATTGAAAATGATTCCTCATGAGCACTATTAGAATGGATTGAAAGAAAAGAAATATTCTCAATCACGTCACTTTGGATCCACTCTGCCATAATCAAGCGTCCTGTTATGTCTCTCGTTGATTATTTGTCACACTTCTTATCTTGGTTTACTAAATTTGCATTATTACCTTGTCTTAGCGTGCACAAAGTAAATCCCTTTAGTAGGCCTTAGTTAGCTATAATTGTGCTATTTTTTTTGAGAAGATATTAACTTGGAAATGTGTCCAAGTTAAAACAAACACATTGTAACAACCAACAATATACTCATAAAAAAAAAAATTACATTTCATTGTCTTTACATCTAATTACAATCAACTTTACAACTATGTGAGCTAGATTCACTTAATAATAAATTCATGCACCTGTTATGTATAAATGTTCTGTGTTATAATGGTTACATTATACACCAACTACAACCTTATTCTTAAGGTTAAATTTCTGGCTTTGTACTTCTCGAGGTGATCAGTTCGAAATTGCTTGGCTGTATTGGCCTTTCGGTTTATTAGACAATCATGTACTTTTCATTTATGGAATCTATTATTTGATTAATTATTTAACCCTTCTGCACATCTATGTCACCATAGATAAATCTTGCAATTGTTTGGTTTATCGGGAAATCTGCTCCGTTTTGGAAATTAAATTATGGAGGAAAACTGGACTGTCTCTCCACCCTCAATCTGATTCTACTTGAGATCCAACGACTAAATTTATCTAGGGTTCCAACGGTAATGACCTCCTATGCCTAACCGTTTTTGCCATTCTGGCGTTTGCCTTCGCGCTCTGCAGGAGAGCCTTGTTGCCTTTGCAACACAAACCCCACCAGGGTTCTTCCCGACGTTGATTAGGTTTCCACCCTCAATCCTTCTGGTAAGTGAGCTTACATTTGCTGTGAGATACTTGCAAAAATGTTTACTGTAACATAAAATTTTATCAAAGTCGACCTTACACAGGGTTTCATGTTTTCATATTATTTTTAGATGTTATATCCTTGGAAGTTCATCCTCGTCCGCATATTAAGGTTTGAATGTTTTCCTGTCTAGGGCCACCATGATGTTTTCGAGGCCTTCCTCTGGATGGAGTTCCTTTCCTCAACCGTGATGCTGCAGATGAAATCGGCGGTGAAACCCTTTACCTGCATCCTCAATTTGGGTTGGGATTGTTTTTAGTTTGTTTCTTCAACCTCTACAGCTATACTGACCATAAATCTTAATGGTATAACTTCCAGGTTGTCTCTTTGGTTTCCAACAAAGAACTCTTATAGGTAAGGCTACCTTATTATTATATCAAATTCTCCTCTTGCATTTCTAATATGTGAAACTAAATTGTTTAACACTCTTTCTTCGGTTTATGCAACTAAACTCACTTGACTTGGCATTGTGGCCCAAGTAGCTTCATCTGGGCCGAAGCGCTTCCACTGCTCCTTAACCTGGGTGATGGCTCACTTCCAGAGCATGATATCTCTTCAATCGATTATACGTTGAAGCTCAACCAGGAACTCGTAGTCCTGTTCAACCTACAGTCAACAAAATTTGAATTAATTTCTCATAACTTTCATATTTCTGATTAGGTTTTGTGTTCATATCCTACCTGAATGCTTTGCCAGTGGATTACATGCTTCGGGTCATGCACTTATCGCTTAAGTAAAGATACATGAAAGAAGTTGTGTACGCGGATATGACTGGGTAAAGCCAATTGATAAGCCACAAGTCCTACCCTCTCCAATATTTGGAAAGACCCACAAAACTTGGGAGCCAATTTGGCACAAGAGGTCCACCTTAAAGTGATCTTATTTGGTTTGATCCTTACATACACATGATCTCCCACTTCAAATTCACGATAAGTCCTTTTTTTATCGGCATACAATTTTTGTCGATTCCGGACTACTACAGTTAATAGGAGTTTGACACTGTTGTTCGTATAATGCTTCGAACAGACTCATCTTAAGTGATTCCTAATAACTGTTATTGTACGCAAATTCTACTGAGTGCAGATATTCTTCCCACTTGGTTGGTTGTTGCATTACGTACATGCGTAACATGCTCTCCAAAATTATATTCACCCTTTCAGTTTGTCCATCTGCCTGTGGGTGGTAGGCAGTACTGAAATTAATTTGGGTTCCCAAACCCGTAAATAATGTTTTCCAGAATGTTGAAGTAAACTTCACATCTCTGTAAGATATGACAGTCTTTGGAATTCCATGCAACCTAAAAATTTCTTGCATAAATATATCTTCTCTTTGCACCGTTTTATAAGTGGATTGCACTAGTATGAAATGTGTTGCTTTACTTAATCGATCCACTACCACCATTATGGATTCATTGTGCTTCTTTGACTTTGGCAACCCAATAATGAAGTCTAAGGATATTACCTCCCATTTCCACTCAGGTACTGGTATGGGTTGCATCAATCCGGTTGAATGTCGGTGCTCCACCTTTACTTGTTGGCACTTCAAACATCTATTCAAATATTCTGCAATATCTCTTTGTATACCTGGCCATAAGTAGTTCCTCCTAATTTTTGTTAGCATTTTTTGATACCCGGGATGTCCAGAATAGTTACTCTGGTGGTATTCATTTAGGATCAGTTCCTTCAATTCCATTCGGTTTGGAACATAAATCCTCTCCTTGAAAATTAGCAACTGATCGTTGTTAATTTTGTAATCAGTAGATTTTCCTTGTTTTCTGGTCTCCTCTGCTTACTGCCACATAAATTGGTATTCAAGATCCTTCTCAGCTTCTGTTTTTATTTGTTCCATAAACTTGCATTCAATCTGATTACAGTACAATTCATAAACACCATGCAATTTTCTACTCAATGCATCGACTACTCTATTTTCTTTACCCTTCACATGCTGCATATCAATGCCAAACTCGCTTAGGAAAGAACTTCATCTTGCCTGGCGAGAGTTAAGATCAGCTTGTTTAAAATAACTGGTTAGGCTGCTATGATCATTTTTTAGTACAAATCTCTTTCCAAGCAAGTAGTTCCTCCATACTCAGATTGAATGCACTACTATTGTCAGCTGTAAATCATAGGTTGAGTATCATTGTTCATGCTCTTTTAGCTTCTGAGACTCATAGGCAACTACTTTACCTTCTTGTGACAAAATTATCCCAACTCCTTCTTTACACACATTTGTGTAGACTTCGAATTATTTATTTGGATCAGCTACTCTCAACACTGGAGCTATAGTCAATAATAGTTTTAACCTTTCAAAACTATTTTAACATTCCTTCGTCCATTTAAATATTTTTCCCTTCCTTTCTAAGGAGGTAGCTGGGAAATAAATCTTTGAGAATCCTTCAATGAATCATCAATAATACCTGACAAAAACCATAAATGATCGGATGTCTACCACATTTTGGGGTACCCTTCATTCCATAATCGTCCTAGTTTTCTCCAGGTCAAATGTGATTCCCTCAGCAAAAATAATGTGACTAAGGTACTAAATTCATTCCTTGAAGAAATTGCACTTGCAGAATTTAACATACAATTAATGCTTCCGTAACATCTCCAACACTATTCTTAAGTGCTCTTTATGCTCTTCCACATTCTTGGAATAAATTAAGATGTCATCAATAAATATCAACACAAAATTATTCAAAAAAGGGTGAAATATACCATGCATCAACCTCATAAAGGTTGCTGGTGCATTAGTCAATCCGAATGGTAACACTAAAAACTCGTAGTGCCCATATCTAGTACGGAAAACAGTTTTCTGTATGTCTTCATCTTTATCTGGATCTAATGATATCCCAACCTTATGTCTATCTTTGATAATACGCTAGCTCCCTTCACCTGATCAAAGAGATCATCAATCCATGGTAGAGGGTATTTATTTTTAACATTTAGCTTATTGAGCTGTCGATAGTCCATGCACATTCGCATGGTTCTGTCTTTCTCCTTTACAAATAGCACTGGTGCTCCCCAAGGGGATACACTGGGTTAGATATACTCTTTATCCAATAGCCCTTGCAACTGCATTTTCAATTCGTTCAATTCTGGTATGCTCATCTAGTATGGTGTCCTTGAAATCGGTGATTCTCCAAGCATTAACTCTATAGTAAGATCAATGTCCCTTCTCGGTGGAAAACCAGGTACTTCCTCTGAAAATACGTCCATAAAATCTTGCACCACCGGAATGTTTTCCACCATCTAAGTCTTATCTTTGGAATTAGTAAAACCCACTTGAATGGCATATATATGACATCTTTTCCTCGTGCACTTACTCATTTGAGAGGTTGTAATAGGACGCATCTGTAGGGGTTTATGTAGTCCTTGAATCTCCTTACGAGTTCCATCTTTCATTCTGTAATATATAATTTTTTCCTTACAGTCCACTAACATCTAGTGCTTCTCCATCCAATCCATGCCAAGTAGCACATAGTAAGATCCCAAACGTAATATATTTAGGTCCACAGTTAGTTGTTGTTCACTAATTTCCAATGTATAGTTCGGGATTTTGTCACAAACTTTTCTCTTTTCTCCCGTGGCTAACTGTACCAGCCTAGATTCCTAAATTTTTGACTTTTCAATTTACATATTTCTACTAATCTGGGACTTACATAACTTAGAATTGCACCTGTGTCTACCAAAATAGAAACAGGTTGAGAGAGTAACTTACCTTCCAACTCTATCATTTTTGGTTGGTAATCTGGATGACGATCTTCCAATGTTGCGTTAATTCTGAGTATATTTATGGCTACATATCGCACTGTAGAGGCTCCTTGTAAATTGCTAACCGCCTTGCTCCTCCCTCATTGCGGGAAATTCCTGTAGTAGTGAGCCTCACCACCCCCACAACACTGTAGGGGTGGTCTCTGATTTTTTGCTTGGTCTGGCTTGTTGGAGGCTTCCATGGGTTTATCTTTCGCAGGCCACCAAATTATTTGATGGTTTCTGCCAAACTGCTTGCTTACTGAGCTTTTGGTTGTACTCTTAAAATTACTGCTTCTGTTTTTCTTGAAATTTGAGTTGCCTTTATGTTGTTTCTTTGACTGCCAACCTTTGCCCAATTCTCCTTTCGCCTTAGATTGCTAATAACACATTCTTGCTTTTCGGATTGCCTCGTCCATGGTTCTGAGATTCACGAACTCAATTCATACCTTCATGTGGGTCGGAAAGGTACTCAAGAACTGTTGTACTTTAGCCTTTTCGTCCCTTAGATAAGGAACATAATGAAGTAAAGAAGTGAACTTGGTGATGTATTCATCCATCGTCAATTATCCCAGTTTCAAATCATGAAACTCCCTAGAATTTTCGTCATAGAAGTGCTCAATCAAGTAATTGTCCTTAAAATATTGCTAGAACGAATCCCAAGTCTTATCGTGATCTTCTATCTTGCGAACATTCCTAACTTCCTTCCACCATAGTGTGGCTTTTTCCCTCAACTGACAGATGGCCAATCTGGATTTAAGATTGCTGCTATATTCGTAGACTTTAAAATACTTGTTCATATTTATGAACCATGCTCCAGCCACCTCTTCCTCTTCTCCATCAAATGTAGGTGGTTTTATTTTTCGAAACTCACCTTGCAGCTCTACTCTTTGCTTCTTAGCTCCTTTTTGTTCCAACACATTACCTGACTCAGCCTCATTGTAATTTCTATTTTGATTACTTCATTTTGATTTTCTTCTTTCCATTCTATTAGTGGTGTGGTCCCTTACCTGTCGTTTGTTTCTTTCCTACATGTCTCTATTAGAACTGGGTTGTACCACTCCCCGATTCTCCTTATCCGAAAGGCTCTTGAGTATTACTGTTCCTCCAGTTGTCTACTTGTTTGCTGGTGCTGATCTACACTTAGCTGAATCCACATCTCAGGATTCATTTCTGATCATGGTTGGGGTACAGGCTCCCCGGTGTTATGGGGTGGTTGCTGCGTTGACCCCCTTCTCATATTGTCTCCTATTATACTTTCTTAAATGTGCATCATTTACACACAATTTTTCATATTCGGTGACCCATAGGATCCTAGCATGCGAACGCGGCTCTCATACCAATTGTAACAACCAACAATATACTCATAAAAAAAAATTACATTTCATTGTTTTTACATCTAATTACAATCAAATTTACAACTATGTGAGCTAGATTCACTTAATAATAAACTCATCTATACTGCACCTACGATGTATAACTATTCCACATTATAATGGTTATATTATATACCAACTACAACCTTATTCCTAGCATTAAATTTCCGTCTTTGTACTTCTCGAGGTGATTAACTGACAGCCTATCAATTTGGAATTGCTTGGCGGTATTGTCCTTTCGGTTTATTAGATAATCTTGTACTTTCCATTTATGGCATCTATTATTTGATTAATTATTTAACCCTTTCGCACAGCTATATCACCATATATAAATCTTGCAATTGATTTGGTTCATCGGGAAATCCGCTCCATTCTAGCAATTAAATTATGGAGGACGATTGGACTGTTTCTCCACCCTCGATCTGACTCTACCCAAGATCCAATGGCTGAATTGATTTAGGGTTACGATGGTAATGAAATCCTATCCGTAACCTTTTTTTCCATTTGGTCATTCGCCTCTTCACTTCGAAGGAGAGCCTTTCTTCCTCTGCAACACAAACCCCACCAGGGTGCTTCCCAGTGTTGATAAGATTTCCACCCTCAATTCTTCTGGTAAGTGAGCTTACGGCTGCTGTGAGATTCTTCCAAAAATGTTTACTGTAACATAAAAAAATTTCACAGCCGTCCTTACACACGGTTTCATGTTTTCATATTATTTTTAGATGTTATATCCTTGCAATTTCAGCCTCGCCTACATCTTAAGGTTTGAACGTTTTCCTGTCTAGGGCCACCATGATGTTTTCGAGGCCTTCCTTTGGATGGATTTCCTTTCCTCAACTGTGCTACCGTAGCTGAAATCCACGGTGAAACCCTTTACCTGCATCGTCGATTTGGATTGGGGGTTTTTTTAGTTTGTTCTTCAACCTCTACAGCTATACTAACCATAAATCTTAATGGTATAACTTACAGGTTGTCTCTTCGGTTTTCGACAAAGAACTCTTATAGGTAAGGCTACCTTGTTATTATATCAAATTCTCCTCTGGCATTTCTGGTATGTGAAACTAAATTGTTTAACACTCTTCCTTCGGTTTATGCAGGTAAACTCGATTGGATTGGCATTATGGTAGATCATTTTTGTGAAGCACGGTTTGATAATTCTTCTAACTTCTCCTAAACCGACTCTATCAGGTACTTCTTTCTACTTGTGACTTGGTCATGGGACCATCGATTTTACAGGGAATTTTGGTTCACTATGGAGCTTTCCGTCTTAATTCTGTTATTTTAAATTTTGAACTTACTACATGAAAAGTACGCAAAATGGGTATGCTGTAGTTGCATATGTGTGACAGTTATATTTTAATTAATATCTTTGTCTAAAACTCGCATTCAGGAATTTTTAATTAAGGGTCTCGGCTTTTATCCACAATTTCTCAAGGGTTTGACTATAGACTATTAAATTTTTTTTCCGAATTTTCAATACCTCACTGTGTGAGGCGTGCCTGGTATATTTCATAGTTATTTATCTAAAATCTTGTTTGTATGAATAAGGTTTAACTTATTACATCTATAGATGCCTTGTTTGTACCATATATTTTTATTGCTCAAGACTGAAACTGGAATTTGTTTTCCTCTAGTAATGGTTTATATTTACTATCATTCTTTATTGTTGTGGTCATCTGGGTTTTATGGTGCTAAATGTGATAATTCCAGACTTCTTGAATATAAAATACAGAGAGACACTCATGGTTGTATTCAAAGTAAAGTTTTGTTCCTACACGAATAACATAAGTTCTATCTTTTCAATGCTTGGTACTTACGTCTATCTAGCAGTATCTTACCATTCTGAAGAATCAAAATAGAGGCTTTTGTATTCTATGGTGTTCAATTTCAGAGTTAGAATCTGAAACACATGCTAATTACTTCCATATGATGGTTTGGGTATTATTTCTTGTACTCAGTCAAAGAAGAATATTGTTTACAGTTTTAGGAGCAATTTTCATTTGTTCACAGTTCTTGAATTTACATGTAATGTTTGCAGGACTCTATTTCTATAACTATGTTGATGCAGGGTTATTGGACACTAGCCAGCAATGTGATAGAATTTTCCACATGTTGTGGCTAGAAGAGTTCAAAAATGTTCAAGGAATGTACCAACCAAGGTGTCAATACCTTAGTTGTCAGTTATACTTAGGGTAGATAGGATTAGTTAGTAACTGAAGAAGCTGAATAGTTTCATTCGTGTCAGTCTGTTTGATTTCTGTTCATAGAATGTAATTAGGCTTTTATTTTATTTAAGAATAAAACGGCCCCTGAGAAGGAACCGAAGAGTCATGTAATAATCTATAAAAATGTAACCCCTGATATAGAGTAAAAGGGGGGATTTGGCAGCGAAAGATTGAATTGAGAAGCATTTTTCTCTGTTGAATAAGATTTAGACTTACTTGCTATCTGTGTGTGTTATTAACAATCTTTCCGAAGGACTCATTCCTTCGATTGTGGACTCTGTGTATAATTCTAAGAAGGATCAGTTCTGTGTGACATTCCCTTATTTCTCTCTGTCTGTCTTTGAACTCGTGCTCTCGGTGAAAGAATTAATGTGTTTATTTTGTTTTGAGGAAGGTCAGTTGGTTGAGTTATATTGGAAGAGCGAACCCATAGTCAGGCTCTGTTTAATAGAATAATATTGAAACCTCTGTCTGGTAGAGCGAATGCTGATGTTCTGTGGCTTGATTGAGTTGAACCGATAAAGTTAGTTGTAATATCGAGCGAAGGAAAAAGTTGAATAAATGACTTAAATTGTGTGGAATCCTGGCGAAACACTGTTCAATTAACAGAAGTGTCAGCTGAGTGGTTTTAAAAACCATACCGTTCGTTTCGCACTGCTTTTGGCCTCAGAGTGGTTTTTGAAAGAAAAACTCGATCCAGTTAGAAATGGCCATGTTGACCACATGAAACCACCCATTTTGCATTTTTCTTGAGCGCTAAAGTTCCGCCCTTGAAAAAACGCGAGAGCTACCTAAACCGTTTGATCTGGAGGATGATGATCTAAGGGCTATTGTAACAGTAAGTTGCACGGGGTTTAACATGAAGGTATGGCCAACGTTCATTGAATTAATGGTTGTTCATTAGTTATTGGTTGTGTGGGCCTGAAAGATATAATGTGTTGATTAGTGGGTGTGGCGGAAGTTTAATAGGAGTAAATGTATTATATGTTTGAAGTCGTATAGTCGCTTCACGAGGGTCAAAACATTGGTTCAATATATTTGATACAACATTCAAAGAGGGGACGCAGGAATAGTTAAGCGCTATTGATTTAGTGTTTATGTTGGAGGTATAAGGAATTTTATTATCCTAAGGTTAAGGCTTAGGTGTTGTTCAAAGGATGTGAAGCGTCGGTTACAATATTTCAAAAGGGGGTTTCAAATATAATTAAAGCGCTTTTAAAGTTGAAACATAATAGTCGGAGCACTTTATTAAAAGGAACAAGGGTTATAATAAAGGGAGATTATATAACATTTGACTATGTATTTCATTAATCAAATTCGACGAATTTGATGAATGAAAAGGAAGAAAAGAAAGTTGAGTAAACTCCCATGGTTAAAATAAACACAGAGAAATGAGAGACCAGCTCTCCTTAGCACTTGTACTCCATTAAGCTATCATTTTGGTATCAGAGCAGATTTTTAAGACATTTTGCAGAGACTAAACCGACTTCCAAAAGCTAGAATAAGAATTCCAACATGGTTGTCCTAGTTTCCAGAGGTGTTGCTGGTAGAAGAAGAGGCAGGCCAGTTGCCAATGCAGAAGTATTGGAGACCTTGTAGCGGGTCCAAGCCAGATTGGAAGAAATGGAATTAGGACACCCAAGAGATCTTGAGGATGTCAGTGAACCTGAAATTGAAGAAGAAGCAGGAGAAAATGTTGAGATTCCTCTTGAGCTGAGACTCCTTAAGTCTGTTCTGGGGTCTACATCCAAGCCTAGACTTGAAGTGTCAAGCTTTGTAGGAGGATTGAATCTAGAAGAATTGATAGACTGGATTAATGAGATGAACAAGCGCTTTGATTATGAAGAAATTGGTGAAGACAAAAGAGTCAAGTTTACAGTGACAAAGTTGAAAGGACATGCAGCACTTTGGTGGGATGGAGTGCAAACAAAGAGAAGGAGAGATGGTAAACAACCAATCAAGAGTTGGACCAAAATGGTGGAAAAACTGAGAGGTAAGTTTTTCCCTAGTGATTATCAGCTTACATTGTTCATAAAAATGCAGAAACTTAGACAGAGATTGATGACAGTGAAAGAATACACAGAAGAGTTTTATAAAGTAAGTATAAGAGCTGGACTATCCAGGACACCGTAGAGAAGGTTTCCAGGTATGTGAATGGTCTCAATTTGGAGATCCAAGATGAGATAGGTATTTTGTCTCCTAAGGCAGTAGAAGAGGCTTATCAAATGAACTTGAAAGCTGAAGAGAAACTCCTGAGAAAGCAGTTTGCCAACGGAAGAGGTACTTTCCGAGGAAAGGGAAGTCAAGGTGGTAGAGGAAGGTCTACAACACAAAGGGATGGAGCTAGCAGTAGCTCACCTCAGAATGCATCCACAGAAGGTGATGCAAGAGGCAGAAGGAGTTCCTATAGAGGAAGAGGGGGAAAAAACAGAGGAAGATGAGTGAGGTGTTATAGATGTCACCAATTGGGGCATAAACACTATGAGTGCCCAGAGAATATGGGTACCGGTCATAGAAATGAAATTGTTGCTCAGATTGGAGAAGAGGCAGCAAGGTTGTTTGAAACAGAAGAAGAAATTTTGCCAGAGAAGGGAGAATATTTGGTGGTCAATAGGGTTTTGTTGAAGCAAACAAAAGAATTTGTTGAACCAGCATAGAGGAAGACTTTGTTCAGAAGTGTGTGCAAAGTTCCAGGGAAATTCTGTTAGTTGGTCATAGATAGTGGCAGCACAGAAAATTTGGTCTCTACAGAGGTAATAGAGAAACTAAAATTGAAGACAAGGGAACATCCAACACCCTATAAGGTGTCATGGCTTCATAAACGACACCAGCTGATTGTGAAGGAGAAATGTGAGATAGAGTTGTAGATGGGCAGCTACAAAGACAAGATCATGTGTGATGTGATGCCTGTGGATGTGTGTCACATAATTCTGGGTAGACCTTGGCAGTAGGACAGAGCAGCTGTACATGATGGTAAGAAGAACACTTACAATTTCTTTAAGGATGGAGTGCATCACACATTGATACCTATGGAAGAAGGAGAACCATCAAGCAAAAATTCTGATCCAAAGACTTTATTGCTGAGTGGGAAACAGTACTTACAGCAGATTGAAGAGGAAGAGGAAAATTTTTCTTTAATTTGCAAACCTAAAGTAGTTCTTACTTCCATAAAAATTTCTAATTTTCCAATTGAAATTCAAGAAATGCTGGACAATTATTGTGATATTGTTGTGGATGATTTGCCTGATGAATTGCCACCTGTAAGAAAAATCAGCCATCAGATAGATTTGATCCTAGGATCAAATCTGCCAAACAAAGAAGCCTACAAAATGACTCCCATAGAAAATGAAGAAATCAGGAAACAAGTGCAGGAATTGGTTGACAAATGTTTGATCAGAGAAAGCTTGAGTCCATGTGCAGTACGTGCAGTGTTGAGTCCAAAGAAAGATGGAGGTTGGGGAATGTGAACTAATTCAAGGGCCATCAACAAGATAACAATCAGGTATATATTTCCTTTACCTAGGATTGAAGATTTAATGGACTATTTGAGTGGAGAAAAATATTTTTCAAAATTGGATTTGAAAAGTAGATACCATCAGATTAGGATAAAGGAGGGTGATGAATGGAAAACATCCTTTAAAACAAATGAAGGGTTGTATGTGTGATTGGTAATGCCTTTTGGGTTATCAAATGCACCTAGTACTTTTATGAGGCTCATGAATGAAGTGTTAAGGGAATTTATTGGTAAATTTGTAATAGTGTATCTGGATGACATATTAGTTTTCAGCAAAACTAAGGAAGAACATTTAAGGCATCTTAATTATGTCTTGAAGAAGTTACATCAAGAGAAGTTGCTGATTAATTTAAAGAAGTGTTCATTCATGAAAGAAGAGCTGGTATATCTGGGTTTTGTTGTTTCTGCTGAAGGACTGAAGATGGATCCAGAAAATGTCAAGGAAATTTTGGAGTGGCCTTCACCAAAAAGTGTTTTTGAGGTAAGAAGTTTCCATGGACTTGCCAGTTTTTACAGAAAATTAATAAGGAATTTTAGCAAGATTAATGCACCCATCATTGAAACTATAAAGAAGGACAAACAACCATTTAAATGGACTGTTGAAGCAGAAAATAATTTTAATCTTTTGAAATAGAAGATAACTGAAAATCTTGTTCTAGTTTTGCCTGAATTTAACAAACCATTTCAAGTGAAGTGTGATGCCAGTGGAGAAGCTATTGGAGCTGTGTTGAGTCAAGATGATAGGCATGTAGCATACTTCAGCAAGAAACTAAATGAGACGAGAAGAAATTATTCCTCTTATGAAATTGTGCAGGCATTGAAGAAGTGGAGGCATTATTTAATGTCTAAGGAATTTGTGTTATACTCAGATAATCATTCTTTACAATATATTATGAAACAGCCTAAATTGAATCATAAACATGCCAAATGGATTGAATATCTCCAGAGTTTTAATTTTGTTTTGAAGCATATAAGTGGCCAAGCAAATAAGGTAGTCGATGCTTTGAGTAGGAGAAACATGCTTGTTCAAGAAAACCAATTTGAAGTGGTAGGATTTGATTTTCTTAAGGAAATTTATAAGACAAATTCAGATTTCAAAGAAGCATTTGAAGCATGCTGTATTCCCATTTTGACAGATAGGAGTCAGTGGTTGGATTATTTCTTGCAAGAGGGCTTATTGTTTAGAAGAAATCAATTGTGTGTACCGAATTATTCCATGAGGGAGAATCTAATCAAAGAAAAGCATAGTGGTGGACTTGTTGGACATTTTGGTACTGATAAAACATATGAGCAGCTGAGTCATTTTTATTATTGGCCAAAGATGAGAACTGAAGTGGAAAAGTTTGTGAAGAATTGAAACATTTGTCAATATGCAAAAGGGATAAGCCAGAATGCAGGATTGTACAGTCCATTGCCTATTCCAGATAGGCCTTGGGATATAGTAAGTATGGATTTTGTTCTAGGATTTCCCATTGACAAAGAGAGGGAATGATGCAATTTTTGTTTTAGTTGACAGATTTTCCAAGATGTCACATTTTATTCCATGTTATAAAACCAGTGATGCTACTCATGTTGCTAATCCGTTTTTCAAAGAAGTTGTTAGATTACATGGGTTGCCCAAGATTATTATTTCTGATAGAGATACTAGATTTGTGGGCCATTTTTGGAGGACATTGTGGAAAAAACTTGGTACTAAACTAATCTTCAGCTCAGGTTATCATCCTCAGACTTATGGGCAAACTGAGGTAGTAAATAGAAGTCTGGGTAATATTTTGAGAAGCCTTGCAGGAGAGCATCCCAAATAGTGGGACCATATTTTTCCACAGGCAGAGTATGTATAAAATGATTCACCAAACAGAAGTACATGACAGAGCCCATTCCATATTGTTTATGGAATGCACCCCAGAGGAACATCTGAACTGAGAAACTTGGGAAAAGAAAAAATGAGGAGTGCTAATGGAGAAGAATTTTCTTCAAAGATCCAAGCAATACATGAGCAGGTGAATCAGCAAATACAAGGCAGCAACATCAAGTATAAGGGCACAGCAGATCTGAGCAGAAGAGAAGTCAATTTTGAAGTTGGAGATTTAGTATTGGCACACTTGAGGAAAGAAATATTCCCAAAGAAGCAATATAACAAGTTGAAGTTTAAGAAGATTGGACCATGCAAGATACTGAGAAATTTTTTTGCTAATGCTTATGAAATTGAATTGTCTCCTGATGCTGGGATATATCCCATATTTAATGTTGCAGATTTTTACAGGTATGAAGATGGTGGCATAGATGAAGAACCAGCAAATAAAGAGCAGATTGAGTGGGTAAAACACTTACCTCTAGCCAGCCATTACAGGCAGAGAAGATCTTGGACAAGAAGTTGTTCCAAAGGACTAGAGGACAAGAGTATTTCTAGTATTTGATCAAGTGGAAGGACCAGCCAGATGAGGATGCTACTTGGATGATAGAAGCTATGTTGCAGAAGCTAGGAAGTTCTGTGAAAGAGCTCATGGATGGGATTCCATGAAGAAAATTTCCCTCAGGAGTCTGATGCAGGGGCATTGGACACTAGCCAGCAATGTGAGACAATTGTCCACATGTTGTGGCTAGAAGAGTTTGAAAATGTTCAAGGAATGTACCAGCGAAGGTGTCAATACCTTAGCTGTCAGTTGTACTTAGGGTAGATAGGATTAGTTAATAACTGAAGAAACTGAATAGTTCATTCGTGTCATTCTGTTTGATTTTTGTTGATAGAATGTAATTAGGATTTTATTTTATTTAAGAATAAAACGGTCCTCAAGAAGGAACCGAAGAGTCATGTAATAATCTATAAAAATATAACCCCTGATACAGAGTAAAAGGGGGGATTTGGCAGCGAAAGATTGAATTGAGAAGCATTTTTCTCTGTTGAATAAGATTTAGACTTATTGGATATATGTGTGTGTTATTGACAATCTTTCCGAAGGACTCATTCCTTCGATTGTGGACTCTGTGTATAATTTGAAGAAGGATCAGTACTGTGTGAAATTCCCTTATTTCTCTCTATCTGTCTTTGAACTCGTGCTCTCGGTAAAAGAATTAATGTGTTTATTCTGTTTTGAGGAAGGTCAGTTGGTTGAGTTCTGTTGGAATAGCGAACCCATATTCAGGCTCTATTTAATTTAAGAATATTGAAACCTCTATCTGGTAGAGCGAATGCTGATGTTCTGTGGCTTGATTGATTTGAATAGATAAAGTTAGTTGTAATGTCGAGCGGAGGAAAAAATCAAAGAAATGACTTAAATCGTGTGGAATCCTGGCGAAACACTATTCAATTACCAGAAGTTTTAGCTGAGTGGTTTTAAAAACCATACCGCTTGTTTCGCACCGCTTTTGGGCTCGAAGCGGTTTGTGAAAAAAAAACTGGATCCAGCTAGAAATGGCCACATCGACCACATGAAACCACCCATTTTGCGTTTTTCTTGAGCACTAAAGTTCTGCCCTTGAAAAAACATGAGAGCTACCAGAACCGTTCGATCTGGAGGACGAAGATCCAAGGGCTATCGCAACAGCAAGCTGGACGGGGTTTAACATGAAGGTATGGCCAGCGTTCATTGAATTAATGGTTGTTTATTAGTTGTTGGTTGTGTGGGCCCGAAAGAAATAATGCATTGATTACTGGGTGTGTCGGAAGTTTAATAGGTGTAAATGTATTATATGTTGGAAGTTGTATAGTCGCTCCACGAGGGTTGAAACATTGGTTCAATATATTTGATACAACATTCAGATATTGGATGTAGGAATAGTTAAGCGCTATTGATTTAGTGTTTATGTCGGAGGTCTAAGGCATTTTATTATCCTAAGGTTAATGCTTAGGTGTTTTTCAAAGGGTGTGAAGCGTCGGTTACAATATTTCAAAAATGGGTTTCAAATATAATTTAAGCGCTTTTAAAGTTGAAACATAATAGTCGGAGCACTTTATTAAAAATACCAAGGGTTATACTAAAGGGAGATTATATAACATTTGAATATGTATTTCATTAATCAAATTCCACGAATTTGATGAATGAAAAGGAAGCAAAGAAAGTTGAGTAGACTCCCATGATGAAAATAAACACAGAGAAACGAGAGACCAGCTCTCCTTAGCGCCTGTACTCCATTAAGTTATCATATGTTCTCAAATAAATTTTTTTATATAATGTTCAACATTTATATAGTCTGATATAGTTCTCCAGTTAACTACAGAACATCCCTTTTTTAGGCTTTAAGGGTTTTATATTTACTTTTCTTTCTATCGTTTTTAGAAATGAAAATGGCCAAACCATTATGTCCATGTTCTATTATAGTTGCAGAGAACAACCAACATGGAGCCTTCATCTCGAGGGTTCTGTGTTAACAGTTCTCTGTCTTACAATTTTCAGTAACAAATTTAATTCTATTTGACTCTCTTATTTGTCAAAAGAAACATACATAGAAGCCTTTCCTTTCACAATTTAAGTACTGTAACCTCTACAGATTATAACACTTAAAATGTTAATATCATTCATAATAAAACTAAGATTTCTAGTGGTAGATAAACTTATATGTCTTTCAATTACTAACTAATGTTGTCCTCCCTACCTCAAGAGAGGAAATTACGTCCTTGTCTCTCCCCCGTGCTCCAAATTATGAGCTATATGAGTTGACAGAGGTTCTATAAGAGACTTAGGGACATTATGGTCTAGTCTTCTAATCCAAAAAAATCTCAGGAGTTTGAGTAATTCCACTGGTCACCACCATCTTGGGAATTCTTCTCTCAAATTTCCTCCTTCCAGTTATCGAACAAAACCCCTCTTCCTCACTGAGATATGCCTTTATCCTCAGAGGTTGGGGTAGCTATTTGAACTGTTTCTATTCAAATCACGCTCAATTTTTGGAATACTTTTACCATCAGTATTTTATTATTTTTTATGGAAATCACTTCCATAACTATTTTTATTTAATTAAAAAAAAATTTCTGCTCATAATGTAATATTTCCAAAAATTAACAAAAAAATGTCTTAATGTCTTAACAAACATAACATAACCATTAGTTGGCACTTAAGCGAGTTGTCACACACATACTATTGAAATTTTTGAATCATAAATTTAACTTTTCCAAATTATTTTATATACAAAACATTTATGTCTTTCAAGAAAGAAGTTATTGCAAAATCCTTTTAAGGTTTCGTGACTCATGATAGCTTATGAGGTGCATTTTTATTCACAAATACGTTGCGCTTTACTTAATTCTAAAATGGATAGTAGTAAAGCCTACACTCAATATTTCAAACCAATGGTAGGTCATTTTTTATGGTTTTCTTATAATAGGTCAATATTTGGCTTGGAAGTCTTCTTTATTTACTTAAGAGTTGATTGAGATGTTGGCCCTCGTTGGTTTTAGTGAAAATATATATATTTTTAAAAGAACTTATGTTTCAAGTATGAGAGACTATTCATTCTACACTTAATAAAATAGGTAACACTACTGAAAATATGGGGCCAAGGTTTCCTCGGTGTAGAATATTGGATACTGACGCAAACTAGCATCACCATTAGACTTAACACAAATGAATAGCACAAGGCTCGTGTCTATTTATTAGATTCATAGAATGAATTGGGTTGGTCCTATAACAACACAAAGGGTTTTTGTTAAGCTCTATTTCTTATAGTGCAGACTCCATATTTCATTGGGGTTATTAAACGAGATGGGAATCACCTTTTATGTAAATATAATGAGTACAAAAATCAAGGTGGATTTCTTTCATATTTGTATAATCCCAAGTAAATTTTTTATTATTCTTTTAAAATAATTTAATCAACTACTTATTTTGCAAAGGAGTTGGCCCACTATTTATGTTTATTAGTTTTACATGGTTGAATTCCATAAATATACTAGAAGATTCTATTATGGAATAAAATGGTTGAGGCATATAATCTGATTATATAGAGATGAGCCATTGAACAATTTTCTGGGATATTTTGATCTTAGATATAGTAAAAAAAAAAAAAAGTGGAGGATCATTAGTGAAATGAATTGGGGTTTCTAATAAAATTCTTGATTGTATCATAGTTAGTCACTTCCTTATAGAGGACCATTTAATCAAGACTAAGTATTTGCATCACATTTTCTTCATCACTATCTGCATTTCCTATCCAAGTGGGTGTATCATTATCAACATTTCCCTTGAGATATAGTCACGTTTCCTTATCCACATCCAATATAAGTATTAGTTCTAGCTAACAATGTTCTTCCTTCGAGAGAGGTTTTTAATTTCAAAACGATAAAATATATGTGGTGTTTTCAAGATTCTACAAATACCACAATAACTTTGAAGAGTCCATATAGTTTAATAGTGGATCAATCAACCAATGGGAAACCTATATGAGTATCTCATAATTTAGGTAGTTTATGGTTCTATGTATTTTCCTTGGTTATTATATTTATGGTAGACCCTTCAAGTATTTTTATATTGATATTTTTAATGCGAACATCAAAAATATCTTCCCCCACTGTTTACATACTTGATAATGAAAATATTTCCAATCGTCATATCATAATTGACCAACCATGTGAATAGTATGAGGTCCCTTCTAATTTATATTAGTTTTATTTAAGAATACCTCTATGAGAGATTTGGCATTTATTGGGACATATGTTAATTACTTGAAATAGTGGAAGCATGACACAAATTTCTTAATTCTCATAAAAGGTCAAGTTACAATTTTTTTTAACAACATTAATTGTAAGGATGGAATTATATTTGAAGGAATTAAGGGAGCTAATATCTAGGGTTTCCTAGCCATCATTGCCCTCACCCAGTCCCCCATTATAAATTTTCATTATGTTGTATAGGGTTTTGATATATTTGGTTGCAAATTTGGGGCTTCATTTTCAGTTGACATGACTCACTCGGGTTTTTGGAATGGCTACATGCATAGTGATTTAGTGTTCATGGAAAATTAGGAGTTTTGTTGTTTATTCGGTGTTTCAAACTTATTTTTTTTAATTCCTTGTCTTCCTATTTCCTTGGCTAATATATTCACTCATTGAATTTTTTTCAATTCATTGCTTGTAAAATGGGTAGTTTTAACTCTCCCTCCCACCTCCTTAGACTTCCTAGTTTAATGGAAGGTGTTATTTTAAACTAATCCAACCTCTAAGGTATCATTATGGAAATGAGGTTACAAAATTTCCATTCTTCCCAAGATTAGCAGAATCAAACTCAAAGGACACCATGACATCTATCTCATAAATAAATTTATGGCACTATAAACCTTACCTAAATATGACTCCTTGATTGATATTTATGCCCTCCTGAAGATTGACCAATTAGGTAGTACCACACAACACTCCTCATCGACAACATGTTTACCACTTAATAGTTTAAACCTTGAACCAACTGCTCTTACTTAAATCTAATAGTATGTATTAATAGTGGAACTCGTTACCTCCCTAACAAATAGTGGGAACTGTTGCTATCACCTTCCATATTAATTAATGAAAAACCTCACTATTGTGCCTTATGTTAATCATGCCCAAAATCTAAGATGGTACAATTGATCCCCATGCTAGACAGAAAGCATGGAAATAAAACTTCTTGTCTTGAAACACCAAATTTGACAATGCGCTCTTTGTTACCCATGTTAAGGGAAAGGGGCGATCCTTATAACTCTTCCACTATGCATGGTTTCAGACAGCATGGCATGTCACGTGGCACCATCTGGTATCCTTGCATCCGTGTAGATTCCATGTCATATGAATCCATGTCACCCTACCTTCTTAATGTCATACTAATTTCATGCTGACTTCAAGGTGATGTCACCCCACCATATATCATCCTCTATCAGTGTCACGTTTCACCCAAACATTGGCCACATAACCCTCCAAAAGTGTTCATTCTTCATGCTAAATGTCATGTCGAAAACATGACACATTATAAAAATTACTATGGCATTCTACCTATGTGGCATCAACATATATTTACTTGGCCTTCGAAGTGTCTATCACCTTAGCATGTTCCAAGTCTTAAAAGGTTGAGCCCTTCATGCAATTTCATACTTCCCTATCCATAGATGGGAGAGAGTTTCATTGTGATTTGTGTTAACTATGTTCGAGTCCTAAAAGAACTCAATCAAGGATTGAAACTAGATGGATAGCGTGGAGTGAATTTCCCCATATTATGACATCAATCATTGGCTTCACATTTTCTATCTACCATGCCCATAATAAAGGGTTATCACTTCGCAATGAGATGTGACACAAGATTATACACTAATCCATCGAAGTAATGATAAAACCATCATCAAAAGTAATAATGGCTAATAAATATTAAAATTATAAATTAGTTCTTGATATGAACCTCATTAATTTTATGCTCATACTTAGAAATTCTAGGATATTCCCAATAACATTCCCAATCTTTCTTTGAAGAAACATGTTACTTAGAACACTAATGTATATAGGGACAAAGCTCTTATTCCACACTGAAATTTGATACATTATGCATCTATCCATGACACATCAATGAAACATTCAAAATTCCTACCATAATAAATAGAAATGAGCCAAAACACTACTAGACTACTCTATAACTTCATGCATAATAGCATCATAACAATGGAATTGCACACATTGTAGTAGTAAACTATGTGCTCAATAATTCATTCAAACCATGTAAAAAACTCGGTAACTCAGTAAAATCTCAACAAGCATTGATGCCTCTGAGTCCCTCATAACCATGAGATCATATAATTAACGTCTCATCATATCCAACCAGGAATATGACATTCCTCCATAAATTCTTTTGTTCCATGAATTTCCACAATACATAACAATATCATTCACCATTAATAGTACAACATATGTACAACAGAATATACTTATCGGATTAACTTAGATGACTAGAAAATTAGGGAGGGACTTAAACTCTAAACCAAACCATAATCCAGCTACATTGCAATATTTTTTGCAGCTAACCACCCTTAATAAAGATTAGATACTGAGGAATTAAGTGTAGAATAAAATTTTCACTAATACAAGTTAACTAGGTCACATGAGAATCGAGAGTACATAGTGTTTCCATTTAATAATCAGGATTTCATAACACACAACATCTCCACCAAATCAAACATTTAAATGAATCAAAGCATGGAGTACTCCACCCTATAGTAATTATAGCCATCTAGAGTCTAAGGTGTCTCCACTCAATTAACACTGCAGGGTGAAATCCCAAAGTTGGAAAAAACCTTTTTGTGAATGGCCAAAATTTGGGTGAAATTTTTAATTTCTCATTCGAGAAAATAGTCAACTCAATTTCTCGACCTAGAGTTTTTAGAACTCTCGTCTGAGATATTTTTAATGTTTCACTAGAGAGTTATATTGGGCTTGACCGAAGTTAAAATACTCTTGGACAAGAGTTAAGTATTTTTTCGTCCGAGATTTTTATTGACATAAACTCTCGAGTAAACTCTCGGATGAGAGTTGTAAAAATCTATGCCTAGATTTGACTTAACTCTCATCTGAGAGTTTAATTCTTGTAAAAAAACCCCAAAATACAGTCTCCCCCGACATTCTGCAAACCTGTACACTGGAGCACTATCGTTTTCGAGCCACCATGAGCATCAATGACAAATTGGATATCTAGCTAGGTAAGTCTCGAAAATGACTTTTTTTAAGGTAAATTTTATTCTATGGGTTACGTTCTCAATCACAGAATACAAAAAATGAATGCAGCCAGATCTAAAGGTGCTCTTCGCATTATATGCTATGTATTACATCATTCATTGAAATAACATTTAAATATATGAGAATTTTGAGTTTCTCCCCGAAGGTATTGTGCCATTTAATAAATTGTTTGAAATTATGAAACCTATAGAAAAATTTACAAGGCCTCCCACCTCTGGAGGTATGTGCCCACAGAGCCTGTTATATGATAGGGACCCTGCAAAATTACATCAAGGGTAAGGTGTTAGAGAGCTTATCCCAGGTAGTAGAGCAACAATTCCGAGTGTAATGAAGCCTGATTTTTCAAGAAAAATGTTCCATTATTTCTCGTTGGCATTTTCAGTTGAGGCGAGGTTTCCAGAACACTTAGAAGCGATTTCCTTTAGGAGCTTCTGTGTGAAGTTTCAGGCTGGTAAGTAGCCTTGTATTTTCCTGTATGCCTCTTGCATGGAGGATATTAGGTTCACTTGGAGAAATTAGGTTTCATATTTTGTAAATGTATGTAGCTTCTATGGGGTTAGGATATAACTGGGTGAGTTTCCGCCGTGGTTATACTGCATGAATCTTGTTGTGCATAGATTGGGTATATATCTACTGGAAGTAAGCTAGAATATAGGAGGATGGGAGGGATATTGTGAATGCCAACTTGTCTTGTTTTACATTCTTTGTTCTAATTTCCTTTCATCATGTCGGGCTGGTTGACCACGTGAGCTGAATTTATGGTCATTTGATAAATAAAAAATCGACATGAAGGTGTGGGGGATTCTTGTCTGGAGTATGGTTGTTGGTTTATTGTGGGGGATTGTAGTATGACATCTGAACATTTTATGCTAATTCATATTTTTATCTTGGTTATCATTTCTATCTATATTTTTCTTGCAATATTTTATATGCATTCGAGATATCTGATGAAGGTGATCAATGAAAAATAGTGGGAATACGATTCCTACAAATAAGAATTCTAAGTCTGTGGTGAATATTATTTTGACATATCTGTCTAAATGGCCCATCGTTTGATGTAAATGTTTGGATTCATTCATTATCTCTCGGCCCTTCAAAGATTTCGGGTTCCAGCTTTGTTTTTAGTGATGGTAATGTGAGGGATGTTGTTGTTGTTGTTGTTGTAAGTTTGGTTCGATTAAAACTTATACTCATCTCTGGTTTTTCTGGTTATACTGCCTACATGATTCTTCTATTCTGATGAATTGGATATTTCTGGTGCCTGGTTTCTGCTACAATCTTCCAGATTTGATTACTCTGAATTGATTTTTTGGTACATCTTCCAAGTATCCGATATAGATCTATTGGGAGGTGTGGAAGTGAGTTGTGTCTTGTACTGGGAAGTCATTGATATTTAATTCCTAGAAACTAATATGTGCACCATTAAATGATCTTAGGCCTCGTACTGATTGGGTTGGTGTATCCTCTTTATGGATAATTAACCATATCTTGCTTTATCCTCTAAAGTAGCCACTTTTGGTATTAGGATATAAGGCCTCCTAGCTATATTTCACATGCCTGCTGTTGTCCTAGATATCCTCTAGATCGGGTGGGTGTATCATATTTATGGAACATATGATCTCTGATTAAATTCCTGATATAGCCATAGTTGGCGTGATTTTGGTGTCAGTGTCTTAATTTGTGTGGGTGGGAAGTATGCCACATATCCTCTCATTGTCAGTAGGATATTCAAAGGGAGGGGGTCGGAACTCTCTATTCCCTATCTACTATCCATATTCTGAGGTGGTGTATTCTTATTATTAAATCTTGCACGATTCAGGTCCATTATTTGTCTCTGAAAATGATGGATGCATATGATATCCTTTCGTTTGATACATCTGCACATGGGGAATTCATCGCTGCCACAATGGCTGCCGAAAAGGAACACATGGAGGCTAATGAGTCTGCATGGCAAGATGGCGTGGATAACTTCTTAGTTGCACAGACCTGTGCTCAAGCATAGAGCTCAGCGCTACATAAGTCAAAGAAGCACTGTGGTATTCTTCCGGAAGAGACTCATTCGAGGAATACTCAAGGACATTTAAGGTGTAATAGAAGACAAAAGGAATATGTACACAGACTTGCAATGGAGGTAAAACAAGTTATTTTTGAATATGATGATTTATGGGGCCGCATTGAAATTCTTCAAAAAGGAGCCTTGATCGGCCGTTGGCTCTTCTCAGATATGGGGGAGGTGGATATGGTCAAATGTGTTAAGATCTTTTGGTGCCCTTTACTGGTTTACAACCCAAAAGTTAGAAGAATGATGGGGTGCTATTTTAGTGTTCATTTCATGCACGAAGAACACTGTTACTGATGAAATAGGTAACTGCACTGTTACCTACTTTTTTTTGGTAGCATAAAAAGCACCCGATTTTGAAAAGTGGTGATGCAGAATCACCTTTTTTTTTTTAGCACATTTTTGACACTCTAATATTTTTATTTATGAAGTATGAATATTTGTTTTAAAATGTTAGTGATTTTCATGCTAATTTTGAAACGTATTGATGCAGCATCAACTTTTTTTTAGAGCGGTGATTAATATACACTTTAAAACGGGACACAAGAAAGATCAACTTTAGAGTGATTTTCATGTTGGTAATAAACAAACTTAGATAAAAATATATACATAAAACCAATAAAAAAGTAAAAATAAAAATAAATAACTCGTAAAAATAAAAAATTTAAACAAAAATAAATAAAAAAACAAAAAAACAAAACAAAAATATTCGAAAATTATATCAAAAGAAATGACAAAATTTGAAAAAAAAAACATAATTTAAAGAAAAAAAACAGAAATTAACCAAAAAAATAAAAAATAAAAAACAAGAACATTTTTTTCTAAGTTATTAAAAAAAACCATATAATTAAAAAAAAAAGAAAAAAAATTAGAAATAATTTAAATTACAAAATTAAAATTTAGATAAAAAAAATAAAATACAAAAAGAAAAATTAAATTTAAAAATTTAAATTAAAAAATAATAATAAGAAAAAAAAATACAAATTTTAAAATTAACATAAAAAAAAAAATTAAAAAAAAAAAAAAACAAACAAAATTTAAAATTTTAAAAAAAAAAAACTATCATTAAAAAACAAAAAAACGAAAAAAACCACGTCCAAATAATTAAAAAACAACATTCATAATCATGAATAAAACACTTATAATTTAAAAATGTAAATCAAATAAATTAAAAGACAAAAATTAATTAATTAAAATGCACTGCAATTTAATGAATAATTTTAAATTTTAAAATATTTAATCTAAAATATTAATTTAAAACAAATTAAAAAACAAAAAGAATTAAACAACTGAACAAAATAAAAAAAATTAAAAATAAAAAAAATTAAAAAAAAAAAGATTTTTTTGATCGTGGTGGCGTCGCTAGTCCGCCTCCCGCCCAGGTGGCAACGGAGGCCAGCCGCCGGATGGGCGGTGAGGCTACATCCAGCCCCTCGCCCACCCAGAGGCCGGCCTCCGCCGCCACCTGGGCGGGAGGCCGATTCCGGGAATCGCCCTCCCGCGGCGGGAGGGCGATTCCCGGAATCGGCCTGAGGGCAATTTCCGGAATCAGCCTCTCGCAGCAGGAGGGCGATTCCCGGAATCGGCCTCCACCGTCACCTGGGTGAGAGGCCAATTGGCGGCGCCACCACGATCAAAAAATTCTTTTTATTTTTTTATTTTTTAAATCTTTAATATATATTTTTTTAATTTGATTTTCTTAAATTTTTTTTTAATTCCAAAAATTTAAAATTATTGTTATTATTTTTTTTAAATTTAATTTTTATATTTGAAATTTAATTTTTTTAATTTTTTTTGTTTTTAATTTTTTTTTCTAAATTTTGTTAATAATTTTTATTAAATTTTGTATTTTTTTAATTTAATTGATTTTTTTTTTCCCCAATTTTTTTTAATTATTAAATTTTATGTTTAGTTTTTTCATTTAATTTTTTTTAATTTAGTAAATTTAGTATTTTTTTTTAAAATTATTTGAATTTAATACTTTTTTAAATATTTTATTTTTTTATTATTATTTTTTTAATTACATAAAATTTTATATTTTTTTTTATTTCAATTAAAATTGTGCTAAACTAGATTTTTTTTTTTTTTAATTTAAACTTAGTTTATTTTCAAATTATTTTATTTTTTATTTAATATATTTTATTTAATTTATTTTTTCAATTTTTCATTTTTAATTGATTTTTAAAATTTTTTAACCTTTTATTTTAACAATGTTTTTTTTTTCTTTATATTTAAAATTTATTTGTTTATTTCAAAATTTATTTGTTTATTCATTTATTTATTAAAATTTGATATTTTTTTTAAAATTTAATTTGTTATTTTAATATTAACAATTTTTTTTAATTTAATAAAATCTAATATATATATTTTTAATTTAAATTCATATATATGTATTTTATTTTTTAAAATTTAAATTTCATATATTTTTTAAAATCTATTTGTTTTTTTAATATATATTTTTTTAAATTTAATATTTTTATTGTAATTTTTTTTTTCATTTTTTTTTTTTAATTAATTTTTCATTTTTTTACTTTTAATTTCAATAATGTTTTTTTTTTTAAGTTTTAAATTTATTAAAATTTAATATATTTCTTTAAACTTAATTTTTTCATTTTAAAATTTAATTTATTTATTTTTTAATTTAATAAACATTTTCTTTTTCTTTTTTAAATTTAATTTCTATATTTTATTTTTTATAATTTCTTTTTTTTTTAAACTTGTTTTTCTTTTTAATTTGATATTTTTATTTTTTTTATTTTTTTATTTCTATATATTTTGAAACTTTAAATTTTTTTTTTTTTCTTAAATTTTAGGTTTTTTTTTAATGTTTGAATTAAAAATTTTATTTTATTTTTATTTTTATTTTTTTATTCCTATATATTTTTAAATTTTAAGCTTTAAAATGTTTTTGTTTTTTTAATTTATTTTTTTTCTTAAATTTTAGGTTTTTTTTAATGTTTGAATTTTAAAAATTAAAAAATGTTATTTCTATTTTTAAAAATGTCAAAAATATGACAATTTTTATTTTTATTTTGTTATTCCAGCGTCAACTGGTTTTGTTTTGAGGGTGCTTTTTCAATCCATTTTCCAAGAAACAGTTTTGTTTTTAGCATAATTTTATAAAATGTTGAAATTTGACCTTAAAAAAAAAACAAGTGCGTTCTGGAATACACTATTTTTGTTTTTGGGGTGTTTTTTCATGTTTTTTGAGTCTTTTTGGGCTAGAGTTCTCGTTTTGAGGTCAGGTTACCTATTTCTTCGGTAACAGTGTTGAATATGACTGTAATAAGATTCTGGGTCGAGCATGGGTTAAAGGCCACAACTTCATTTAGCTTATGCCCTTGTTTCTTGGTTTTAATCCGTTGATTGAGGCTCCAAAAAGAAGGTTAGTGTGGGTCAAGCTACCAGGATTACCCATGAAATTCTGGACCCTCAAGGCTCTTAACACTATCGGAAACAATATTAGGTGTACGAAGCATATTGACCCTAGAATTTCGGGTACCAATGATAAGAATATCACATGGATACTTGTGGGGGTATATTTTGCTAGTGGTTTTCTAGGGGATGTTGATTTGATCTGGGGACAACGTAAACATCAACAACAGGTGGAATACTGGGGCATGTCATTCCGATGCTTAATATGTCATCAAACTAGACACTTACATAGCAGATTTCCTTATCGAAACATGAAGTGGTGCGGGGGACGATGCGGGGCCTGGATTAAGTTGCAGGAGGTAGAAAGATATCACAAATGCTGGAATAGTGGTCATGGATCGAACAATAAAGCTGAACTCATGGCCCTTTGGAGTGGGCTACTGGTTGCTAACAATCTAAATTTTCCTATTATTAAGGTATACGGTGATTCCAAAATCATCATAAATGGCATCTCGGGGGTATTTTATCTCCGCATTCATGGCATAGAGGGATGGATTGACATAATGAAATACCTATTATCGAAGTTTCAGGGGGTGTCATGGAATCATGTTTACAGAGAAAATAACTCTTGGGTGGATATTGTATCCAAAAAAGGCCTCTCTCTTCCCTATGGTAAGATTATGACATCCTTTTACAAGGATTCTCTTCTGCTCAGATCATTCTAGTTTCCAGTACCATAGTTCCTGCAATAATTAATATTCTGCAAGCAAGCCGAATATGATCTATTCCATCTGCCTTTTGATAATTTTGAGCTTCTTCATTGTTTCTACTGTTTTATCTACTGCAAGGGACCCTATTTTTGCAAGCGAGCTGGTTGTATATATATCTTTCTCATTTCTATTTTGGTGCTATTGTCATTGAATTTACAGTGTTATGAAGGTTTTGTTTCGGTACCCAGCTTCTGTACATATATGTTTTCTTTGACTTCTACCGAGGGGACTACGCTCCAATATATGTATCTCATGATAGACTACTTTAGTACTCATCCTGTATTTATATTTTGGTCTGTGGGGATCTACTGTTGATTTGGATCTGGCACGGTTTTAGATTAGCAGCTTTATTTTAGATGTGTATGGGTTTTCATACTTTATATTCATATGAAATTTTATTATCCGCTCATAGCTCTATCCTATTAAAGGATGATGGGTTTGATGTTTTTTTATTTCCTTATTGCTATGATTTGATAGACAGGATGAATGTATTTCTCTTGTACTGATCTAATAGAATCAATGTTTTTTCTTTCTGGAAAAAAAAAGATAGGTCTAAAAGTAACAAATTCCCACATTTCCCTAAAGTTGCAGGTATACTACCTAATAACTGGTTTTTCCTAAGATTTAGATATTCTAGCTGCTAGAGGTAGGTAATGGATTCAGGGGTTCTTCCGGTCAGATTATTTCCCCCGATAGATAAAACCCATAGGAATTTGAGTTCCCCGATTTCCATTTGAATGTTTCCTTGTAGATTGTTTGAACTCAAATATAACCTCTCAAGTCTTTGAAGCTTATTAAGTGAAGAAGGAATTGCTCCAGTAAAATTATTCTCCTATAACTCAAGGAATGTTAAACTAGTTAGGTTTCCAATATGTGGAGGTATTTCGCCTGTTAAATCATTGAAGCCCAAGTATACCATACTCATGCTTTTAGAGATATGGCCAATAGAAGAGGACAAATGTCCCATGAGTTTATTAGAGTATAATATTAGTTCTCGTAGGGAGGAACAATTAATTGGAGCATTAAGAATGGGCAAGCTCGTGTTGTTGTCACTAATCAGTTGATTAAAAGCTAAGTGAAGCTGCTGGAGTTGAGTCAACTTACGCAACTCCATGGGCACTACCCCGTTGAGCTGATTTTATTTTCATTGAAATTTATGTTCATTAATTAGCTCAGAGGTTTTAATCATACCATTATTTTTATGGTCATATGTCTTTATATTTTGTACGTGGGTTGCAAGGGTGGTTCAATAAAGACTGGTCTCGATTCAAATTGAGATGAACCAATATTTATAAAGAGGACTTCAAGGATTCATAATTGGCCTAAGTAATGGAGATTATAATTGGAAAAATCCTCTTTAACTAATTTCTAAGAATGAAATTTATAGTTTTCCCTTAATTTACTTAATTTCCCTTAATAGTTAACGTGTACCCTGGTATACTTATGTAATACAAAGGTTTGAATAATCATTTGAATTGTGCGTAGAGTAATAAAATCCTCTTTCCATCTTGAATTTTACAGTTTATGGTCTCATAGGGGTTTACAATGTACATATAGAAAATCCTCTTTTTTTTTTGAATTGAGTGTAGAGTAATAAAATCCTCTTTCCATATTGAGTTTTATAGTTAATGGTCTCATAGAGGTTTACATAGAGGAAACCCTCATTTTTGATCCACCGCGAGCACCAGCGAGTTTTTGTATATTTGGCATAGTACTAAATATGTCAACTATAGGGGCTACCTAAAAAAGGATTTCAATAGACATAGAAATTATGCCTCAGTATGGACCTAAAATAAGGCCAAATATGTGCCTCAGATTAGTCTTTTTTCTAGCAATTTTTTGACAAAAATTATGGCTTAACCAAATAAAAATTTTCAACCTTCTTCATATTTCTGATATGCACTAAGTCTCAGATAGATCCCACAAGTTTGTAGTAGAAGACTAGTCTTCTAGAGGGCTGAATTGATAGGGTTCAAGGTGGAAAATGTATAATCCAGGAGAGTGGAGTACGAGTTGCAGAGCTAAAGGAGTCAAAGCCAAGGGTTTTTGTGAATATCCCTATTAGGTTTCCTTCCAGATCAAATTGATGTAATTTCCTTGCAATTTATTAATAAAATAACTGGAGTTTGCATTATTTTTTCTCTATAACGGTGTTGCAATTTATTATTGAATCTTCTGGAAAAATTTAATAGTGGATTTCTTGAATATAACTCTTGGAAATTAATTAAAATATATAATAGTGATATTACATAGTAGGAGAATGCACTATATTATCACATATTGATATGATTGTTTGGGATTCAATGCTGAAGTTCCTGTCTCCCCCGACATTTTACAAACCACTGGCCCGCGCAAACCTGTACACTGAAGCGGAACAAGCCCTGTCATTTTTTAGCCACCTTAGCGATCGAGTCTATCGTTAGCACCAACGACAAATTGGATATTTATATAGGTAAGTCTCTAATTTGTTTTTACGAATGTAATTTCTCAGCCTGATGCCATAAATTTCCTACGAAGAATTAAAATTCAACATGTAAATTTCCTACAAAGAATTAAAATTCAACATGTAAATTTCCTGCAAAGAATTAAAATTCAACATGTACTAGGGGAAGTAATGATTTTATAACTTCGGTGGAAGATGGGCCATCCATGAATAATGGGAGTAAGGTCCATTGTCACATAAGTAGACATAAAACCTCTACACCTCCCAAACGAAAGTGCACAACTCATGCAATACTCTTCCCAATTTCGAAAATCCTTCCCTGATTTGCAATATGCTCTGTGGTCATGGATTCCAGCTGGTTGTAACCCCACCAAATCCTCGCTAGTCGATGCCACCCAATAGGTAGCAACCCAGGTCAATTGCGAGTCAAGTGTTGTTTGGGTTACAATGTGAAAATAACACATAACTGAACAAATTGAGTTCCTGCCTTATCACCACTCTCTCACCATAATAAAGAGGATTTACTAGAAGGTTAAGGGAGTTTGGAGATTTTAGGAATTTCTTGTTTAAACTCTTGTTCAATATGTTCATCCTTGATAGAGATTTTCATTTTCATTAAGTGCTTTTCATCAACATAGAGCTTGACTGATTTTTGCATACTGATTTTACTGTTTGTTTTCTTGCATTTGTCCATTCTGCATTATAGGTTTTGATCCCTTCGACAGTCTATCCCCTGATCCCTTCCTGGGTGATTCTTCTAATGACCGCACTAACCATAGCTCGGGCTCAACAAAAATGGCAGGGATGACGGAAAAGGGGCAAAATGCCCTAGATCTCTGACAGGGCACAATGAGTATGTTTGCATGTCACAATGATAATACCAACCAAAAATAAATGGGAAATGTCTCTGATTGATAACCATGAGCATATTTACATGTCACAATGTTAATAATAATTAATACCAACATCCAAATTCACCTCTCTTTCCATTGCAAGAAAATGGGTGCCCCTATAGGAGGGGATTGGAAGAAACTGCCTTGCACCACCTTGAATTCTTTTATGTCACCATTGGGTTATCCCTGATTATATATTATTTAATATTTTTTTTTATTGTCCTAAAAGAGCACCTGAAAGTGTACTAAAATATAGAAAGGTGGTCTATGGTTTTCTTTTTCAAAGGGAAAAGACATGTCTCCTTATAAATGAATGTAAGTGTGCATGAGAAGGGGCTTTTGGTCGATACATTAAGTTGTCTTCTAATGCCCAACAGGGCTTCATGCCTCTCACTCACAATCTTCTCTATAAATTCACTCTTGGGCTAATAGTTTGACTTGGAAACTTGCAAATGTTGTTATATGAGGTTCTTCCTGTGCTTTTTATGTGAGGTTAAGTATTCGGTGGGCTACGTTATGAATAACATAATAGAAAAATGAACACAACCAGATGGAGTGATCAAGAATAGGACACTGACTGATGGATTTTATGTGATTTGGGTTAGTTAGATTACAGATACTATAAATGAATGTTTCCTCATATATTCATCTCATGCTCATACTTTTCTTCATTTATTCACAGATATAGACCAAAGTGGGCAGTTTCCTTGTTATCAAACTTGTTTCTCAACTATAATTTTTTCCCTCTCCAGTTTTACCTTCATGAGATATGCTTGTATCTATGTCTCCTTTTGGTACCCATTTCCTTTTATTGAGCAACACATAATACTTGTTAATATGATCTATGGAATCAACAAGAAGGTGGCTCCTTCTAGGGGATATTTCTACAAAATATGTCGATCCATCACGATTCACATGGATCAGTAAACAAGTAGGCAACAAATAGATCTACATAAATTCAGTAGAGGACCTTGTGACAAATTACAAGTTTAGAGACAAAATCCTAAAATTATCAGAATTAAAACTATAATTATAAACAATTATTTTTGTATCTTTAGAATTCTATCAAAATCATCACCTCTGGATGAGTAAAAAGAGAATATACTTGATGTGAATCACATTGAGTAAAAGAATAACACACTAGATATCATTGAATGCACGGCTATCATGAAATGGGTGGTACAATAGGCGTACAAAGTTTGTCAAATGAGAACTATCACAAATGCATTTGTCTTGAACATCCAAATTAGTGTTAGACACTTAAATTTCCAAAGAAAGGATTAAACAATCTATGAAAATAGAAATCCGTTCAAATATGTAGGTTAATAAATAATTAGATAATAGTTTATGGCAAGTTGAATTTGAAACTTTTGAATCAAAAGAAATAAAATTCCAGTACATAATAGGATTCCAGTTACTGTTTTCTGATAGTCAACAGGTATAATGCACAAGATAACTCACAATATAGGTTGATAGAAACTTTGTGATATTTGGAGTCTGCATTACTTGTCGGCCTACCTTCTGATATGCTATTGATATTTTACATCTTATTAAATCCGAAATAGAGTAAAATATCTAGGAGACCAAACAGAATGGGAATGTAAGTCCTTTATAATGGATGAGAAAAAGAAAATAGAGCGGCATATAAATGCAAAAGAAGATAAAGGAAACCACAATTTTTTTTGGTTCAACATGGATATTTCTTGCGGTCCAGATTCATTCACATGTATTTGAAAATGTTGACATGCTTGAACCAAAAAAGGAAGAGAATATCAAATGATGTCCTAGCTGTTTAAAATATATTTTCTACAATAAAAAGAAAAATTCATGAATACATGGGCCTGAAAAGGCTTACATATCAAGTGTGATAATACATGAATGGAGCCCCATCTTGATGTACAATTTTCTCCATCCTCAACACTTCACAAGGATTTGCTATAAATATCCATTAAATAAGATTCCATTTCTCTTGAGGAGGAATATTTCACCAGAACATCAGCTGTGACTCTTGATGGTGACTACGAAACAATAGGATGAGGAAATTAGAAAGAATAAGAATTGAGGCAATGGCCTCTTTTCCAGTAATGATTATTAGACAAGGTTATTAACCCTACAAAATGACGATTTTCCAACTCCATGAATAAATTTTTTTTGCCAATCCAGTGACCATAGATGTAATGATCTTGTAGCATTTCATGATTAGGGTCATAATAGCCAATCAAAGAAGTATAGCAGAAGTTTTGAACATTTTGCAATTTCAGCCTCAAAACATACCTTGCACAAGTTATTTTCTTTATATTTTAGGATACCTTTCCTTTTCTTAGTAAGCTCATATATATTTAAACTTTATTTTGGGATTGTGTTCTAATGCCCTTTAATAACACAGTGATCTATCCATAACTAGGCAATACTACAATAGAGGAACAATTAATGTACAAAATAAAGTGGAATCACATTGTGTGAAACACTTGTAACCCTTTCTAGTATCGCTTGCAGTACTACGACATAAGACAATACTTGTGAACAAAATCTCACCTCCATGTACCTTTAGAAATATAGGAATCCCCCTAGGGCTAACCAACCATCCTATTGCTCCAAAAGATGTAGAACAACACTCAAGGAGACCACTTACTAATACCTAGGGAGTCAAGTTGTACAACTGGAGGAATGATTGAACCACCTTAGTTAGTTCCATGAGATATTATTCCATGTACTATTGTAGAGCCCTTGTATGTCAAGGAGCTATAGTACTTGTTATCCATTGGTTGATGACATGACTATCGATTGATAATTTTTTTTCTAATTGGTTTATGAGGGGAAAAAATTTGATTTGATAATATAGCAACAATGACATCAAGCGAGCCCTCTAGAGACCTCTCCATGAGAAGAGGATTATCAGGTACATTGGTTTTTTAGTTATGTCATGTTCTCAAGTAGGTTATATTTATTGTTTGTTGTGAAATATTGATTAATGTGAATTTTTTTTGTCATGCACAGGTGGATGCACTCATATGACTCATGAGCCCAGACACCAAATCGAACAACAGAAGCCCCATAGACATGTTCCCATTCATCCCCAATTTCATAGAGCCCATTTTGAGGGGTATATTATACATGGTATAGGTAGACATTAGATTGCTAGTTAAAATGTTCAAGTTTACATTATATTCAATGTTGAATAGGTGATTTTTTTCGAATGACGTGTGTTTAATATGAAAAAATTATGCTCCATAGGTGCAAATGTAGGAGTTGGGGTTGGCCCTATTGCTGGTGACGGACAAAGAAGAACAATGTCTCAGCCTATGGCATCCACCCCACACTTGGATATTTCTCGTTCAGGTAAAATATAAAGGAAAATTTATTTTTTGATGTATGTTTAATGTAAAACTTAATGTGTGTATTATGTACTTGTGTTATAAAACAATTTAATGTTTTGTACAGTGGCTAGTACAGACCTTTATTCCTCCGAAGGGAACAATCCTAGTTCGATGAGTGAAGAGGATGAGATAGTTTTTCCAGGAGGTATTTTCAAATGACCAGAAAAAAATTTTCAATACAAATTTTCCTTATAAATTATTTAATTTTTAATATGTTCAATAATTTAACATGTTACATGTGGTGTTCGTTGCCCTCTTAGGGGGAGAAATCGTAGGGTTCATGAGATTGCTCCAAATATGAGCTATGATCCCCTTTACATCCATCTCGATGATATTCTTGAGGAGATTCCTTGGGAAGATATCATCTCCTTACTTATTTTTGATGGGATAAGGGAGCATTCCATGAGATTGTGCAATGAATTGCAAAGTTGCAATCTCTCTTCCCCTAGTCGAGATTGTCTCCAAATTGTTTTGCACAATTTGGAGAGTTTTATAAAGACTTATCGTGGAGTTAGACCATCAAACCAAGTTTTTTTTGACATGATGCGTAGAAGGAGAGCATCAATGATTGGTCTCCACTCCTACAATGAATTTAAAAGTAGGGTCACTAAAGAAATGGCCTTTTCACTATTTGAGTTGCGGCCTAAAGACAAAAAACGTCTGGAGATTGCAAGATTCAATGATCCCAATATTGCACCTTATATTTATGAGAAGTTCCTGTATGCATATGGGAAGTTCCCAAATAATGATGAGCTTCTGCAATATTTTGTTAGGATGTTGTATGCTCAATTCTGAGAGCACATGGACCCTAACTATATAGATACGGGGTCCAAATTCTATGGAGATGGAAAAGGTCGTACATATGAACGACCTGATGTTATGCGAGATGTTGGGTTTAGGCCTCCAACACCTTGTTTAGCACCTTAACCACATAGGGTAGTTACACTTCCATTGGAGTTAGCCCTTATCTCCAATGTTGCATCTCAGATGAGGGAGAAGATACAAGAACATATTGCAGCTGCTTTAGGAGGGGTGGAAGTCGGCTTAGGGACAAGCCAACCTTCATCTAGTGCAGGAGTTCGTTCATTTGTGAGTATTCCAGATGACATGTTGAGGGAGAGGGAGTGAGATGAGCTTATGGAGTATGAATCCTCCTGTAGAGACCACTATGAGCGAGCCATTAGACAAAAAATGCACACCATGGGCGAGGTATGTACAAGCATGTTTTGATCAATTTTAAAATGCACATTTATAAGATGAGCTAGAGTGCATGTAACATGTTTTTTTTGTGTATTTACATCTAGTCTCCAAAAAATTACCTCAATATATTTATTTAACTTATGTAGTTTATAAAATTCTTAGAAAAACATTTATTTGCCCCTGATCCTCATTTTGTAGATCATGGACATGATCATGTACAGGTGCCACATTCATTACTATCTCTCTATATTTTTGTACGTCAAATTGAAAATGAATTTATGTCACATAATTTTATATGGTATGAGTCTTAACATTATGGAATTTTCAGGTTAGTGCTACACATAAGGGCTTCCTGAAGACATGATACCTTCATATGTTCCAATGGTCCCAAAGGTATTATCTATCTATATTTTTATGTTAAATTGAAAGTGACTTTAAGATGAAATTTTTTTATATAGTGTGGCTCTTAACATTATTGAATTTTCAGGTATGTGCTACACATCAAGGGTTTCCTGAAGAGATTATTCCTTCTCAAGTTCTGGTCATGACACAGGTATCGATACTTTTCGTTAAGAAAATTTATTATGTGTATTATATTTATTTTCAAAAACTTTTATATTAACTTTGGTTTCTACTTTTTAGGCTACAGATAATATTGAGATGATGCAAATTGAGCCCCAAGGAGATCGTGTAGGCTTTGGGTTAGAGAGTCGACATTAAACCATGGTAACCTCTTACCATTTCCTCGTTGGTATCATTTCCACATTATAAACAGGCTATCACAGAATAAACAGTATGAATTTAATTTTGTTTCCAAAGGTTAATTTATTGTGTTTTTATGCAGGTTGAACCTCAAAAAATATTTGTGGTTCGTAGAGATGAAAATGATGCATTGGTTTGCAATAATGCTGAAGAATATGATTAAGATGGTGTTGAAAGCTAGAAAGTTGCTGATTTTGATTTAATTAAGTTGATATTCAGTAAAATTAATATTGAACAGAAAATGGAGGAAGATACAGTGAATATGGAATAGAAAAGGGAGGAAATTTCACTGCATATCTTGCCAAGTAGTAGTTTTCATGACCTTGACAGTGTAAAGGAACCTATGGATCACTTCTACCACCAAGAAACAAATCAGGTATACATTTATTAAAGGGCATGCTCTTCTCATTCCTTTTTGTGATTTTTTTTGCCAAAAGAAATGTTCTTTTCCATGTTTATGGTGTATGATTGAAGTTTTTAAACGTTTTTTCCAGCATATTAGTAAGTGTAAATGGACGAAGAAATTTCAGCAGGAATGGAACATTCTACAAGAAAATTTACCAGGTTTGTCAGATGGAAATCATAATGTTTACATATATTGTTAGGGAATAGTTTATAGGAATTTCTTTCATATCCTGATTTGATCAATAGCTGACTCAAATAACAAAAATTAATTAGTTTTGGGACATCCAAAATTCATAACCTTTGTATAGAAATTCTTTGAACAAGTGTACAATTTAAGGTATAACAAGTAGTACTGCAGGTCCTGACATACATGTGGCAATATTAACAGATCTGTACAACATTGATTTATGTGTGGCATGATCTGTGGATGAGGGCGTGGCAGTAGAGCATACAGGAAGGTGCACCAACACTTTTATAGGCTTTCAAATTTTACCTATTTTTTCCCTAGTTATATTGTATAGCATTGGGTATGTGTGTATCTTTGTCTAATACTTTAAAGTGGTATTTTGACATTCAACTTAAAAAATTCAAAATGGATATTTTTAAGTTTTTTTTGCAAGACTTGATTGATGATATCACTTACATTTTATTGAATGTCTTGTATAAATACAGTGAAGATGGAAGACACACAACTAGATTTGTTTGATCACCTTCTTGAAGATTTTATTCAACTGATATTTGGCACCATCTGTGATTTTAAATCTCTAGTACGATGCATGGATGTCTCCTGGGGATTTTGCAGACATGAAACATGCATATCTTCTTTGTCTATAGTTTGTCTTGATAATTATTCTAGCTATGAAGATAAACTGAAAAAAATATACTCAATGGTGAAAGAGTTTCAAGAGCTACAAACACTTGTTGTAATGGTGGGAAAACCCAAGGATGAGCCAACTTCATGGGCCCGCAGCATGCGTTATGCAGATATTGGTGCTTCTGTGGAGAAATTCATGTTCATGGCTGCCAAATCTGGATATTTTTCCAAATTGGACAATGATCTTACTCGTTCAGAGTATCGGCTAGATTTTGATAATGCCATTTTAAAGAGTAGGGCATTTCCAGATGGAACAGAATGGGAGAGTGAGGATAAATGGGGTGAAACATCCAATGCTTCAATATCTAGCCAGGGAAACTACAATGGAATAGAAGATATTGATTCTTGCCATTGCAGTGAAAGTAGACTAGGCAGAGAATCTCAACAAGCTTTAAGAATTGGCACCACCAAGCCTAAAAGGGTAAGCTATTTAGAAAAGGTTGAGTTTCCATTCCCCTTTGTTAGAGTTTAAAACTTCCCATTCTACTAATTCAGAGATCATGGAAATAGAGTATTTGTGTTATCTTTAATAAAGATTACGGTTCTATCGGTTGCATTACCTAATCTATAGCTTGTAATGTAACCTTCCTATCTGGTTCTTCTGGGTTAATTTCTACTTACCGTTATTTTATTATTTTTTTCTTTCCTAGAGGAATATGACTTAGAAAATTATGGATTTGTCTTGTTCCAGTTCAAGTGTGCATAGCTATTATATCCAGGTAATTTCTTACCCAAAATTTCTTTTATGTTTATATTCCTTTATCATTTTTACGATTACACTATTTCATGACTCAATATTTAGACTGGTATTTATGCCTAGTTGCCCTCATTATTTTTCCACTACCTTCCCACATGTAATTAAAACTACCGCGTTAAATTGTGTTTTTTTTCCTCCTTTATTTACCTTGAATCCACTTTTAATTAATTCTTTTTGTTCTATTGAAGTGACATGTACATGAGGCGGTAACTGAATTGAATAAACTCCTTCCCATTTCTTGTATTGTAGATACTTTCTTAAAAAATTACTTTATCTTTGCAGGTCAATTCTACTCTAGGACCACGGGTCGATGTGTTATAACCCGTGGTACTAGGTTCCTGTCTCATCATTGAGTTGTCTTATTATGTGCAAACGTTGCATGTGATGCATTCAATAACTTCTGTAATTTTTCGCAAAGGATTCATCTTTATGTTTGGGTTTGAATATGTACTAGATGGAAATTGAGCCCATTAGGCTTATTTTTCCCTTGTTCATTTATTTGTTTGTTCCTTGGAGATTCCTTGGAAGTGGTGTATGAAACACCAAGACCTATTATATGTTTTATCATTACTATTATTTTGATTCTAATGGATACCATCCTCCGGAAGGAAGGCCTATTTTTCCCTTATGAATATGAAGATAATTTCTCATTTCAGTGCATTTTATTCCCATGCTTATGTTATGAATAAGTCTCCACTGATAAATGTATGTTTGCATTGAATTTATTACAGTTCTCTGCTAGCACTTATGGTTTGTGTATGGTATCTTCTACAATCATATGCATATTTTCATTGTAGCTATAGTTTGGTTCTATTTTCTTTTCTTTCGATACAGAGAAATTCCAATGCTTACAAATTTTATATTGTGGCGTGTATAATACTGTCTAATATGATGTTATGCTTATAGTAAGCCTCTCATGACATTTTAAATATGGTTTTAATTCCTTTTTTAATGCTTATAGATATTATAGTTGTTGGACGTTTACATATAATAATTTGTTTCATATGAGTAACTATTTATCAAACGTGGTATCCCTCCTTCAAAGGTAATTTTTAGCTTAATATCTTCTCAGAGGTGTTTCCTCAATAATTTACTCAGAATCTTGACTCTGATATGTATGTAATATTTGTTGGATACCTCACAAATACAGATTATATATTTATTTTTCTAGTTACTCAACAATGGTACAATTATTTATACAATCATATGTGTAACAAATATAGTCCTAGAGATTCCATTTTAAAGAGAAGGGCATTTCCAGATGGAATAGAATGGGAGAGTGAGGATCAACGGCATGAAACATCCAATGCTTCAATATCTACCCGGGGAAATTCCAATGGAAAAGAAGATATTGATTCTTTCCATTGCAGTGAAAGTAGTCAAGGTAGAGAATCTCAGCAGCCTTTAATGAATCCTAGACTTTAATGACTCCAAGGGATTCCCCCATCCCAAGTTCAGTATATATTGTATCACCATGCGTTAATTAATATTTTTATTGTAAAATAGTTAAAATGGAGAGAATCTACCTAGGAGGATTTTTTGGATATGAATCAATTTGGAAATCTATGCATTGTGTCTATAATTGTACTAGAGAAACAATTCGATGAAGCCCATGTTCAGATTAATAAAGAAAAATATTAGGGTTAGATTTATAAGAGGTCTAAATAGGGCAAGGTAGTAGAGAAACTATCTTTTAGGAGGGTAACATGAAGTATGTTGAAAACAAAGCTTGTGTCATCATCATCCAAACCCTATATAGATGTTCCATAACCCCCTATTCATGCATAAAAATCCCGTGATATAGTTGCCTTAGATGAAAATCCATTTCAAACCCCTCTTTCTCATTTCAATGATGAATTTATAAATGTTGAAGAACCCTATGATCCTAGAGAGGATTATTCACCTATCAATAATATTACCCTTTCTTATGTTGCAGGTTGTGGGGAAAACTTTCAAGAACTAGTAAAAAAATTTCAAAGAATGTTGTTGATGGTTATCATTTTGTCTACAAGGAGAATATTTCTTTTAAGGGTAAAGGAAAATCATTTAACTTTGAAGCCATGACCCCTGTAAGTCCCTTTTCTAGAAACTATGAATTCATTATAGATCCTTAATACCTATTAAATTTTGAGATGCAGGCTAAGAAATTAAAGGAAAAGTCAAGAGGATTAGGAACTTAAAACAGAAGACCAAGGAATACCAGTCCTTGATCGACATTTAAAAGCTAAGAAATCAACCCTAAAGGAAAGAAATGAAGAGCTTCATGAGGAATTAGAGAATATTTTAGAGGATAATAAGCACAATATAGGAAGGGCTAAGATGTGGAGTATGCACTCTTACTTTTTGCAAATATATAACAAGAATATGAGGAAGAAATTGAGATAAATACAAAGGTTTAGTATACCTTAAGTGAATATCAATATTGTTCTAGTTTAAGAAAATGAATTCTATGAGAATATCAAGTATGTAAAACTATTAGGATTACTATATTTCATGTTATGTAATTATCTTGGCTCATCGCAGCCTCCACATGTAATGTAAATAGTATAAAAACCTAGCTCTAGTTCTAAGCTAGGAAACTCGTCTTGCTACACTATTATGTTGTTTTGAATTATTGAACAACTCTAAGGCCACTATGATACATTTACTTTCGTGTTCATGTACTAAAGACTTCATAACTTTAATATCAACTTGATTCTAGGTTCATATATGCATTATGTACGATTTTGTTAAGTTTGTGATTCAATTTTATTAGGGACAACAAGCTAGTAGGCTTGGGCCTACCAACCATCCCATTTTCCTTTTGTTCCTTTATTCATTTTTTTCTCTAGATTGATTTGAAGGCATCATGTGTGGTTTGTTTATATGTTCTCCAAACTTGAGCTTGACTTCTTTAGATATAGCAGAGATATATTTCTTTAATTTATTTGCAGTAGTATTTATTTCATGTGTGATGAGGGTGTGTTTAGATATTATAAGATACAAAGAGATATTTCCCATAATATACCTCATGTATGATCTCCAGATTTGAGTGAGGAACAATTCAGTATTATTTTTATTATTCTTTTCTATATGAATGATATCTTTTTATTGTTAAGCAAGGTTTCTATATTCTTATATGATCTAAATGTTATACAAGGATCGCAAAATATACATAATCTAAACTTTCACATGTCTATTTGAGGAAAGAACCATAGGTTATTGGTTAGTCTCGAACATAAGTTTCACAATATAAGGGAATTATTGTAATTGGAATATTCCCTCATGAATGACTGTGAAATGAACTAGGAATTATATTGGTGTTGTGTGTGACCTATTGAAAGGTTGTAACAATGGTATCTCTTTTGAAAGTATTTTCTAGTGTGCGAACAATATATTTTAGTTTGGATACAGGTTTTTTGGAAAATATTATTCCAATTGTTCAACCAAGTGACATAGGGTTTCTTGTGACCTTGTATCATGATTACAAGATTGTATCTAATTGACTATGTTTTACAGGGTGGTTGAGCTATCTAGAGGACACAATAACCTTATAAAATAATTTCATATACCTTAAAATCTAATCGCTAGTTTTCTTATGCATAGGTCTCATCTGAGAGGTTTTGTTGATCACCCCAATATCCCTAGGAGATTATATATTGATTCTTAGAAGACACAGAAGATAGAATATAACTCTCTTTAGGAATAGGATGTTCCAGAGCTTTTGCATTTTAAATATTTCCATCTAACAGTGTTTGTCGTTTATCTGACATTTTAGTAGAATGAGACTTAACTTTAGAAGATATTTATTTCAAAGAAGTGTTTCTCTTCCTATATGCAATATATCCCCTACACTTAAGTGCTACAAAGGCACGTACTTTGTAGTGTAAAAATTTTCCAGAAAATATTTATAACTACTTAAGTTGATGGCATAAGACAGAGAAGTAAATGATGGCAATCATTAATGTCAATGGGTGGGACAATGTTAACTCCATGTCAATCTTTTATTGCAACTAAACATCAATTTCATTATTTTCAATTTGTCTTTCCAACATCAATGCACATTCAAAAATAGATTTATGCTAGTATCTCGTTTTTCTAGCATCATCAATTTCATTATTTGCAGTAAGACTGACCAACATCAATGCACATTCAAAAAAAGATTCATATTTTTTAGATGTATCAATACACTTTGGCCTCCCACTCACCATTGTTTCAAATCACAAATTTTTGTTTCTCAAACATTTGTGAAGTCAAACATCTTGAGTTGAGCCATGTGGAAAACTAGTTGAACATTTCATAGGAACACAGAACTCATTGGAAATTTCCTATATGCAATAGATCCCCTACACTTCAGTGCTTCAAAGGTGTGATTTGTAGTGTAAAAAGTTTCCAGAAAATATTTATAACTACTTAGGGTGATGGCATAAGAAAAATAAGTAAATGATGGAAATCATTAATGTCAGTGGGTGGTTCAATGTTAACTCCACGTAAATCTTTTATTGCAACTGAACATAAATTTCATTCTTTGAATAGTTTGTCCAACATCAATGTACATTCAAAAAAATATTTATTCTAGTATCTCGTTTTTCTAGCATCATCATTTTCATTCTTTGCAGTAAGATTGTCCAACATCAATGCACATTCAAAAACAGATTTTCAGGTTGCTACAAGGAGATGGAAATAAAAGTACAAGACCTCCATCATGAGAAGATACAAAAATGAAGAGATTAGCCACATCAAATATAAACTTGATCTAAACTAATGAAGAGATGTAAATATGATGACATTTTATATCAAAACTAAACTAACAATACATTAATACATATGTAATTAAATATTCATTCATCACCATCATATCCATGAAAAAAAGGGGGCGAGTTAAGATCATATAGGAATAAACATCATGGAAACATTAAATAACCATATCATGGATACATTAAATCACTATAACTTAATTCTATAGCAAAGAAACTTTATCCAGTAGATCATAATATATTGTTCTTACCAACACACATATAACCATCCACATGTCCATTTATTTGAAAGCAATCCCCAATATAGTCTTAAGCTATATAAAGTCCAATATATTGTAGCAATTATATGTTCTAACCCTAGAATGAAAGTTCATTGTTCATCTTGAACAATGTGTTCCACTCATATGAAATGTGCGAGTGGAAAATTTTCCAGAATGGCATCATGATCATCTATCGATAAACTCTATTTTCGTCATTTTTTTCTACTCTTCACCTGCTTCAACTGCAACCAAGTTTCTATGACCAAGTGAATATATTGGGCATGAATAACCTTTGGCTGTTAATCTTGAAAAATAATATGATCTCTACATTTATTTACTTATTCAAAGAAATGTCCCATTAACACCATTGAATCGATTGGATTTGTATAATTTGATGGATCATTATACTCCTTCAGCAACGTGGATTTAGACATAGTGCATCATAATAAATAAAATTGCACTTTTTCTTGATTATTTTCTGGTGCAATGATAGTGAAGGCATCACCTTATATAACCATATCATAAACACGATCATAATCATTGCCAATCACAACCACTTCATTTCCCATTTCCTTGTCAGTCACGTTTCCAAATGGGGGAAATAGTTTTAATTCTTCATGTTTCCATGGTTTAACAAATTTCTTAATTTGGTTTTCACATTCATCGATGGAATCTATTTGATCAATACATGCAGAACAAAAGCAAGAGCACTTTCGTTTCTCAATGCAATGTATATTTGCAATGTTATTACTCCTAATTGAGTGTAAACTTCTTTTTTGAGGGATTGAAAGTCAATTAAATGGCAATGATCTATCAACATAACCCATTTAAATATTCCAAAAGTACCTACTTGAGAAAAACACACACATGTATGAGTCAAATTTTGAAAAATCTTTAATTTTTTTTTATAACAAAATACACACACATGTATACACATATATATTTAGACATGTATAATATATTGTTAGTTAAATGTGTATGCTTACCTGTGCACATCATCCATCCTTGGGTTCGACACATGAATTAAATTTTCTTTGCACCAAACAAAATATAAAGAATTTACAAGTCTGGAAGCTAAGTGATTCAATTGATGCCTCCTAAGTGCACATTTTACGCATGCCCTAGCACCATCATGCTCTCCTTTTCCATGCCCTGTCTCAAATAAATTCCATGTATGTCGAATGTTGGTTCTCTTATGAAGACGAGACAACCAAAAGAACAATCTTGCTAATTTAAATTGACTAGCACAACCATCTAACCATACCCAATGTTCTTTAAAGGTGACCCTTCATTTCAACAATTCATTATAAATAACATTAAAACAATTATCAAAAAAACATGTATCATGTGTTCAATCATTACTTATGTATAAATGGTACTCCTTAATCACCTCACGATTATTTTCATCGCTATCAAAACCATCGATATCAAGCTCTTAATGTTTATACAAAATATGCAAAAATATAGATACTTGGTCTGAATTATAATACTCACTTTGTATCTCCTTTTGTGGACTAAACATGTAATTCTCAGCGAAATCAACCACTGATAATATTGTTCCTTTTGGGAACACATCATGTGATTGCTTGAACTATAAATCCTACCATCATGTTATACGAAAATTCTTAATATATTTGTATATTTTCACAATAAACTTCTCCATAAAACATGTCACTGAAATGTCGTCGTTAAGTAAAGTGATCTTTTTTTATGTTGTGCATGAATCTTCAACAGGAGTGTAAGTAACATTTTCATATCGCTTCCAATTCAGACTAAGATTTGACAGTCTGGGATCATTAGGATCAATGGGATACTTTACATCATAGGGTGCCAAATGAGAACATTTTGGGCATTTTCTTCGACCAACACATTATTTTTTATAAAATAAGTTACTATTCTCTCATGCACATAATATATTTGATAAAAATTCACGAACACTTGAAGGAGGGGATTCATTTGACCAGTATTTTATTCCAAAATTTACAAATGTCTCATAAATAATTGGAATTCTACATGGTATCGACAACAACATGTGTCTCGAACAGTGATAGGCCTGAAAAACCATGGTTTAATCTTCACAAATGAGCTAAGGGAAACCTTCACATCAGTATTAATCTCCATAAAGTTATGGAATAATTCTACTTGAATGACCTATCTTATATGTTTCGCATGAGTTTGATAAACTCCCTTAGATATATGACGTCGAACAATGTCCTTTTCATTTGGCGACACATGAGAATTCAAATTCCAAAACTCTTTTACCCTATCCCTCAGACCATCAGGAAGTCTATCATGATATGGATTCCTGCAGATATTAGCCCAACATGCAAGTTCATCATTCTCATCTAATTGAATTCTAAATTTTGTATGCCTCCATAAACTTTTTCTTCATGTTTTAAACAATTTTGAAGTTGTTGACATCAACCTACTTGATGCAATTTGTTTCGCGATTACACCTGTTAAAAGTGCTCTACAAGCATTATTTTCAACTTGAGATCACTTTTTGGCTAGTGTGGCAAGCACCGATGTCACATTTTTTTATACCATTTGATTTACTAAAACCGTTTTCTCACTTTTAATGCCTAGTAATTCCACAACATTTCTGAGAGATTTGTGCTTTAAAAATATACATAACATCTGAGCTTGTGCTATGATAGATTTACCTTCAAAAAGATATTTCAACCCCCATTTTATTTTATATTGAACTTTCCTTTCAGGCATTGGTGGTCCCAATTCTTCAAATTTTAGTTAGATCCATATTATCTAGAAAGTTGTAGTCATATACAACATTCTTGGAACTTCCAATTAATTGCAGTGAAATTCGAGGTGCGGTAGTATCTTCTTGCGGTTCCGATTTTGTGCCTGCATAAAAAAAAATATTAACTTCTAATTTGAAATTGACATATGAATATTCTTAATTTTAAAACTATCTTGAACTACAATGTTTTAAAAAAAAATATAAAACTCATATTGAAGAAACTATTGACTCACTAGTGAGATCGATATCAATATTCACTTAGACATTTGTGTTTTCAATATTCTCGTTGACAAGTTCCTCAACATTCTCTTCGACATTTGTGTTTTCAATATTCTCATTTACAAGTTCCTCAACATTTCTCATTTCCTCGTCATTTTCATGCACCTCTACATCTCTTTCACGATTCTCTACCTCCACATTTATTTCATGGCTTAATCTTTCCCTTTCCTCTCGCCCATTTTTTTTGTAATCTCTCATTATTTTCCGTTGAATCAGTTCTATTTCGATCATGCCTTGATTGGAAATTCATTTTGTTTTCCATGTTCACAAAATTGGAAACCTAAAATCCAATTCTATTTGAACCAAATACCCAAAAAAACATAAAGACTTTAGAATAAGTACTTCTAGCTTTCAATAAGAGAGAAAATTAAATTCATAAAGACATTTTACAAAAATACTGCATGCCTTCATAGAGACATTTTGCAAAAATACTCCATACCTTCATGCACCCAAAAAAACTTAAAAAAAAAATTTCGTCAAAAAAATTTGCACCCTCACACCTTCTCACCTTCACTAGTTTAGAATGGTGTGTGGAATATTGTGGAATTAATCTTTCGAATGAGAGTATTTATATAGAACTCTTTCCCGACACATCATGACGATACGATGAATCTTCGCAACATTCTGTCGGTCGAAGATAAAATTTTTTGATTAAATTTTCATAAAATCTCATCTGAGATTTTATTAAACTCTTTCCTGAGAGTTTAGTAGTGTCTCAGACGAGAGTTATATAAATCTCGTCTAAGAGTCAGCCTTGGGTAAACTCTCGCACGCAAACTCTTGGCCGAAAGTTTGTACAAATTTTGGGCGAGGGTTTAGCCGTACGATTAAATTTAACCTGTGGTGGTTTAAAATATTAGTTTAGAGTTTAAATTTTCTTGCCCGAGAGATTATTAAATGTCTCGCCCGAGAAATTATCTCGGCTGAGAGTTTCTGGTCAATGAGAAACCCAGAAAATTTTGTAACTTTCAGGAACCTCTAGCTTCAGAGGTGTGGAACACCTACAAAAACAAAATGTTATCTTTCAGACCTAGTACCATTAGATTCATCTCTGAATCTAGTTTCTAATGATGTAATATTTGTGGAGTTTCATTGAAAATTTCAATTTTTTATTAATTTTATACTAAACTATGTCACTGTGGAATTTCATTGTTCTGAAAATTGCAGTGAATGAAAATTTAATAACTTTAAAATGACAACACCAAAAAAATCAGAAAAATCATATTTCAATTCCTCTCCCTGTCTTCTTCAAAAGGTTATTTTGATTTTTCTTATTGACGATCACATTGAAAAGAAAATCTAGGGCTCATAAAATGTACTGAGACATCACCATTTGTTTGTCTTCGTCCATTTCAAAAAATTATAAAAAATAGTGATTTAGTCTGAAAATTACCAAAAAATAGTCATCACACTAGTGCAATCTATGTAGATTATGATGATATGGTTTATTTCCAAAAAATAAATAACTATCCCTAAAAAAAGTTAGGGTTCAAAAAGTGACTATTTATGTTTGCCTGAAAATTTCATGTATATGCAGTTAGTAAGCAACAAATTTACCCCTCTATATGTCAATATTGTTTTTTTTTTTAAATATGAGTATGTGTTAGTTCCCTATTACTATTTTAGTCGCTTATTGTTATTAGTATAGCCCCTTATTGTTATTGTTGTTCCCCTGTAACCCCAATATTGTTATTATTGTGCCCTTACGTTGTTATTGTTAGGTCAGCTAGGATTATATTATAGGCCCATGGACTCCTATATATAGAAGGAGGTTTTGGTCATTTGTATCATCCAAGAATTGTTCACTTATGTAATGTATTGGAGGTTTCCCCCTCAAAGTGGCTGATTTCTAAGGCGCTGGTCTCTCTTTTCTTCTATGTTTGGAGCTAGTTTCATAACATTTGGTATCAGAGCTTTGGATTCTAGGGTTTCGCTCCTCCAAATAGGTCATCGTGGAATTTTCGTAATAATTTTTTTATACGAAGGTTCAAAAGCTAAAATTTACACAACACAAAGACAAAATCCTCAAGAACCTCCTGTAAAAATTTCAGATTGTGGCTCGCAATATTTTCGAAGATACGATCTGGGGAAGTTAGGGTTTTCTCAGGCTCCCAAATTTCAACTAAAATAGGTCATCATGGAATTTTCACTATAAATTTTCGTATAGAAAGTTTCAAAAGCTGAAATTTTTACAGTGCTAAGTTGAAACCTTGAGGAACCTCCTATAAAAATGTTAGATCTTGGTATGCAACATTTTTTGGGATATGATCTGTGGAAGTTAGGATTGTTTTAGGCTCCTGAATTTCATCTCAAAGAGGTGACCGTGGGAAAAACGCCATCACTCTCTCTCTGAGTGTTGCATTGGGATTATATAAGAATTGGCCACAAGTACATGGAATTTAGTTTTTGGTATATCAATTTCAGAGCTGAAGGAGGAAATAGTGACACTTGACAAGTCATACAAGTTCTCTCTACTCAACCAGTCCATAATTATGTCATTGTGGGATATTGGGCATAACTTTGCCTTGAAGAATCCAAATTGGGTCAGACCTATGGTATTCCAAAGAGGATTCAGAGGACTACTTCAGGGATGAATTTCAAATATTGAAGATCTAAAATCATATAGATAATTCAGTTTTAATATCAAGATCGTCAAAAGCAAGAAAAAGGTGTGTATTTTTTTCAAATTACATAAGTCTCGTTTGAAAAAAATTAGTTTGAATTTATTCCAAGGGAATATTGAAGAATAGTTATCAGTATTGGGTTCTAAAATTCCCCCTAAAAATAATTCAACACCCATTAAGCCTTCAGAAGGCTCTACTATGACTCATGAAGATGAAGAAACACAACATGAGATATCAAAATTACAAGAGCAAGTGCACCAAATTTCATTATCGCAAAGAGCAGCAAAAAATGAAATGGAAGTTTTGAAGAAAGGTGTGGAAACAAACATGGATGGTTTGAAGAAAGGCATTGAAGCTAAGATGAATGGTTTGGAAGCTAATATGGATGGAATGGCAGTGGGCATGGAAGCTAAGATGGATGACATGGAAGCTAAGATCGATGAAAAAATGAAAGACAACATGGGAAACATGAAGAATGATCTAAAAGTAGACATCAAAGGTTTAAAAATTTGATACAAGAAGTGTTTCCTAATGGCGAAAATATAGTAGAGGAAACTCATAATGAGAAAAAAATAAATGTTAATTGTGATTTCATAAACTATAAGGTTAGATGGAAGAACCACCATATTCCAAAGATGGATATGAGGAAGTTTGATGGCAAGGATCCCATAACATGGATACTATAGATGGAGCAATATTTTGATCTTCATAATGTGAAAAACACACAAAAGGTAAGAATTTCAACTTTACATTTAGAACAAAATACATTTGTATGGTATCGATGGCTTTGCTCCCGTAAAAAAAAATTCACTTGGTCAATTTTTACGGAGGAAATGATAGCACATTATGAGGATACAAAAAGCAACACCTTCTTTATCCAATTGATAAATCTCAAACAAAATGGTTTAGTGGTGGAGCACATCCAGGACCTCCAAAAATTGAATATAAGGGTAACTGATATTCCAGAGGAACATAGGATTGATGTCTTCATAGGGACTTTAAAGGATAACATCCAACATGAAGTTCGCGTTTGCGAACCTGATTCATTAGAAATGGCATTCAGGTTGGCAAGAAAAATTGAATGTAAAACTATGGTGACAAGGAAGCCTACCACTCACATATATAAGTATGGAAGTGTTGCTACTCCTAGACTTCCACAACCTACAAGGTTGATACCACAAAAATTGGAAGAAAAAAGAGCAAAAGGGCTTTGCTACAGTTGTGATAGCAAATACACTAAAGGTCATAAGTGTGTAGAGAAGAAATTATTTTACATAGATTGTGAAGAGGAAGAAGAAAATGAACAAGAATATTCAAAAGAAGAGGATATACACTCAAGATTTTTAAAAACTTACCACAGGGTGAAGAAAGAATTTTTTGGGGTGGCCTTAAATCTGATATTCAAAAGATACATGGAAACCCAAAGCTTATTGTGAGCGACAGAGATCCCATTTTTACTGGAAATTTTTGGACGGAGTTATTTTATTGTTTGGTACTCAATTAGCTCATAGCACATATTATCATTCTCAATCCGATGTTGAAACTGAGATAGTGAATAATTTTTTTGAAGGATATCTTCGTTGTTTTGTATCTGATAAACAAGCACAATGGGTCAAGTGGTTACCTCTTGCTGAATGGTGGTATAACACTTCCTTCCATATTACAGCAAAAAATACCCCATTTATGGCACTTTATGGATATCATCCACCATCCATCACATCATATTTAAGAGAAAACTCTAAGGTTCAAGCAATGGAAGATCAAATCAAGCATCAACAAGAAGCTCTCCAACTCTTAAAGGATAACCTAAACTTGACACAAAATCGAATGAAACAACAGGAAGATCAACATCGTAAAGAGAGAAGTTTTGATGTAGGAGACTGGGTATTTTTACGCCTAAAAAAATACAAACAAATGTCCCCCAAGCAAGCTAAGAAGGATAATAAATTATTGCCAAAATATTATGGTCCTTACAAGGTGTTGCAAAAGATTGGTACTATGGCATACAAATTGGAGCTTCCTACTTCTTCGCGAGTGCATCTAGTTTTCCATGTTTCATGCTTAAATAAGGTTATAGGTGAATATCTTTCAGTTCAAACAATATTTCCAGAACTTCTTGAGAAAGAAAAAATCATATTGGAAATTGAAGCGGTCACGGAAACAAGAACTCGACAGCTACGAAATCGATCAATTTCAGAGTATCTCATCAAGTGGAAGAACTTACCCACTGAAGACTCTACATGGGAGGATGAGAATTTTATACAGAAGCACACAGAGCTACTCAAGCGTTGAGGACAACACTTTTTTGAAGGAGAGGGGCATGCTAGGTCCCTATATTACTAGTTTAGTCCCTTATTGTTATTAGTGTAGCCCCCTTATTTTTATTGTTGTACCCTTGTAACCCAAATATTGTTATTATTGTGCCCTTACATTGTTATCGTTAGGTCGGCTAGGATTATATTGTGGGCCCATGGACTCTTATATATAGAAGGATGTTTGGGACATTTGTATCATCCAAGAATTTTTCACTTATGTAATGTATTGGAGGTTGCCCCCTCAAAGTGGTTGATTTCTAAGGCATTGATCTCTCTTTTCTTCTATTTTTGGGGTTGCTTTCATAATAGTATGGAGGTAAGAAAATTATCTACAGATCTTTTTTTAATGTCAAACAATAATTTGCATTGAAAATATGAGTTTAGTGGAAAAATATAGAAAATTACAATTTTCAACATCAAAGAAGGGCAAAAAGTGTTTACCAACTTCATGTTTTCACCCTTTAAAACAAGAATCCAAAGGCCACAATGTCTCGACCTACCATCCTATAGGAATCTAATAGGTACACTATGCATCCTCTAGTTAGCTCCATAGGATTCTAGAGTCCACCCTCAAGGTCTCCACCTATGAAACACCATAAGAATTATTAGAGTACACAATTTCTCCCCATACTTGGCAGGAATCCAGAGTAAATCATGACTCCACCTTCTCAAGATGACATGATTTTGTTTACACCATTCTCCTCAATGTGCTTCCAAGCATTAGCATACACTGATATTTCAACCTTTCCTTCAAAAAATTCTCTTGAAATTATCCTCATGAATCCCAATGTGTCTGATCGCTTCGTGTGCTCCTACGAAATAATGTTTTTACTATATTATATATATCCCATAATTTTCTTCAATGCTTGCACTAAAAATGAAATTAATTCATCATGGAGTTAGGTGAAAAAATAAATCCAGTGGCTTGGATTTATAAGAAACTCCTCCACCTCATACTTCTAAATTTGTGTCCACTCGTCCAGCCCAATAATTGTGTTACATTTCCACAATATTTACATGAATCGCAATTCATAATGACATATACAAGAGGGGAAAAATGGGTTATCACAGACCCCCCCTTAATAGAGGAACATCATCCTCAATGTTCTATATATGAACACAAAACTAAGAATTGATCTTTATATACACAACCCTTCTTAAATTTACTTTCAAAGTAAACAAAAATGGGTATGATACCATAATTTGATCATTAATTTCCCATGTGGCCTCATCTGGTCCAAAGTACCTCCACTACACCTTGACCTACACAATTACTTGATTCTAAAGCATGATCTTCCTTTGATCCAAAATGCATTGTGGTTTTGGTTGGAATTCTCCCCCATATTCTACCTATATCATAGACTAATCAACAACATGATTAGCGTCATGTATATAATTTTTAAGCAAATAAATATGTAAAATGTTATGGGATTTCATTTTCAGCAGTAAGGCTAGTATGTAAGCCATAGACTCCACCCTTTCTAAGATGTAGAAATGTACACAAAATATTGGTGCTAACTTAGCACAAGACCCATTTTTCATTGAAATTTTCTTTGGTCTGATATTCAGGTAAACATGTTTCCCCACTTGAATTTCCCTATGCATTATTTTCTTATCTGCATAGCTCTTTTGTTTGTCTTAAACTACTTTCAATTTCTTCTTTATAATAGCTACCTCTTGTTGCATTTCCTTTAGCATATTAAGTCCAAGAAGCACCCTATTCACTATCTCATTCCAGCTAATGGGTGTACTACACCTTCTTCGATATAGAGCCTCAAAAGGACTCATCTTTAATGATTCTTGGTATCCATTGTTATAAACAAATTATAAAAAATATAGAAACTCTTCCCACCTCCTAGGATGATGCATGGCATACATCCTTATCATGTCCTATAGTACCCTATTTACTCTTTCAGTTTTTTGATAAATTTGCGGATGATACACTCTAATGAATTCCAACGATGTTCCAATATCGTAAAAAATTGGTTTCCAAAACATTGAATTGAACCTGGCATCCTGATCCAATATGATCTTATTTTTTACACCGTACAATTTGAATATTTATCTCGTGAAAATATAAGCAAATATTAATTTCCTCATGGATGGACTTGACTACTATAAAATGAGATACCTTACTTAGCTTGTCCACCACTACCAGTATGGCATCACGCTACCTAGATCTCCATGGTAGTCCTGTGATGAATTCCATACATATGACTTCCCACTTATACTCAAGAATGGGGATTGTTGTAACAATCTCACTACATTTATGCACTCCACTTTCACTTGCTCACACTCCAATTTCTTGGTAATCTATTTTTCAACATCGTTTTTCATGCATGACTAATAGTACATATTTTTCATAAATGTTATCTTTTTTTATAACAAATATGGCTTGAATAAGTTATTTCATGGAACTCATAAAATATGAGCTTCTTCAAGTTTCCCATACAAGTTATATAACACCTTCCTTTAAACTTCAACAAACCATCATCTGTAAGTGAGTAATCCATACTCAATACTCCTTCTTTTTCTTCTTGCAAACATTTTTTCACTTGTTGGTAATCCTCATCTTGATGAATTTCCTCTCTAATTATTTGTTTAATATCACTTCACAAGTACTCATGGATGCCAAATGAGTCACTTGTAGTCTTATGCAGAGTGGATCTTCTACTTTATTTTCCTTTCCTTTGATGCTTCATATCTGGAAATCAATTTTTTTAATAAATGCTAGCCATCTTGCCTATCTTCCATTTAGCTTGGGTTGTTCAAATAAATATCTCAACCCTCCATGATCTAACATCAAACAAACTTCCTTCCAAGCACGTAATGCATCCACATTTTGAATGCATGTGCTATCACTAATATCTACAGATTATTATTAACATAATCCTGCTCATTCTAATTCAACTCCCTTGATTCATAACATACTACCTATTCCTCTAGCTTTCAAAATACATTGTGTCATTCATTTTAGGCATATGTGCAAGCCACAAAATCCTTTTTGGTTCTATAATTCTTAATATCAAAATCTGTGCAAAGAAATGTTTTAATTTCTCAAAACTAGTTTCATGTTCTCTTGTTCGTCGGAATTTAATTCATTTTATCTTCCATGTCATTATTGAATGCCAAATATTTGAAAATTTAATAATTAATTTTCAGTAATATCTAGGTAATCCCATAAAGGATTTGAATTTTGTCACATTCTAAGGAGTATGTAATTCCATTATGTCTCTGATCTTCTCAATATCTATCGCTATTCCTTCCTTGGAAAAAATGTGTTCCAAGTATTGAACTTGTGATTGGAAGGAATTGTAATTTTTAGCTTGGAATAAATCTTGTGCCCTCTTAATAATTGCAACATTTCTATGAAATGTTCTCCATGTTCCTCCTTAGTATTATAATAAATAAAAATTTCATCTACAAGGACCAACATCAACTTCTCCACATATGGACTAATAATGTTGTTCATTAAACACATCAACCCCATTGGAGCATTGGTGAGTCCAAATGGCACCACCAGAAATTCATAATTTTGATGCCTTGTTCTAAAGGTTGTCTTGTGAATGTCTTCCACCTTAATTTGAAGCATATGATTCCAAGACCTAAAGTATAACTTTGAAAATATTGTATCTCCCCTCTCCTAATCGAAAAATTCATCTATCATATGTAAAGGATACATGTTCTTGATCATGAAATTATTTAATTTCCTATAGTTTATGAGCATTCTTAATGTGGTATCCTGTTTTTTCACAAATAGTACTAGAGTTCCTTTCGGTGACACATTGGGTCGAATGTATTCCATTTCTATCATTTCCTTTAATTGTAATTTTAACTCCACGAGCTCTCATTTTCTCATGTATATAGAGCCTTTGACACCAGTGTCAATCTTGGAAATAATTCAATTGAAAATTGAATTTCTATTATTTGTGCCAATCCTGGGATTTCCTTAGGAAATGCACAACTAAATTATTTTAATATATGATACTCTTTAATTTTTCCTCTGTTATCTTATGATTCACTAGTCATTAGGAAAAATATAATTCATGCCCTTTTTAGTTGCACCACTTCATGTACAACACTAATATTTTCTTGATAGTCATAGGTTTCCAACAAGTATACACAACCATTTACACAACATATGAAAAGAACATAATATATTCTTCACTTCAGCAACATAAGAGCTTAATTCAAGTACTTGAACACCCGTTGAAACATACTTTGATGCTCTACAAGCATAAGAATCATAACATCATAACATGGCATCACAACATAAACATAATAAACATAACAACAATTTTATCAACACAAGCATGCCGTCAATTTCAACTTCAATTGTGAATACATTAATGACCCCATAGCATCACCCTTTTCCATCAATGAAAAATTCTCTAAAAATTTGGTCCAACCTTCTTTTTACATTCCTATTGGTGGTGTACATTAATACAAAATAATCCACTAATATTTGTCCACCAAGAAATATTCCATTTTGAGCTTCATACCTCAAAAATCCACCCATTTATTTTCTCTATATTTATCTTTGAATTGTTCACTATTTCCTTTTCACCATTATTGGAAACCTTTTAGCACCACTGAGGGGTGTGGGGGGGGCGGAGGGGGGGGGGGTGGGGGGGGGGTGAATCAGTAGTGTGATCTTCTTAACAATTTTGCCTTTTGTTTAGTATACTGAATCACACACATTAATTGACAACAAATCATTAAAAATTTGCAAATTTATGCATAAATCATAAGAAAATATAAACCATATGAGAAACATAACCATGAACAAGAGAAAAATAAAGCATCAACACATGAGACAAAAGATATCTAGTGGAAAACCCTTCACTCGGAAAAAAATCACCCTTTTTGTTGTTGCGCTAGTACTATGAATCTCTATTATTTCAAGAAATGTTTTTTTACATAGACAGATGACTTCGATAAGCCTGGAGACTCAACCCCATATACAATAGGCCAACATTAATAACCCAGGAGACTTGATTCTACTAATCAGCTCGGAAGAATCTATTCTCACATGGATCTATGGACTACCATCCGTTGAAGGCTACCACGATTAATGATCCTCGCCCAACCTTGATTAGACTATCCAACTTCTATTTGATGGAGAAATTATTCCTTTCATTGATGCTTCAATATCACTTCTCCAATTTCATTAAGTCATTTCTCCTCTAGACTATGCATACATCATTTCATCTATTTTCAAACTGGATTTAAGATGCTCTACTCAACAAGAATTCAACTCTGCAATTTAAGTCTCAACAAAAAGACACCATCAATAAATCAAATAAAATACCACCAAAAACATGCTCTTAAAACAAGAAAAATAGTGGCTCACATCCACTCATAATCTCTATTCCAATCCTCCAAACAAAAACTTGGCTACAAAAAACTCTAATATGACCTTAATATTGAAGCATCGCTTCATCAATATGCTCCATTCACTGCCATTTACAATCATACACTTAAGAATATATGCTCTCAATTGATTCTGGAGCATTCCTTTTGTATGAATCCCTCTTAAACTCACTCTCATACTCAACAAAACAATCCTCGGCTCCAAAGTGAAGTATATGAAACATGAAGGGCGAGATTAACCTTTCGGCTAAAATCAAAAGTTTACAAATTTGACTAAATCAATACACTAACACTAGTAATTGTGCACTAAAATTTTTCACATCATTGGAGGACCTTTTTAAACCATTCACGGACTTTACAGCTTATTTAAAAGCCTATGGGAATTTCCATTCCAATTTTCATCCGATTTGCGCAAGGAATGCAGAATTTTTATTATGAAAAAGATCATTCACATGCACAACACTGGGTAAAGTAGATTGGGGACCTTTGGTCACATGCACAAGCCTTTCTCCCAACAACTGGAGCCTTTCAATTGAATGCATAATCCTATCTCGATGTGACTAGGAGTAACATAAGGAAAATCAATGAACCCTCAGCTCATAAACTTTACCACCTATTGGATCACCTTCTTTAACTCTTGTACATTCATCAAAACCTCTATTGTAGCCTCTGACACATATACAAATGGATAAATCTTGTCTCCCAATTTTCACTACTAGGTTGACCTAAAATGCCAACAAATAAGGTCAGAAAGGCTTCCAACATGTCCTCCACTCTCCAACAAACATTTGGGAAACCTGCCATACCTTTGACAGACCTGCAATACCTCTGTAACATCATTAACATCATCATGATGAGGCCAAAAAATCATTGCAACAAGTCATTTCCATGATCATAGATGAAGACATAGTATACCAACTCAACTGTGTGTCATCTCAACAACATGAAAGGCACTTGAGGAATCATCTCCATCACATGTATATTTGCATCATCCACCAATGCCATCATCTGAAAATCATGTGTGTGACATCATATAGCTTACATCAATCGAAACACAAACATCTCAATTCCAACACAACTAGTTGCAACTATGCTATAAGAAATACATCCAAACATCACCTAGTTTACATGAGGTTGACATCAATGCCAACATGAGCTAGCTTCCATCATGAACCAATTACAACATTAGCTAGTTGGAACCATTCACACCATAATGCTAACAATACCCCCCTTTCGCATTTATGTAAACCACACAAACTCTCTAGACCACCATCCTCTATCAGTCCCCCTTTGACATTAATGACAAAGGGTCAGCTCCATATGGCTGAAATATGATGCATATCAATCAACATACAAGCCTCTCATATCAATAGTAGTAAGAAACATATATAACCAAGAAACACCATAGAAACATATCACCCCAATCAACCTCTATAAGCATCAACCTTATGCACAATCAACCATAAGTAGCAATGTGCAACAATATCCAACAATATGCACATGAGCATTAATCCAACACTCTCTATAATATAAAATACATGCCTATCTCAAAACAAAAACATCAATAGCCAATCATATCCTCTATGCTCATATCATGCAGTCAATAGCTCCAAAATTCACAACATAGCATGATGCACACTATGAACACCTCCAAGTGGACCATGATGCTAAAAATGAATGGATGAAGTAAAAAGAGAAAATAATACTCCCCCTGAACATATGCCATCTCCAAGTTGGTGTAACAACTTTTGCTACAATAAAACCATATGGACATAGACTCCACATGACCATGATTGAATGACATATGAAATTGAAAATAAATGGTTTTAGAAATGACATATGACCTCATACATGAACATTACATGAACTCATGACTCATGACTAGACGAATCAAATATAATACAATATAAGTACATAGTGTCACGAGCATTGCACATGTATTTTTAATGAGTTACATAGTTGCTATAATCAGTATTCCCTATGAGCTAAAGGCTCAAAAACATGTTGCAACATGGTTGTTACAACATCATTATCCCATACAAGTGGCTACAAAATAGACTCACGATACTCCTCCAAGATATGCCTATCGCCATGATGACTCAACTAATTATTGACTGGACCCAATACCAAAGTGAAATGATGAAATAGTGGTAAATATATGTCTATAATAAATGACACATAATAGCCTATACATGGTCGTTCCATGTCTCATCTCAGTTTTATGCACCTTATACCACTGAACTCCTTCAATGCATGGTTGTACCATATTTTCAACCAACTTGTGAGAGAAATCAAAAGCATATATATGGCTGAGAAATGTATCACTTTCACTCAAAAAACATGTGTAAAGAAGCTACAAATAATTGAGTGAAAAATAATGAGGAAAAATTTCAAATGACCCATATAAAACTCATACTATGCATATCTCCCCCTGAGCTCAATATACCTCCAATAAATAGGTTGATCTGCAATAACTTGTACCCCTCAGCTCAATATACCTCCAATAAACAAGTCGATCTGCAATAACTTGTACACATCTAGCTGTCATACTACTACCATACACTCCCCCTGAGGTTATGCTCCTCTCATGAAATTATATGCAATCCTCTATGAGTATGCGAGAAATAATTATGGACTACAGTAGGGAATGCTCTTCACTACTTGAAGAGTTGTTTCTCCTTATTTCTCTACATGGTATTTGGTTGCTTCTTTTATTTATTCCCTATTTTTTTTCTAGGTCCTATTTGTTTTTGTTTCTTTTTTTGGTTTTGGATTGAGTAACAGGGAATCAAGTAGTCTCTTGTCATATGGCCAAGGTTATGACATGTGTAGCACTCCACATGGCCAAGATACGAAGCAAGAGGATAAAATCTCTTGTTGCTCATGCCAAGTCTATACCTTGCATGCAATATGGTTCTCCTCCATTGGATAGACCTACAATATATTTCCTTATGGAAAAACAAGTTACATGAGTAAAAATAACCATAAAATATTCAATTATACATGTTGGCCAATCTCCTTGGATGCTGAAATTGCTGCAAGATTATTAGGTATGTTACCAGGTGCAAGCCCCAGAAGTGATGATTGACGCTATGTGATTCATTTCACTAGTTTCAATCCCACTTGTTCACCGCTATGAGCATCACCCGATGCAATGAGTGCTAAGTGGACTATTCAAAAATCATGAGAAATTATGAGTGCTATGTGGACTATTCAAAAATCATGAGATTAGTCAGTTACAACTACCTCTCATGGAAATCGTCATAGATGAATGACTTACTTAACGCAGTTAAATCCAAAAAATGATATCTAACACAATGTTAAATTTCACAATCTATATAGAGAGAAAGAAAGTGCACCAAGTTAGAGATCAAACCTCTAAACCCAATCAATTTTGTAAATCTTACCCATCAAAAATTTTGATCCTTTGCAACTTATAATAAATTTGTATTTAAAATAAATCCATACTAATTTTATTATGTTCAAAAATAATAATAATAATCTCCATTATATTAAATTTTATTTACTAGAAAAGAAACCATAGAAAAGAAACCATTTTCAAAGTAGTAAGAATATGAAACGTACAAATCTTAAAAATTTTCCAACCTATAAATTAAAAAAAAATGTATATTTATATAAAATCATTAAAAAAAAACAAAAAAAACATAATACTCCTTGTTTTATAAAGCCGAATATTATTATTTCCAAACCATTTTCATTGTAGTAATAGTATCAAACGTACTAATTTTAAAAATTTCCAACCTATAAATTAAAAAAATTATATTTATATAAAATCAATAAAAAAAAAATACATAATACTCCTCGTTTAATTATATTTATATAAAATCAATTAAAAAAATAAATAAATAATACTCCTTGTTTTTTAAGCCGATTATTATTATTTCCTTTTATACTTTTTAGAATTGATAGATGCCTGAGCTGCTCATGTGTTTTTGGTTCATATACCCAGAGTTGGATTGTGACGGGCAAAATTCCCGTCACATGGTGTTTTGCCCCTCTTTTTTAAGTCTAACCGTTTACTGTGATGTGCTGTGAAGTTTAGGAAACATATTTTTGACGGGTTGTTATTTTAAAAAAAAATAGCAGTTGGGTTAGGTTGGGCTGGGTCAAATTGATAGGAATTGTTTACTCAGTAAACCAAATAGCCTGGACGGCAGTTTTTTGCCGGAATCCGGGCAACTAAAATTCAAGAAATCAGGTAGTTGGAGTGTTTGGAATCCATTTTTGATAGCAGAAATGGATTTAGCACTACCAAAAACCCTTAAGGCACTCAAAATACTAAAGTTTAACAACTGAAAACATGATTATGATAAAATCTTTTTCGGATTTTAAAAAAATCTTTGCCGGAATCCGAACCAAAACATTACCTGAAAAAACTACGGCTGCGAAAATTATTTTACTCTTTTTTTTTTTTTTTTTATCATAGAATTCTTGACCTTTTTGGTGCCAAGTGAGCTATCTCTCAATTAATAATGTATTTCTTGACCATGCCAGTTAGACCATCCCCACAAAGATTTGTGGCATCCGCTGATGCAGAGGCTAGCATTAATATTGTCTTTCTTATATCCTTTCTGGTATATTTAATTATATCATAAAATAATTATGTATTTTTATGTTATTTACCTTCTCGCTTGCATTTGGGTTTGAATGTGGATGATTTTCCTTTCCAATGGACTAAGTGATCCTAATTTACGTTCAGTTAAAAAGAAATTATGTTTCCTTTTTATGATTTACTTTTTCATATGTAAAAGTAATTATGATAATACAATGATGTGTTAGCTTTTATGACATGTGTAGGTAATGTATATCTAATTATCCAATGTTTTGGTGAAAATAATATTTGTAGTTTATTTCCAAAGCCTTCAACATCATTTAATCTCTAACAAATCATTATATAATATAAGTATTATTTGCTTTTACTTTGCTTTATGGCATATTTTAGTTTAACATGAGTGAGTATCATTCTTTACCTAAGTCAATCTGCAACAATTATCATTTTATGGTTACTTTATTTCTCTTTTACTATGCATTAAAGTGATATTTAATTTAAAATCAACTAGTCATTCTTTTAAGCTTAATAACAACATTGCGAAAGTAAGCCCCATTGCATGGTTAATGGTATATAATTTATTTTAACAAAAATTACAATCAAATACTTTTAATACTTTTAATCTTTGAGAGTGATTTTAATCTTGTTAATTTGATTATTGGAAAGTTATAATATAAAGAGTAGTTTTCAAAATATAAAATATGTTATTATTATCAATTATAAAGGAACAATAAGATTTAGGATTCAATAAACAATTTGTGTGTTTGGTTAATTTTTTTTTTTTCATATATGTGAAATTTTTTAACATTGAAGGAAAAAATTTTAATTTGTGAAAATCAATTTATTAATAAAACATCATTAAAAGGGAAAAATTTTAAACCTAAATTTTACTAGAAAATGGTATAAAAATCCAAAACATCAAAAAAATATTGTTTAAGAGATAAAAAAAAAATCCAAATTCCAACCTGGCATATACCAATGTCATCGTCATAGATCTATACAAATGTCCATGTGCAGGGACATGTGCCAACGCCGAAGTGAGAGATCTGTGCGATGTAAATAACATGTTATCATATCCAGATGAAAATTTCAATGCCAAGTAAAGCATACGCTCAAAGCTTGGGTGCAAATCAATGTTTAAAAGCATCAATGGTTTTATCTCCACTTTCTCCTTACTCGTTTTGGTGCTGTGACTGGACTTCTCATTAATAAATGCAAATTCCTCCTCATGCATCCAGATGGTGATGAGTGTGAGATCAACTTCATTGCTGATTTCTTGTGGGTGCAAACAAGGCATATTTCAAAGGGCATTACATACCTTGGCTTTAAATTGAAATGAGGCAGATATAGATCGACTGACTAGACTTGGCTGCTGGATAAGTTTAGGAACATGATATATAAGTAGGCTCATCGATGGTTGTCGCTTGGAAGGAGATACATTTTGGTCTAGGCGGTGTTACAACAATTTGTGGTATTTTGGGGACATCTGTTTCTTCTCCCTGCACGCATGATTTATCTTATTAATGCTATTATATCACATTTTATTGGGGCAGGGGCATCAAAGGGGAAAAAATTCCACCTTTGCAAGCTGGATAGGATGACAATGCCGAAAGAATACGGGGTTGGGGCTTGTTGCATGTCTATTCCTTTCTAAAGGCCCTCTTAATCAAATATCTATGGAGGGTACTTAATGGTAATGGCATTTGGTCGAGAATTTGTCGGGTAAAGTATATTGATGGTGAGCCTCTTATACGGATTTATCAAGGCACTTTCACCCAGAAAAGACTAGAATATGCCATATCGAAGGGTTTCATAAAAGTAATGGATCTTTTCGCCTTGTGTTTGGCCTAGAGATTTGGAAAAGTGGGGAGTTTTGTGCCGCGCGGGGTAGGATCATTGGTCATATGCAGGGTCTCCCTAGTGAGGATTGACTAGCTCATATTCTAGCCTATAGAGAGATATTTTTCATGTCACAGATTATTGACTCTTGGCATCAAGGATGCCCAAAGTGGAAAATGGCGACCCAACTTGGTTTGGTGAATAGAGATGTACAGGCTTGGAAACAATATGTGGATAATTTACGTGCTTGTGGTTTTTGCTTCCACCTTGGGGGTGACAAGATTGTATGGGATGGTATCATGGTGGACTGGTTGTGCAGGAAATCTACTTGTTTATCATTAAAAACCGCATTGGGGCCACCACTGGTGTATTGGCGCTGGAATATCCCATATAAAGTCATGTTGTTTGGATGGCTGGTATGGATGGGATGGGCACTCGCATGGGACAATCTCATTAAGAGAGGCATATGCATTTTTTGTCATAACCATGAGGAATCAATTGCCCACCTATTTCTTGAATGTCCGTGGGTACTCAGAGTTTGGGAATTATTCTCAAATTTTCATATTGACCTGGGATGGAGACCGGATAATATTGGCAATACATTTTCTACCTAGGGGGATCTCAAAGGGAAATTTAAAACATTGTCTTTCTTCTTCATCTGGGAGATCTGGCTGGCTCGGAATCGGGCTATTTTCTATGATTATCCTATTAATATTGGGCACATTTTTAGTGCCATCGTGTCTTGGATTAGTTCGATTCCTATTGAAAGGGACCTTTCACATAGGATTAGGCCTCATCCTATTTCCCTGCCTGCGGTATTTTTTGATGGTGCACAAAAGGGTGGTGTATGTGGATGTGGTGCCTGGATAAAGATAGACAACCTACAGAGATTCCAGATGCACTGGAATGGGGGCATGGGGTCCAATATCAAACCCGAGCTATTGACCTTGTGGAGTCGTTTATGGATGGCTATCAACTTACAATTATCCTCTATCAATGTATATGGTGATGCTAAGGTTGTATTGGGCATGGGGTCCAATATCAAACCTGAGCTATTGATCTGCAAAGTGATATTTTAAGCAATTTTTTCTAGTTGCACTATTAAAATCTGGTCCATTTTTGTTACGTCTGTTCTGGCATCTTGTTTTCTTCCGACATAGTAAAGGATTCCGTTTATGCAATTTAGGGTATCATATATTGTAATCCTTTACTTGGGTGTCTCAGTTATTTTTGGTTTATTTTGGAAAGTAGTTATGGTTAATCATTTTGATATCAATAATATAATTAAAAAATATTAAAATCTAGTCAATTAAAAAGGATCGGGTTTTTGCATATTACATTCATCACACACTTCTATGTGTCTCAATATTACTGATATACAATTAAAAAATAAATTAAAAATAAATATATAATGTCCAAAAGAACACTCATTAGACTTCTATGTGTCTCAATAATATGCATATACAATTAAAAAATTAAATTAAAAAAAATAAATGATGTCCAAAAATAGCCAATGTAATTATAGGTATTTTTAAGATTTATGTGCATTTGTACTATTATAGGTATTTTGAAGATTTATGTGCATTTGTACTATTAAGATTCATATGCGTGATTTAAATTTTTGGTAGATATAAAGTTACAATGATTTTTTTCCAAGAATAGTTAAAACAATTTATGTTGATTAACTTTTCAATTATATGATAGAGAGATTCTATTTAAATTACAGACCTAAAATTATAAATTTTAGTTTGATTTTTTTTTTTAATTAATAATTTTTAAACACTGCATATCATTCTATATTAATAATCGAACGACTTATACATCGAAGTACATACATATTAATAAAATATATTAAGATTTTTTTCTTCTCAAATATTTTTTGCTTTTAAATATTAAAATGATATCAAATTATTTTATTTTTAACATTTAAATATTTTATTTATATTTAAAATAAAAGCATTATTTTTGCTATTACTATTCTTTGTAAATGTTACAGGTCAAAATTGTGTTATCTTACTACTTTTTTTCATTGAAAAATTTCCTTCTTATTAAAATATTTTACTTTGTGTTAATATTGAAGTATTAATTTATGCCTAATATTGCAAATTTTTAATTAATAATTTTTTTTTAAATTGATGTTCTAAACTACCTCAAAAATAGTGAAGAAATTACATATTTATTTGGAAAGTAAAATGCATTTATAGATAAAATAATAAATTTATATATGTGTGAGAGAGATATAAAATTATACTATTTTGTGTAAGAAATTCTTTCGGTGAAAATCACATGTAGGGAACTTTTGCCTACGCGTTTCGAACTAGCTAGTGTGGCTCATCATCAGGACAAGATGAGAAATCTTAACCAAAAAAACCAGATTAAATAGACAGGAAAACTCCAACTAGCCGTTAGTAACATAACGTTTAGTTTGACTAAATTAATAAAATAAATTAAATTTCCATCAATAAAACTATATTTTATTATGTATGATTTCCAATAAAAAATTTATTAAAAGTTTTTAATTTAAATTTAATTCAATATTAATGATTTCCAATAAAAATAATGTTAAAATATTTTTTTATTTTTTATTTTAATACTTTGAAAAAAATAAAAGAATAAAAGAATAAAATAAATAAATAAATAAATAAATATAAAATAAAAATAAAAATAAAATTAAATAAAATTAAAATGGAAATTAAAAATCTAAAAGAAAAATAAATTTTAATTTAACAAAATAAACGAAATTAAATAGAATAAATAATAAACAAATAAAATAGTAGAAAATAAATATAAAATAATAATTAAATTATTAAATAATTTAATTTCATAGCTAAATAAATTCATACAGTAATAAGGAAGCGACTTAAAAAAAATATAAACTTATATATAAATAAAATAAAATAAAATAGATAAAAAAAAAATATGCAAAAAAAAAAAAAAAAAAAACTAAGCAAACAAATATAAAGAAAAAGGGAGCTAGAGGGAGTACAAAAGGAAAAATAAAAGGCAACTAAGAGTGAAGGGAGGGAATCCAACATCTACTGATAGTCCACCCATCGTCTTTATTAAGGTTGACAGGACCCGTTGACAGGACCCATCGTCTCTATTAAGGTTGACAGCCTGTCAACATTAATAGAGACGATGGGTGGAGTGTCAGTAGATGTTGGATTCCCGCCCTTCACTCTTAGTTGCCTTTTATTTTTCCTTTTGTACTCCCTCTAGCACCCTTTTTCTTTATATTTGTTTGCTTCTTTTTGTTTTTCTCTTTTTTGTTTTTTGTTTTTTTGGTGTATTTTATTTTTATCTATTTTATTTTATTTTATTTATATATAAGTTTTTTTTTTTTAAGTCACTTCCTTATTACTGTATGAATTTATTTAGCTATAAAATTAAATTATTTAATAATTTAATTATTATTTTATATTTCTTTTTTACTATTTTATTTGTTTATTACTTATTCTATTTAATTTGGTTTATTTTATTAAATTAAAATTTATTTTTCTTTTAGATTTTTAATTTTAATTTTAATTTTATTTAATTTTATTTTTATTTTTATTTTATATATATATATATATATATATATATATTTATTTATTTTATTTTTATTTATTTTAATTTTTTTTTGAAAGTATTAAAATAGAAAATAAAAAATTATTTTAACATTATTTTTATTGGAAATCATTAATATTGAATTAAATTTAAATTAAAAAATTTTAATAAAATTTTTATTGGAAATCATACATAATAAAATATAGTTTTATTGATGGAAATTTAATTTATTTTATTAATTTAGTCAAACTAGAGGTTATGTTACTAACGGCTAGTTGGAGCTTTCCTGTCTATTTAATCTGTTTTTTTGGTTCAGATTTCTCATCTTGTCCTGATGATGAGCCACACTAGCTAGTTCGAAACATGTTGGCAAAAATTTCCTACATGTGATTTTCACCGAAAGAATTTCTTACACATTTTATGGATCACAGAAGAAAAATTCCCAATATACTATTTTGTTTGAAATTTTAAATATTTTATTGATAGTTTTAGTTTTTCTATATTAATAGTTTGTTAATTAAATATCAATTTTTTTCTTAATATGTATAGAATTACACATCCTATTCTGAATCATATTCCATTAAAAAAATTTTATCATAAATTTTATTTTCATTTTTTTTTTATGCCTTCGTTGCGGGCACGAGGTGTGTGATATTTCTGTATTATGCAAAAGATATTACATGGACTGTATTATTTTAACTTTTGATGTAGGAGCACTGGAGCACCTTAATTAAAATAAAAATTGAATGCTTCGAAGGGTGAAACATGGACAACCATTTGTAAATAGGGTCAAATTCTGTGAAACAGAGCTAAATTGATGGAAGCGATAAGTCTCTAGAAGACTCACTAAATTGTAATTATCTGCCATGTAATCAAATAAAGAGATTTAGGGGTTTAGTTGAGCGATTGTGGGAGAAGAACTCATGGATCTTAGATGATCCACTCACTTGTAATTTCTTTAGAAATGTGAGTTTGTATGTCTAGATAGGGAGGTGCAGAGTGCAATGTAGCTTGAGGGCGAAATTTTTGATTCAGGCTAGAGTGGCCTTAGCTTGTAATTCGAGCTCAGAAAATAATGAAATGTGTGTGTGTCATTTCATTCCGAATTCTCAATATATTGTGTGTTATTTATGTTAATTGACATGTTGTGTGAGTATAAGTGGTTAAAGAAGTTCCTATGAACTTTGCATAGATAAAGCTATGGCAAAGCATGAATTATTGAATGACAACCCCATCGATAGGAATTAGAGTGAAGGATGAAGAGACGAAGAAGAGCCGCGTGAAGGAGGCGATTGGACAGCGAGTATCGAATCACAGAATTGAAGTTTTAAGATTAAGCTGTAGAGATCACATCACAAGTTAAATGATATAACTTGCGATGTAATAGAGGGTGAGCAGTGAGGACGGTTAGATCTAGGCACAGATCAATGATGGAAGTTAAATCACAAATAGATCGATTTCTCAAATTGCAGATTTTAATGTTTAGCGCTAAGGAATCGCGCAATATGTTATTTGGATTGTGATGCGATGAGGAGAATGGAAACATGTCAGCATAGCACACCAACGCATATCGCACATCACATAAATTATGGTTTAACTCTTATCGGTATAGCCTTAAAATTGCGGGCAACGATTTACGATAAGTTGTAAAAGTTGGGATGTTGCGATGCGACATCATCATCGCAACTTCGCATCGACGATTTCATTGTTTACCATTTAAGCCATGTGTTATAGTTTTCCATATGTGATATCAAATAAGTTGCGAAGTGTGATTGCTTTCGATTGGTCACCATGTTGTGGCATCCTACAACCACAGTTTCCTGTGTATGTAAGTGGTTTGAGTTTATGTGCGATCTATTTTAAAGTGATCGTTGTTGATTGCATGCATATGTATGTTTAATAAACTCCAATATTGTAATTCAGTGGGAGTAAAGGGAATTTATGTGGGCCATAACCCACAGGTCCATAGTATTATATGTAAATTGCAGTTTCATGTTGCATCAAGTGGTATCAGAGAAAGTTAAGATTTCTTGCGTGCAAAGGAAGGAGGTAAAAATATGTTGAAGATTGGTAAGCTTGTGGTATTTATATTTTTGTGCAGGTAGCAGCTCAGGAAGGTGAGAAGATTCCAGTAGAATAGAGAAAGGTGTGCTCAAACGGTTCCAAAGAAGAGAGAACCAGAGAAATGTCTAAAGACTAAGCTCAGATGACAGAAGCTTAGTGAGGTATCATGTAGTAGGGAGGACTTGCTACTCTAGAGGTTTTGTTGCAGCTCACGGAAAGATCACAAAGGAAATTCCATAGAGGATGTGGGTAGAATTGCTAAAGAAGAATATTTGGTACTGATAACATGTAGTACACTTGTTACAGAGATGAAGAAGGCATATGAATAGGAGGTCATAGAATTTTTTTCCCTTGGGAGTATGATACAGGAGCATCGGAGCACCTTAATTAAAATTAAAATTCAATGCTACGAAGGGTGAAATGTGGAAAACCGTTTGTAAATAGGGACAAATTATGTGAAAGAGAGCTAAATTTATGGAAGAAATAAGCCACTAGAAGACTTGATAAATTGTAATTATCTGCCATGCAATCAAACAAAGATATTTAGGGGTTTAGTTGAGCGATGTGGGAGAATAAGTCATGGATATTAGATCATCCACTCGCTTGTAATTTATTTATAAATATGAGTCTGTATGTCCAGATAGGTAGGGGCAGAATGCAATGTAGCCTAGGGGAAAAATTTGTGATTAAGGCCAGAGTGGCCTTCGCCTGTAATTCGAGTTCGCAAAATAATGAAATGTGTGTGTGTGTCATTTAATTTATAATTCCGAATATATTATGTGTTATTTCTATTAATTGATATGTTGTGTTAGTATGAGTGGTTAACGGAGTTCCTATGAACTTTTTATATATGAAGTTATGGCAGAGCATGGATTATTGAATGAAAATCCCATCGACAAGAATTAGAGTAAAGGATGAAGAGACGAAGAAGAGTCATGTGAAGGAGGCAATTGGACGATGAGGATCGAATCGTTGAATTGAAGTTTTAAGGTTAAACGGAAAATATCACATCTCAAGGTAAATAATATAACTTGTGATGTAATTCAGGGTGAGTAGTGAGGACCCTTAGATCTAGGTGCAAATAAATGGAAGAAGTTAAATCGCAAATAGAGCGATTTAAAAAATCACAGATTTTAGTGTTTAGACTAAGGAATCGTGCAGTATGTTATTTGGATTGCAATGTGATGAGGAGAAGGGCCATGTGTCGGCATAGCACACCAACGCATATCACACATCGCATAAATTATGGTTTAACTCTTATCAGTATAGCCTTAAACTTGTGGGCAGTGATAAGTTGTAAAAGTTGCGATGTTGTGATGCAACATCATCATCACAACTTGGCATCGACAATTTCATTGTTTACCATTTAGGCTATGTGTTATAATTTCCCAGATGTGATATCAAATAATTTTCGAAGTGTGATTGCTTCTAATTGGTCACCGTGTTGTGGGACCCTACAACCACAGTTTCCATGTATGCAAGTGGTTTGAGTTTATGTGCGATTTTTTTTAAAGTGATCATTGTTGATTGCATGTGTATGTATGTTTAATAAAATCAAATATTGTAATCCACTACAAGTAAAGGGAATTTATGTGGGCCATAACCCACAGGTCCATGGTATTATATGTAAATTTTAGTTTCGTGCTGCATCAACACTGCGGTGCAGACTGCATTATTTTAACTCTCCGATGTTATAATCTCTACATGAAACCTTTGTAATACAGTTATAATATTTTTTTCCTCGTAATGCAGACTATGCATCCTTCATCATTGGTGTTATTATCTTTGTGACCTTCATAACACAAGCTGCGAAATACATAGGGTTTCTCTACGCTACTGCAACAATCGATCTTGCCAGGGTTTTCAGGGTTTCAAGCTGTTGAAGGTTCCTATCTTTGTTATTATGTGAAATAAATATTGTGTTAGACATATGTGGTTATCGATCTATGAAGGGTATATAAATATCAGGCAAAAATCACAAATCTGACCTAAATATGGTCTCGTCTTTCCTTTTCGGGTGTCCCATGAACGTTACAATTTGGTGTTGGATTTTGTTTAAACAATGAAGGCGTTTGACCATTAGGAGTTCTATCAAGAAGTGTTTAGGGCATATTTTAACGGTAGAAAAAGGTATTTAAGGACAACGAAGGCACCATAATTAAGAAGACAACAATAGGTTGACTTAAGTTTGAGCCTATGAGGTGTGGTGAGTGCGACCTCACATTGGCTTTTCATGATAGGTGTACATGTTCCCACTTACCCCCTTTTTGTTAAGTTTTGTTTTATTACACTATCAATACTTCCCCTCATATTTATAAGCCCCCTTTAGCTAAGGTAGACCAATTAAAATTACATTAGAGAGTCTTTATGAGTACATTGAATCTTTAGAATGAAGAAGAGAAGAAAGAGAAAACCATTTTAAACTAGAATTAACCACAATGCTTGACAACAACCACAAATCATTAGAAAATAAAATAATCAAACTCCAAACTGAACTCCAAGAAATGAAAGGTAAAATTTAATAAATATAACATAGTAAACAAACATTGGTTATATAAAATGACACCTTAAAAAGCAAGATTAACAATCTAAAATAAAAACTACATAATAACCCATCCCTAAATAACTCAGAGAATAGCCTGGATTAATTGTACTCAACCATGAGCACCAAAAAATATTTTTAAACCTTATAATTGCAGGTATATAAGGACAAAATAACAAAGACACATTAGAAATAGTTAAAGAAAAATTAAACAAAAAATCTCAAATTCAAACAACTTATCTCACAGAAGAAATAATGGTAGGAAAGATACTTGAGCATAAAAATAGACTAATTCGCATTAAGGTCAATTGTAATGAATATAAATTGGATATAGTTAGGAAATCCCCAAGCCTAAGATGAACATGAATCTTTATAAATGAAGATCTCATTCCAGAAGACAAAGTTGAACTTAGGAAAGGAGTCCAAAAGGTCAAGGAGGCAAGAAAGGAGGAAATGGGCAAACATTAGGAATAGGAAATTTATTAGTAGAGATAAAGTCTCAAGATCCTCTTTTGGAACTGCCTTGGTTTTCCATGGTGTAGATTTCCTATGTTAAGTTGGATCCCGAGTGATATTGACCTTATTCTTTTAGTTGAAACTTGGGACCACAATGAATCTAGGGTCCCTCACCTTCATGGTTTCACTGTTTGGTTAACTTGGAATAAGAAATCCTCTCGAAGGGTTTTTGGTAGTATAGCCTACTATATAAGGAAAATTGTTTCCTCTCACATCTTACTTCATCAAATTGACCCCTTCAATCAATACATCTGGATCAAAATATCTGATTCTACCACCAATAGGATTTTTCTCCCAATTTTCTATTTCGCTCCTATCAAATCTACATCCTATAAGAAAAAAACTTGGATAAGAATTTTACTTTCAATACCTTAGAAAAAGACACGTTCAACCTAAGGAATGAAGGTAATATCCTTTTTCTTAGAGATTTCTAGAACTTCTACTAACCAATCCATTACATTAAGTAACAACTCTAACCCTGATCTCTTGTGGCTTGATGAAGATAGTAACTTAGCTAATAAATTTAAGAGAAAATATGAAGACATAATAGAGAACTTATTTGACACTGAGCTCCTCAAGCTTTGTAGTTCCCGGGATCGAAATATTTGTAATGATATTAAGAAGTGGCTCCTCTACGGTCAAACGACCTATTTCCATGAGTTGCGAAACAATGTCATGGATTATGCGATATCTGACACCCTCATCCTCAACTGTATTACAAAATTTGAGCTACTTAATGGATTCAAGCCTGACTTTAACCAAAAACCTCTGTATTTATTGCTCAATATTGTTATGCATACCACCCATATGCAGGAGACTAGTGAAAGAAAAATATACATTCGCTTTGATAGAAGTAAGGTCAACCTCTTCTTAAGGGATTTAAACAGGTATTTAGGCTCCATGACTTATAACTCTCCAGACACTTTGGGAACCACCTTAAACACTCCTATTAAGGAGAATGTATTATCTCTTGAAGATGTTGAGTCTAGGATTAATAATATCTCTAATGAGAAAGATAAATATATTAAATGATACCAAGCTTAGATCCTTGAAATGGGAATACCTATCCTCTTTCCTCATATCCACAAGCTTCCCAGTTTGGTTGTAAAGCATGACTTCCCTGAGCTTTGGATGAAAATCCTTATTGTGCCTACCTTTAAAAATAGGGACAAAAGTGTTCCTTATAACAATAGGACCATTATGATTAGCCACATCCTAGCCAAGCTTTATGGGCTCATTTTGTAAAAGAAGCTTAGCCTTCGGTTTGAAAACCAAGGAAAAAGAGCTAAAGAAAAGGCTTTTTTTAAGTGAAATCACTCAACTAGCGACCATCTTGTCACTCTCAGAATAATTGCAGAGGAATGTTGCAATAGTAAAACCGATCTCTTTTGTTGTTTTCTGTACTTTTGAAATTATTTTGACATTATTCCTAGAGATAATATTTGGGAGAGACTTGAAGAGGTCATGGCTCCTCCTGAACTAAGGATTATTGTGGTCTACCTCCACGAGACTGACACTGCCAAGCTTAATACCAATGATGGAAAGTATAAAGACATTCAATGAAATATCAGAGTTAACCAAGGGTGTTCCCTATCCCCTACCCTATTTGGCATATACATCAATAAGAAAGAGGATTGTCTAGAAGCTCTGGGATGCAAGGGCACTGAGCTTGCTGGTGTAATCATTACTCTTCTAATTTATGTTGATGATATCATTATTTTTGCAAAAATTCATGATGAACTATACAAGAAGCTTAAGACTCTTCATTTCTATTGCTCCAATATGGGTATGAAAGTTAATACGGACAAGACTAAAGTCATGATCATTAAATCCAAAAATATCTGCCATGGTAGTTTCATTTATAATAACCGCTGCTTAGAGTAGGTTTCTTCTTATAAATTTTTGGGTATTGACTTTCCTCATCAACTCAACTCGAATTATAGCATCGAGAAAAAGGATTATTGGAGGTTTGAAAGGTTATTATGAGCTTGAAAAAAATTGTAAGTCAGTCCATATTTGCATTTGGAGGAAAAAGAGGTTCCTCTTTGAGACTCTCATCAACCCTTTTGGTTTATACGAATGTGAAGTTTGAGGTTGCAGTATATCTACAGAGTCATGGAGGAGGATTGAGATGATTCAAAATAAATTCATAACCTACAACCTTAAGATCAGGGGAAATACTCCCTATCATATCCTCTTGATCGAAACTGATAGTTTCCCCATTTAAATTATGAATATGTTTTGATATATGATGTATACGAAGAATATTTACAACACGGAATCCAAAAGGCTCCCAAAAATCACTTCTTACTTTATTTAAAATTCCCAACTTCACCTCAAGCGCGAGTGGCATAAGGATGCCTAGTCTTGGCTCAACCATTGGGGAATTAAGGAGGAGATCAGTATGGGAAGAAAATATAGTATCAAAGCTACTATGACCTCCAAGTTTAAGGACAAGATGTGGGAGGATAAGGAGCTAGAGGGTAAGAGGAAGCTAAGATACTATGAGAAGGTGATCAACCCCACCCTTGATAACCAAAATTATATCTTTGTGTTGACCAGCACTAATTAGAAAAAAAAGGAACATCGCTAGGATAAGAACTAATTCTCATGATTTTTGAAGTCATACCAGGTGATGGTCTATTCCCAAGACTCCTGGAACCATAAAATCTATCATATTTGTGATACTAAGAAGGTGGAATATGAAAAGCACTTCCTTTTAGACTGTCTCTCTCTTGCTCACATACACCCTCAATTCCGTAACATTTTTCAAACTTTCAATATTATTGATTTATTAATCCAACCCATATATAGCAATCTTGCAGCACTTATTTCCCTTCTCTTTCGTCATAGAAACAATATTTTGAAGAATCACACTTAGAATATTTTTCTTTTTCCTTTCTTGAGGTGCGATAGGCTGCATTGGTCTTAGTGGATGTTAATCATCATCATCATCATAACCATCATACATATATATATATATATATATATATATATATATATATATTAGTAAATAATTTCAATTTTATTATGATAAAATTTTCAAACATATTTTATATATTTTTTACATAATGGGAAAACCTATCATAATTCAGTGGTAAAATTAGTGGTGAGGATCTTCATCGCTACTCGATGTTATCTATGAATGTAGGTTGACTCATCATGGATATTCAAGGAATACGAAGTCACCTAGAACTACGCATTGGTGGTTCTTAAAGGGTTAATCTTTCACTGTTACTAAATATCTCTAGGTATGAGGCCTTCTGATCAGGAGTTCATAAATTTTTCTCAAAATTTAAAATTATAGGATTGAGTTGAAACCAGGATGGTTTCGTAGATCTCATCTTCCTGATTCCAGCATTGTGAACGGTTCGAAAAAACGAAGTCGTATGAGGGAGATATCGTGTTTTGATCGAAATGCCAAACATGTAAATTGCGATAGTTTGACTAGGTTTGACTGGGAAGCACAGTCAGCAAATAGGTGGAGGTATAGTCAGAAAAAGAGAATATTCTAAGGAATATTCCTTCCTAAGAATTAATTATAGGCTGAAAAGTATCGGGATTTTATTGGTTGAATGGGTTTTGGAGGGCCAATTATAAGGCACCACGTGGATGGCCCTGAGGCTGCCACGTGTCCCCGAGACTGCACTATAAAAAAAAATTGGAGGCCGCAGGAATTGACCCCTGAACCTCACACCGGGCACACACTATTCTTACCACCCGAGTTGCACATTATGGCTTAACATCTATAGGCATCAGGTTAAATTTATTATTTGTTGAAAATGCAGTTGGGGGTTGGAAGCATCGGCGGTCCCAAATCTCCAGTGGTTCCACAAGTGTTATCACATGGCAAACATAAAACATCAAACATCGCATTCTATTTGACAATTCAACCCGGCAGTTCAACCGCCAACAGTTTCGTCGTATGTCACATGGCAAAATTTAAATGTTTACACCGCACGGTTAACAATAACCCACCTGCATTAACCGGAGTTCAACTGTTTTCAACCCACAATTTATACAGAGTTCCGCCAATATTTGAAGTTTGGAATCCACGGTTTGGGGTTGGCATTGGCCACCCCAACTGTCAAGTTAAATGTTGTAGTTAAATTCGGCGGCAGTTTAGGGGTGCGCGTAAAAAATGGCATAAATTGCTAGTTTAACTCCAGTTAAGTGGAGTTCTCCACTTTTATTAGAGCTTTTCTAGGTGAAACTGGGCAAAAGAGTAGGAGACTCAATTTTCTCCCATTATGAGTGAAGGAAGAGTCATTTTTGACTAATTGGATCATTCTGGAGGTATTGGTGCAGAGAGAACAACAATTAGAGCACTATAACTACATGTAATAGAAAAAATTTTAGCATAATGAAAGATGGACATGCCATTAGGAGCTAGACCAGTAGATGTAGTCCAGGAGGGGTGAACTGCTTCATCATGGCTACTGTGTAAATTTCATGTGGTGACTTATTTCTCTGTTTTACACTGTTGTTCAATGTTATTTAAGCTTTTTTTATGCCTCTAATTCACCTCAAACCATCTACAATTCAGGGACAAATACCTCAATCCTTATACAAACTAATAAATTGATTATGAACATGTTTATAAAATGAAAATACACTTAGCACAACAAAACTAATATAGTCATTTCATATTACCTTCAACCTGATTCCTTATTTCAAGGAAAACTAAATCTTAACCAATCAAAAAATTTTTTAGAACATATTCTACACCAAATGTGATACTAACTAACTCTATAAATGAAAAATAATTTATAATTTTATTTTTATTTTTTTAATCTTTTTATTATACACAAATACCAATAGTTTTATATGAATTCCATTATCTACATAATATTTTTTCACACCAATATAAATATAAATATACTGAAATTATATCATTATAAAAAAAATTATAAATAAAAAATATTATTTAATTTATTTTTAATGAACATATTCCAAGCCAAGTGTGATTCTCTCTCTCTCTCTCTCTCTCTCTCTCTCTCTCTCTGAATTCCATTATCTACATAATAGTTTTTCATACCAATACAAATATAAATAAACCGAAATTATATGATTATAAAAAATATTATAAATAAAAAATGTTATTTAATTTATTAATTTATTTTTAATGAAAAATATAAATTTGTAATGTTAATATTTTCAAATATATATAATATCTATGAAATTCAAATAATATTTATTTTTTAAATTTTATTAAATTTAAAACATGTTAAATAATATTATATTTTTATGTGTGAATATAAATTGTATTATTTTGGCTCTCGGTTTTTTTCTCCCTTTTTGCTCATTTTGATTTAGTAGTATTATTATTATTTTATGATTTGAATTAATAAATTTAATTATTATTATTATTATTATTATTATTATATTATGATTTAAATTATGAATAAGAATTTTATAAGATTCTATTATATAATGTATAATTATTAATAAATTTTAATTATATAACATAGAATTAAAATTAGTAGGTAAAGAATAAAAAATTTAAATTATATATAAAAAATATAAATATAAGAGTTATATTTAAAATTAGACAACATTTAATTATTAATTAATTCATTAATAAATAAAAAATAAATAAATAGGAATATAATTAAATAAGATAAAATTTAATTAAATTTCTTATTCTAGTCAAACTAGTCGTTATTTTACAACGGCTAGTTGGAGCTTTATTTATCTATTTAAACAAGTTCCTTGATCAGATTTCTCATCTTGTCTTGATTATGAACCACACTGGCTAGTTAGAAACGCGTCGACAACATTTTCTTACATGTGATTTTCACCAAACGATTTTATACACAATAAAAATATCACTGTTTATACTATGTACACTCTCAATTTGTCTCAATGGAAACTGGATTTATTGCACATGAGAAAGAGTTCAATGAATAGAGAATGATAACTATCATTGAGAAACTTATTATAACACACCATGATCATGTAAATATTTTCTATTTATTTTTATGGTACAAGACCTTCTAAATTCTAGGCTTGGTGAAAGTCTAGAGAGGAAACTTTGAATGTTTAAAGTTTCTTTTATTTTATTTATAAAAAAAAAAAAATTGTGGAAAATCATGGAATTACAGGACAATACCCTAAAAAGAAAATCTTTGATTTCTAAGTAGTTGAGACAATTACTTCCTCCTCCCTTAGAGATTAAAACATTCAAGTCAGAGAAAATAAGCTAGGAGAGGCAAGAGAGAGAAGAAAGGTCTCAGGAAACTGAAAGGAGAGAAGAAACCTTGAGCAGGACATTGCCGACATAAAGCAGGTGCACTGTTGAAGGGTATTCTTGAGCTGGACAAGAGCCAGTGGAAGCCCTGAAGTTTAAATTTTTTGGTTGCACTAGGACTCTTGAGGTCTAAGATCATATTACTGTCTCTTGACTACACTGGAAACCAAATAGGCTTAGGGGGATATTTGTACATAATAACCAATCTCACTAGTTGAGTGGAGTCTTATTCCCAGTTTAATTCTGTGACTGGTTGGATTTCTGCAGATAAGTATATTTCAATTTGTTGGGTTTGTGTTATATTATTTCCATGACTAGTCACACGCGGGGGGGTAATAGGGGGGGCCATAGGAGGGGCGGTAGCCCCCCTTGTCGGGGTCCGGGGCAGTGCCCCGAATTTTTCTTTTTTGGTCCTTATTTTCTGGTGGGCTGATCCACTCATGGTTTTGTGTATGGCTTTGCACATGGTTTTGGGGCATGATGGTTTTCGGCCCCTGGTATTTTGTACATCCGGTCAAGGGAACTACAGTTATGTTCTAATCCAGGGTTAATGGATTGGGGTTTATGTATGCTATGGCATGTATATATATGTGTTGTAATACTAAAAGAAATATAATGAAAAATCAAGCTGGTCGTCCTGATTTGGGATCCAGGGGAGAATATCTGTGTATATATGTTCTATGTTTTATGTTTTATTCTCTCTCTATTGTTTATTTTATGTTCTTAAGATTAATTTGCAGATAATTTCTATGCAGTTTTAAAACCTACATTTGGTATCAGAGCAGTTTTGGCTTCAAGGGGATGCCTTTGATGCTAAGGGGTTTTTTTCTCGAGCCTAAGGTAGACCCCATTCAGTGGGAGATCTATGGGATCAATTCTTGCGGTGAAATAATATGGCGAGTGATGCGAAGATAGAAATATAGAAATTTAATGGTTAGAGTTTTGAGTTGTGGAAGCTTAAGATGGAAGATCCACCGGTGGATAAGGACCAGTGGATCGCAGTAGATCCAGGTACTAAACCAATGGCAATGTCAGATGAATACTGGAAGAAACTGGATTATAATACAAAGAGCACAATACGGTTGTGTGTCTCAGATTCAGTATTGTTGAATGTATCTGGGGAAGCTATGGCGAAGACCTGTGGAACAAGCTAGGGACTTTGTACAATCTAAGTCTCTGGTGAATAATTTGTTCCTGCGCAAAAATTTGTATAGCTTGAGGATGAAGGATGGAAAATCGATGACAGAGCATCTGAACGCCTTCAATACTATGGTAAGTCATTTTTCATCTGTTGATATTAAAATTTCAGATGAAGATAAGTGCATCAGTTTTTTGTGTTCTCTACTAGATTTGTGGGACAGTCTAGTTATTGCAATATGTAGCAATACAACTACCTTGAATTTTGATGACATTGTCTCAGCCTTACTGTCGGAGGAAATGAGATGGAGAAATATGGAGGGTCAAAATGGAGATGCCTTATCTATATGAGGAAGGTCCTAGGACAAAAACAAGAATAAGGTTTCAAGTGGGAGATCCAAATCTCCTAGAAAGTTTGTAAAGGTGTGGTAGAAATGAAAAAAAGCAAGGGCACTACAAAAAGGACTGCAGATCTAAAGCTCCTAAGGAAGGAAAGGGATCTGATGATGCTCCTTCTGCAAAGGAAAAAACCACCTCGGATGAAGGTGGGGATGTGTATTTGGCTTCTTCTTCAAATACACATGTAGATCATGAGTCATGGTTGATTGACTCAGGCGCATCCTTTCACTTCACTCCCCATAGGGAGTGGTTCTGCGAGTATGATAAATATTATGGCAGTGATGTCTTCTTAGGTGATGATAGGAAGGCCAAAAATCATCCGATGTGGAAAAGACAAGCTAAAGCTACAAGGTGGAAGGATTAGAACACTTCTTGGTGTTCTGTACATTCCTGCATTGGCCAGAAATCTGATTTCTATAAGCAAGATTGATGATGCAGGTGTAAAAACAGTGTTCGAGAAAGATACATGTAAGATGGTTCAGGGAGCACTGGTAGTAATGCGGGAGTTCGCATTGGAACTCTATACAATCTTTAGGGTAGCACTGTTATTGATGGGTGCAACAATTCTGTGGTTCCTAAAAGTGGAGCGGAAAGCCTAGCGGTCTCTAGAGAAAAGACCATGCTATGGCATCAAAGGATTGGACATATTGGAGACATGAGCCTTCGAATACTGCATGGAAATGGTATGGTATAAGGTATGTCTAATATCTCTCTAGATTTTGATTTCTGAGAACATTGTGCGTATGGGAAGCAGAATTGGGTGAGTTTTCCTTCTGGTGCTAAGAGGGCGAACAAGATATTACAGCTTGTGCACAGTGATGTCTTTGGACATGTGTCGGTTCCATCACTGGGTAAGTCTGTGTACTATGCTTCATTCATAGATGACTTCTCAAGGAATACATGGATATATTTCTTAAGGAATAAATCTGAAGTCTTTGACAGATTTAAATAATTTAAGGCTCTGGTGGAAAACCAGACAGAGAAGAAGATAAAGGTGTTGAGGACAGATAATGGTGGGGAGTTCTGCAAGAAGGAATTTGAAGAGTTCTATAAGAAGTGTGGTATAGCACGACAGAATACTACTCCATACACACCTCAGCAAAATGGAGTTGCAGAAAGAATGAACAGAACGTTGATGGAAAATGAAAGAAGCATGCTTAGTGGTACTGGGTTAGGACAAGAATTCTGGGTAGAGGCAGTGGAGACTGCATGTTACTTGGTGAACAGATCACCTTCATCAGCGTTGGAGGATAAGACTCCACATGAGGTATGGACTGGTAAGAAACCCCCTTTTTCACATCTGAGGGTATTTGGATGTGATGCATATGTACATGTTCCAAAGGAGAAAAAGAGCAAGTTGGATAATAAATCTGAATGGTGCATATTTATTGGGTATAAGGATGGTTTAAAGGGTTATAAAATTTGGAACCCAGAAACAAGGAAGGTTGTGTACAGCCGCGATGTGGTGTTTAGAGAGGTGAAATATATTTTTAAACATGAAGTCCTACCAAAGAAACTTGAGAAGATAGAGTTTGAGCTAAAGGAGGATGAATCGGACTCTACAACAGAAGAAGACTCAGAAGAAGAAGAGCCACAAACTCCAGGTGTGAGAAGATCAATTTGGGAAAGAAGACAACCAGAAAGGTATATTCCATCTGCTTTCTGTTCAAATTTATCTTTAACTATAACTAATGATGATCCCAGAACCATCAGGGAGGCGGTAGATTCAGAGGATGGAAAACTCTGTAAGGAGGCCATGGTTAATGAAATGTCATCCTTGCATAAAAAGGAGGCATGGGATCTGGTGGAGTTGCCGGCTGGAAGGAAGCCCATCAGGAGCAAATGGGTGTTTAAGAAGAAGATGAATGTAGAAGGCAAGGTGGAGAAATACAAAGCTCGGTTGGTAGCAAAACATTATTCCCAGGTGCTGGGAATTGATTTCGGTGATATTTTTTCTCCTGTTGCCAAAGTTACTTCTATTAGATTACTTTTATCTTTTGCTGCTACATTTGATTTTGAGGTAGAACAGATGGATGTGAAGACAAAATTTCTTCACGGGGATCTGGAAGAGGAGATGTACATGAAACAACCTGAAGGCTTTATGGTGAAGGGGAAGAAAGAGCTAGTATGCAGGTTAAAGAAGTCTTGATATGGGTTAAAACAATCACCAAGGATTTGGTATCAGAAATTTGATACCTATATATGGGGACTTGGCTTCACCAGAAGCAAGGAGGATCATTGTGTTTATTTTAAACTAATTGGTGATTGTGTTAATTATTTGGTCTTGTATGTGGATGATATGTTGTTGATTGGAAATAACAAAGAAATTATCCAAGATTTGAAGACCCAGCTGTTCTCCAAATTCGATATGAAGGATCTTGGTGCCGCAAACAATATTTTGGGCATGTAAATTAAGAGAGATCGGGCAAAGAGGAAGCTCTGGTTAAATCAGAGGAAGTATGTTAAGACTATATTGTAGAGGTTCGATATGCAAGATAGTAAACGGGTGAATGTTCCAATTCCTGTAGGTACAAAGCTGTCTGCTGAAAAATGTCCCAAGACACATGAAGAAGAGGAGGATATGTCCCTTGTTCCATATGCAAGTGCAGTGGGTAGCCTGATGCATTCAATGTTCTATACTAGACCATACATTACACATGCAGTGGGAATATTGAGCAGGTTTATGTCAAACCCAGGGAAGGAACATTGGACAGCAGTGAATCAGGTTCTCAGATATTTGTGTGGCACTAGTGATTATGGCTTGTGCTACCAGGGAAGACCAGGATTGGAAAGAGTGTTGGAAATTCGTGGTTTTGTTGATGCTAACTAGGCTGGAGATCTAGACCAAAGAAGATCTACAAGTGGGTATGTGTTTAGCCTATTTGGAGGTGTAGCCAGTTGGACAAGTAAAAGACAGTCTGTAGTGGCTCTTTCAACTACAGAGGTAGAATACATGGTAGCCACTCATGCAAGCAAGGAAGCAGTTTGGTTGCAGAGATTGTGTTCAAGTATGGGGTTTGTGCAACAAGCTATAAGGATAGACTGTGATAGCCAAAGTGCAATTTTCTTGGCTAAGAAACCTTCTTATCATTCAGAGACAAAGCACATTGATGTTCAGTATCACTTTGTGAGATATATGGTTGAAGGAAAAAGGGTGTTGCTGGTAAAAGGTGGACACTTTGAAGAATTTTTCAAATGCATTGACAAAGTCTGTGAGCACTCAAAAGTTCTCTTGGTGCAGAGAAACAATGGATATTGCAAAGCTGGGCTAATGACTCAGCTCTCTTGTGGCCCCTTGCGGAAGAAAACAACAAGTGGGAGAATGTTGGGTTTGTGTTATATTCTTTCCGTGACTAGTCATGCACGGGTGGGTAACAGGGGGGGAGATATCCCCCCCTATATGTTGCACTGGGCGCAACATACGGGGGGTCATAAGGGGGGTGGTATCCCCCCCTTTCAGGGTCCGGGGCAGTGCCCCAGATTTTTTTTTTTGGTCCTTTTTTTCCGGTGGGCAGATCCACCCATGGTTTTGTGCATGGGTTTGCACATGGTTTTGGGGCATGATGGTTTTCGGCCCCTGGTATTTTGTTGATCCGCTCAAGGGAACTACAGTTTAGTCATCTATACATAATGAAACACATACATATCGAATTTTTAATAAGTATCGGGCAACTAAATGATAAACAAGAACCCAGGTCGACTCATTGGAAAATTTCTTTCTTACATATCAAATAGGGAATTAAAAAAATCATTTCTCAGAAAAAATCAAACTCTTCGATGATAATCTAAATTGAATTCATTAGTGCCTAAAAATAACCAGTTCTTTACAAGGTCACTTCCCCAAATGGCCAAACATCGAATAATACATTTAATAAGAGAAATAAATTAAGAGAAATCATATATTAAACTAATTCCAAGTGTGGTGTTGCAAAGTTAGCAAAAACAGTAATCTATTGTCAAACGTTTAAGGATAACTACAAGGAAGCTAATGGCCTCCTGAAACTTCAAATAATCCTAAGGTAGAAAAGTAGAATTTGCTTGAGAGATAACCCCAAATTAGAGACTGAGAATGGGCACCTACAAGGACCAAAGAAGATGGTCGTAAGTAATCCAAGGTCTTAGACGTAGGAAGGAAATTGAGTACATTGTTATAACTATAAAAATAACTTCCTCTAGAATAAGAAATATCACCTACAATAAAAGAGGAGAAGGCTCAATTTAACAGGATAAAAGAATAAAGATTGAAATTTTATTTTGACTAAGATACATAGCAGCTCTTACCTCGATATCCCTTTGGACAATAATTTCGAACCTGCACATTACTCACTAGTGGCATGCTTAAAAAAAAAAGTTTACGAAATAAACCATCTCAATACCTTAAAAGAATCGTAAGCTAACTTATGAACTGGAGGTTGTTGCAGTAAGATACCAGGTAAAGTAGGTAGCCTCAAATGGTCAATTTTCCTGTAGAAAAGAAAAACAAAAAGAAAAATATTGTAAAGTCAGAAGAAACCTGAGAAATTCCATAAGGTCTGAACTAAACCAAAACCAAAGCACTGACTCAAAATGGTGAACACTTGTGAGCTGAAAGGAGTAGCGAGTATTCCTATGAGAAAAATTTTGTAGAGGCACTTCGCAAGAGTTAGGGTTTGAATGGCATAAGAACTTAGAAGTGAGTGCGGGGTAGTTACCCTAAAACCATTTTTAGATGATTTCAACCATTAGATCTAGTCCCCATGCTTCGAGTGTGGATTCATAGCTAGCTTCTCGTAGCCCGATCAAGGCCACCTATCCCTAGAATTCTACATAACCATAAAACGAACGGGGTGTATAATTTTTGGATAATTAACTTATTAAATTTTCAATGGAATCAAATGCTTCTTCATCATAGTGCACCACGTACCCACGAAGCTTGGATTAATGGAAAAGTTAATATAATTATTATATTAAAAAAATTTACAAAACCCCATTAGCAAACCAACTTCTCTGATGTATCGACAGGTATGGTAAATATTTCAGTAAAAGTAGAAACAACTTATAGTAAAAGAAAAAAATTTACATGGGTGTATTGTTGAGTGTTACAAATGGTATCAGAGCAACATTGCAATACTATGGCCTATTTTAGAAATGGAATAACAAGTATATTTATATTCATAGAGAAATCATAATGAGGAGAGGAGTTGGAAGTACACCACTAATAAGACCATGTGTAGAATCTGGTCCTATACCTATTTTGGGAGATAATATAGAAATGTGGGTCCAATTAGGAGTATAGCACAAAAATCCCATTTGTATGTTATTAGAAATGATTCAATGGCTAAAGGATGATATGGCTGATTTACAAGTTGATAATGAGAGATTGATGTGGCACCAAGAAAAAATTATGAAAAGTATCTCGGATCGAAAAACCATAGGAACTCCATGCCAAGCCCTAACAATGAATATAGGTATGAGGAGAAAAGAGATAGAGGTGAAAACATACCATTATGGAGCCATACTCAGATACTAGAAGGGGATAAAGGTGAAAATGAGGAAGAATCTAGTAATGCCTCATACCATAGAAAAAACAAGAAACAAAAAATAGAATTGCAAGGGGAATTTAAGAAAACTAAATCCCAGACATTTGATAGAGAATTAGAAGAAGTAGTTGAAGCTTGGATAACTAATATGAATAAATATTTCCATATTTATGAGTACGATGATAACTTGAAGGAAATATTAGTAATCTATCAACTTCAAGGAAAAACCACCCTATGGTGGGAAAAGGTCAAATATGTTCATGTAATTGATAAGTAAGAAGTGACTTAGGGAGATTTTTATAAGTATTGCAAGGAAAGGTACTTGATTGAGTGATTCTATAATGGTAAGGCAAAGTAATTCCATGAAATTTAATTAGGGAAACTTTATACTGATGAATTTGTGATTGAATTCACATCCCTACTAGGATACGTGTCTTATATATGTGACGAAAAGGTGAAGGTGTTGTGTTTTATGAGTAACCTACCAAGGTTTATGAAGGAATTATTAGAATTCGACAATCGACAATGGTGAGGCCATTTGAAAGGCACATGTATTCTATCAGTAGATGAATTAGAAGGTGGAAGGAAGTAATAATTGGTTAATTAAAAGAGGACAAAAAAACTTCTAGAGTACCAAAAATACAAAAATTGTAAACAGTGGGAACTTACACAAGAACCAACAAAGAAAACCTTCTAGAAATAATCACCAAAAATTCATATTGTAAAATGATCCTAACAAGGTGGAAGTGTCAATCAAGGCAGAGGTTAGTCAATCACAAATACCTCCATTACAATGTTGGCGTTGTGGGGAGCCTCATTATTATAAAAATTGTCCCCACCACACCAACATAAAGCATAATATTAATTGCATAAGGCCCATAAAGTTGCGACCAATTACATATTCCTCAATAGGAAAATTTATTAAGAAATGTTATCATATTTATGTCATCCAATTAGGATATATTGATTCTAAAGACAAAAAGGCCACTTTGGAAAATTCGTCAGTTGTTCAAAATTTCACTGCGGTGTTTTTGGAGGAAATTTCGGGGTAACCTCCTAAACGAGATATTTATTTTACAATAGAATTAGTTCCAAAAGTTGTCCTTGTGTCAAATCCCCCTATCGAATAAGTATACCTAAACTAACTGAACTAAAGATGCAACTATCCAAATTTCTAGATAAGGGATATATTCGCCCACATGTATCACCTTGGGTAGCCCCTGTGTTGTTTGTTAAAAATAAGGATGACACTATGAGGCTTTCATTGACTACAGACAACTCAACAAGTTGACCATTAAGAACAAATATCGATTATCAAGGATCGATGATTTATTTGACTAATTCAAGGGTGCTACAATATTTTCTAAGATTGATTTACGATATGGTTATCACCACATAAGGATAAAGGAAGAAGACATTTATAAAACAACCTTTAGAACACATTATGTGAATTATACGTTTGTAGTTTTTCCCTTTGCGCTTACCAATACCCCAACAAATTTTATGATTCTTATGAATGGTATCTTCCACCCTTACCTTGATAAATTTGTTCTAATTTTTATTGATGACATTCTCATTTATTCAATAAATATGGAAGAGAAAAAGAAACATCTACAAAGATTCCTATAAAACTTGTGGGAATATCAATTGTGTGCTAAGTATAGTAAATGTGAATTCTATAAGGATTAGATACAATACTTGGGACACATAATTTCAGCAGAAGGAATAGTTTTCGATCCTGATAAAATTAAAACTATTATGGAGTGGCATGTTCCTAATAATGTTATTGACATTCGATATTTTATGGGCCTAGCGGGATATTATCATCGTTTTATTAAGGGATTCTCTACAATTTATTATCTTATAACTTCTCTACAGAAGAAAGGAAAATATTTCAAATGGACAACAGACTCTCAGTGAAGATTTGAACAATTAAAAAATTTATTAACCACAACCCAAGTATTAAATATTTCATACCTACAGAAGGATTTCATCGTCTACACAGATGCATGTCAAGAAGAAGTGGGATGAGTATTGATGTAAGAAGGAAAACTAATTTCCTATGAATCTTGGAAAATAAAGAAGCATGAACAAAGATACTTTTCCTATGATATAGAGTTAGCTATAGTGGTACATGCCTTGAAGATATGGAGACATTATCTATTTGTAAAAAAAATTGTTTTTATGACTGACCATATCAACTTAACCAATTTCTTTAAGAAACCTAACCTCAATGCACAATAAGACCGATCAACAATTTTTTTAAGTGAATTCGACTTTGATGTTAAGCATTTAAAAGGAAAGAGAAATAGGTGGTTGATGAATTAAGTGGGAAACTACATTATATATATGAAATTTCCTATATTCAAGTGGAATTTAACTTTTCAAATTAGATTAAGGAAATTGCGGCAAAATATCCAGAATATAAATTTTTATGGAAGCAAGCTAAAAAAGAAAACGGCTCTAGAAATAAATTTGATTATGACATAAATCATGATAAAATGTTAAATTTTAAGGGCAGGATATATGTCCCTAATCAAATTATTTCTAGGAAATTGATATTGGATGAATTTCATATAATTCCTTATGACGCTAATCTCAGATATCAGAAATTTATTTTATAAAATAAAACAAAAGACTATTTTTTGCCCAATATGAGAAATGACATCACAGAATACCTAGCCAAATACTTGGAGTGTCAGAAAGTTAAAATTTAACACCAACATCCAGCTGGTTTACTTCACCCGCTACCCATTCTAGAGTGGAAATGGGAAGTTATTACATTGGATTTTATAACGGGTCTTCCAAAAACTAAGAGACAAAATGACATAGTCATGGTGGTGGTAGATAAACTAAGTAAGGTATCCCATTTCATCCATGTTCAATCTACATATAACATTGTGCAAACTACAAATATATTTATGGAATAAATTTTCAAGTTACATCGTATGCTGAAGGTGGTGATTTTCGATAAAGAAGTGAAGTTTAGATAAGCATTTTGGAAAACGATTTTTACTAGATTGGGTACCTAGGTTCAATTTAACATTGAATATCATCCACAAACTGATGGGAAGACTTAGTGGGTAAACCAATTATTGTAGGATATGTTAATAATGTATGTAATGCAGAAATTGACTAAATAGGAAGAATACACTCACTTAGATAAATTTGATTCCTGTCAAATTTTATATGGAAGTGCAGAACACTAATTAATTGGAACCCTGAAGATAAGTTATTGTTGGGACTTGACATGCTAGCAGAAATGGAAAGAATAAGACCTATACCATACCTTCTTTTACTACCTAGTCATATACGATTCGATAATGTGTTTCATGTTTCTTTATTAAAGAAATATGTATATGATTCTAGACATATTATTAACTAGTAGGATGTGCAGGTAAAAATCCAAAATTTTGATTTTTAATTAATACTTTGTTTGAGGTTAGTGTAAATGAATGAAAATTTTATGGCTTTGAACATGTTGAACTGGACGGAGAGTTTTTGGTAGAGCCTCTACATATTATTTATAGGAGAGAAATAATGTTACGAACGCGAGCTATCGCTGAGGTTAAAGTGTAGTGGAGGCACTTTATCATGGAAGAGGCCATGCGGGAGGATGAAAAAATAATGTGGGACGCATACCCTGACTTGTTCCAAAGGAAAGAATGAACACTGAGAATAGTGTTTCGCACAAGCTAGGAGAGATGTAACACCCCATGATCATGTAGATATTTTCTATTTATTTTTAAGGTGGAAGAAGTGGTAGATTATAGACTTCGTGAAGGTTTAGAGAGGAAACTTTGGATGTTTAAAGTTTATTTTATTCTATTTATTTAAAAACATGTTGCGGAAAGTCATGGAATTATGGGAAAATAATATAAAATAAAATATTTGCTTTCCAAGTAGTTGAGACAATTAATTCCTCCTCCATTAGAAATTAAACCATCTCAGTTGGGGATAAGAAGACAAGAGATGAAAGAGAGAGAATACAGGCCTAAGGCAACTTAAAGGAGTGAAGAAAACTTGAGCATGGTGTTTTCAAGGTAAATTAGGTTCCTCACTGAAGGGTATTCTTGAGTTGGACAAGAGCTAGTGGAATCCCTGAAATTTAACGTTCTTGGCTAGACTAAGAGTCTTAACGTCTAAGAATAGATTACTGTTTGTTGACTACGTTGGAAATAAAAGAGGCTCGAGGGAGATTTGGACATAATAACTAGTCTCACTGGTTGGGTGGAGGAGTCTTCTTCCCAATTTAATTCCTTAACTGGTTGGATTTCTACATATAAGTATATCTCAATTGTAACCTAATAGTATATATGTTCTAAAGAGTTTTTCCTTTTGAGTTTGAATCACAAATGGAATAACAAAGTTTTGGAAACAATGTTTGGTATACTATTCTTTCTTTGTAATAAGGAAACTTTTAAGGAAAAAAAATAATAACTTTTATGAGACCAATGTCAAATTATCTGGCTTATGTGTAGATGTGGATATACAGGATAAATCAATTATGTGAAAAAACAAATTATAAAAAAAATATATACATAGAGAAGTAATTACAGTTACATTTCCATGACCTTAATTATGAGTGATAGTTTTATTTTATCCTGTATGGAGGTAGTTGGTTTCCTATTTCAAATTGGAATTGCCAAGAAGCAATCCAAATCCTCGTGAATAGAATGCCTTAAGCGCTAAAGGGGTGGAATCGACAAGATTTGAAAGGAAGTTCAGGGTTTCATTTGCACCCAATAGAGGACTATACACTATAAGGAAAAGACCCTCTATCGGAGGTTATAAAGGATGTCTTTAGTGTTATAAACTTAGCCAAAATTGTCAAAAAAACATTTTCTACAACATTCGTTTATGGTTACGGAGGTTTTGGCGGAACTTTTAATGGAAATTCAACACAACTAAAAAAAAAATTAGCGGCCGAAGATTATTACGGATGTTTTTTCATCAATGCGCTACTCTACCTTTAACGCACTGGTGCGTACATGCCGACGGTGCCCTGGGGCTTTGTCAGTCCAATGCACCAGGCATAGTGTCTGTCATACAATGCATGGGGCCATTCTAATTGGTCTTTGGATTTGTGCGATGCCCATAGGTAGTATCAACACACCGGTGCACCGTATCACAGAAAGGCACTGAGATTTATAATTGGTATCGGTATTCGTGTGGTGCCAATAGATCGTAAAAATGCACCGGTGCTTATAGATACGTAAATGCATCGGTGCACAGTATCACACAAACACACCGATATTGATAACGGGTATCGGTATTTGTGTGGTGCCCATAGATCGTATAACAACACCGATGTGTATAGACACATAAACGTATCGGTGTACAGTTACTGACACACACCGGTTTTCATGTTGTATTTTTTAGAAACATCGACCTGTGACAGTCCAATATTGTGATTGTTTTAAATTCATTATTCATTAAAATTCGACACATATTATAACAATATTCATATTAATTACATTTTTATTAATGCATTTGAATATGATGTTTGGATTAATTTGTTATATCATATCATAATTATTGTGGTTTTTTAAAATTCATTATTCATCAAAATTCGACACATATATATCTTATAACAATATTCATATGAATTAAATTTATATTAGTGCATTTGAGAATGACAATGGAGAATGCAATAGAATAAATTAAAACATATATATATATATATGAATAAGACAATCTTTATCATACAGAATGGGACAGTTATTGGTATCCCTTTGTCTTTCAATTGGGACACTATGTCCATTACATTAAACAAAATGTCTGATTTCACAGACATATATACTTCAAAAGATAAAACTCCTTGCTTTGATATCCAAACATAGCGATCATCATTCTTCGCTTGAACTGTTGTCACTGCTAGAGCTACTTCCATGACTTGGGTTATTTTCAGGAATTTTTTGTTCATGGCGTTGATTGTTTTCTTATTCTTCACCTTCCATCTACAAACACAAAAATAAACCGAAATGAGTGTATATACATTGGTGTGAATAATGAAAATTGCAATATTAAATAATATACATCAATGTAAATCGAAAATAAAAATGACGTACCATAGCAACAATTGACTCATAAATTATACACATTCTTTCAAAACCATGTATCATGCTATCCTTCAAAATTTCATATGTTGGTGCAATTCCATACTTTGTTTCCTGAAAGTTTTATACCTCATAACAAATCACATATTAGGAATTTGACTTCTGTGATCCATAAATTATGTATCAAATCTTTCGGTGAAAATCACAATGGAGAAATTTTTGTCGACGTGTTTCAAACCAGCCAGTGTGGTTCATCATCATCTTGTCCTGATGATGAACCACACTGGCTGGTTCGAAAGGCGTCGACAAAAATTTCTCCATTGTGATTTTCACCGAAATATTTTATACATAACAAATCATATTTTTAATATAAAAGATGTTTTTGTTCTATTAATTATAGATGGAGCTAAGTAAAATAAGATCGATAGATGCTTACAAATTCCACAATTAAATTCTGATATGCCAACATATACTCGCAACCCATATTTAACCCAATTTCAATCAATTCATCTGATGGTTCTTCTTTGTATGTTAGCACCTATTTGAAGACATTCAATGACGATTTTTGTAAAACAACTTAAAAAATACAAAAATGAAATCTAGTTAAGTTGTTATAAGTAAGTAAAAATTACTCACAAACTTAGAGATCAAGCATTTTCTTCCTTGTCGTCCTGTTTTATGTGCTAAATGGGTTCCATTTTCTTTTCTTTTCTGCAAGAAAATTATTGAAAATTAATATTTAATGCTAAATTGTTTATTTATTGTACCTAATGATCGAAAAAATTCAATGATTACATATTACATTTGAACAACATTTGAAGCGCGTTGTTGTTGTTGGAAAGAATGTCTATACATTCGTTCCACTAGATCCCTGAAAATTTTGTAAAAGTTTTTCCCCTTTTGTTAACTTCCAGCACCACTCCAGATGAGCTAAGGAGCAATTGATTTTCATTTGCATGTTCTATTTTTTTTATTTTCTTAGAACAAAATTCCTTTTATGAGTTGTTGGTCCCTGTACAACATTAACCAGATGTGAATTAGTAGACTATTTGACACATGTTATCTAATAATTTTAAGTATATTATTAATGATAATTAAAAAAAGAAACTCATATTGGATCGATAATATTTTTTCATTCACCTGATTCATCCTTTAGCAATTTTTCCATTAAACTTTTACGCTCTTCTGGTCCTAGATCAGAAATAATCATATCGAGCTTCATCATTTTTTGGCTCTGCATGATACACAGTAAACAATACATATTAGTTAAACTTACATATAGTTCAAAAATAATATTTTTTATAAAGAATTTACAAATAATTTGTCTTTTTTGTTTTTCTTGATGTGTTAATAGTATTTTTGTTACTTGATCTATTGTCAAACGTCTCTTTATCAATTTGAAACCTGTACCATATCATTCATTAATACATTTATAAATAAATTCTCAGCTTTTCAGGTAGAAAATAAATCTCAAGGTACCGGTGCGCCTTTCACGAGGTCTGCACCACCATTGGTGTGTGGGGATATTAACAACACACCACAAAACAGTATAATACAATGTATGGAGCGTTGAGTATTGTAAACACGCCGCAAAAAATAGTGTAATAGACCTAACGGTGCGTGGGGTATTATAAATGCATCGCAAAAACGGTGTAATACACCATACGATGCTTTCCTAGTTAAATGGAGCGTCAGTGCCCTATTTCAGATTTGGCGCACGGATTTAGAAAAAATGTTTTCATATTTTTTACTATAATACTTTCACGGTGCGCTGTATAAAACAGAGCACCGGTGTGGTATAGTACGCAGGGTGCACCAATAAAGAAAAATCCAATTTTCAAAAATTCACGCAATGGCCGAATGGATTGGGATCCGACTATGCAAGTCATCCTGTGGGTTGGACGTCAATCTCAAATGAAAAACCCTAATTCTGAAATCACAGAAACAAGGAGAATGAAGGGAAAAAACAAAAAAAATGAAGGGTTTAGGGTAAAAATGGATAAAACTATAGAAAAAAAGTAAAAAACTACAGAAAAAAGTAAAAAAAAATCAAATTTAATCACGAGATGGTTTCAATTTCTATGATACAGGGTTTGAATCACTAGAGGTTTGGTTTCTGATTGTCTGAATACTTTTGTTCGAACGTATTTCACTGCTCCACAGTGCCCTCCTGCACTCTTGCTCCAGGTTGTCTCCTACAAATATCTGGCTAGAAATTTTAGCAAAAATAGTGAAAGAATGAAAAGTGTTTAGTATTTAAAGAATTATTTTATGAAATTGGATTTTCGAAAATATTTTTCCGCCCATTTTTCAAATTTCTGCTTTTTTTCACTTAAAGAAAATAGATTTGCGTTTTTTTATTATTTGCATTTATTTGTTACCAGTGCGGAAGAGTTGTGATGCACCGATGCGTCTTATATATATGACACACTGGTGCATGTTAGGGTGATAAGCACAGTTTTTTTTTTTTTTTTGAAGTAAGATCATAATAAAATAATGATAATTATAAAGTACATGAATTTATTTTCATTATTTTCTAAACTTTATTATGTTACAAAAATTCGTATTATTCTAGATTTGTTATTTTACAATTATTTGCAAATTTACAAGTTTAAATATTTTAATAAAATCATTTCACATTAATACAATTAAAATTTTCACATTAATAGAATTAAAATTTTACAAATATTTTACATACAATTACAATTACAATTTTACATTAATTTCACATACATGAATTACGATTAGAATTAGAATTAGAAATAGAATTTTAATTTTACAGGCAATTATATTTACAATTTTACATAGAATTACATTTACAATTACAATTACAATTCTACAAATATTTTACATACAATTACAAATACAATTACAATTTTAGAATTTTACATACAATTACATTTAAAATTTTACATAGAATTACATTTACAATTAAAATTACAATTTTAAAAATATTTTACTTACAATTCAATTAAAATTACAATTACAAATACAATTACATTTACAATTTTACATAGAATTACATTTACAATTACAATTACAATTTTATAAATATTTTACATACAATTCAATTAAAATTATAATTACAAATACAAATACAATTTTAGAATTTTATATACAATTACATTTAGAATTTTACATAGAATTACAATTACAAATACAATTACAATTTTATAAATATTTGACATACAATTCAATTAAAATTACAATTACAATTTTAGAATTTTACAAACAATTAGAATTACAATTACAATTAAAATTTTACATTAATAATTATTTTACATAGAATTACAGTTTAAATTACAATAAGTACAAATACAAAAACAATTTTACGATTTTACATACAAATAAAATTTAAATTACAATTACAATCACAACATAATATTTAATAAATATCATGGTCATTTAATATTAAATTAATTAATAAACATCATCGCGATCATGATAACCATCGTACAAACATCATATTTGACTAATAAACACATTCAAACATCAAATTAACATTATATATTAAGATCATCACAACACAAACATGAAATATACATCTCAATATGTCAAATAACTCATGCTATCACATATACACATCTATCTGCAAGCTAAACATTAAATGAACATATCTAACATGACCTAACAATATGTGCCACATCATGATGATCACCAACATGAAAATTAAGTACAACTGCAATATGAACATAAAATACATGGACCATATATATATATATATATATATATATATATAACTAAATAATGTTAAAAATATACAACTGTAATATAAATGTCATGGATTAGGCGCTGGTGGTAGTATAACAACATCAATATCAGTTCTACAAGTGGATGTCTGCTCAGTAAAGCTGGGTGCAGCCTCGACAGTCGATGGTCGAGCCTGTTCATGATCATGATGACTAGTACTGATGGATGCATCCGCTGGTGGTAGTACAACATCAATATGAGCAATAGTAGTGGAGGCCTGCTCAGTGAATAGTGCAGCCTCGACGGTCGATGGTACAACCTGCTCATGATCATCATGACTAGTACTGATGGATGTAGTTGCAGGCTGCTGACTGGACGTGGCTGGTGGTCCAGCCTCATCTCCATGATGACTGTCAGATGCTGCCAGTGGAGCGTCATGCATCTCATCAGGCGCGCCACGAGGTGAATGATCATGAGATGCATGTGAGTCGCTGCTTGCGGACTCATGTCCATCATGTGTCGCGGATCAACTACGCCTATAGCTACGGACAATCCTCTTGAGTCGCGTAACATCTATCATAGCTCCTACGACATGCTGCATCAGGCCGTACATGTCACACGGCATGCCTCTCCACGTCTGTAACAACCTATCGTCGGCCTGTATGTCTCTATAATGAGCAGGCCTAATGCCCGCATCAACAATCAATGCACAGAGTTGGTTGGCCAACTCCATCCTATATCTGGTCTCAGGTCGAGCACGCCTAGCAAAAGGCGGCACCGGTGCACCATGATGAGCAAGAGCATGTCTCTTTGCTACACCGGCCTCATCCTCATCATGATCATACTCGAAATCAGCCATATCCTGATTGTCATCACCAAGATCCACACCTAGATCATGTGGTGGACTTGACATCTCCTCGCCATCACAAGAGCCAATGTCTATAAAATATATACAAGTACACAACAATAATTAGACAATTTCATTACACAATTTAATAAAAAAAAGTTAATTAATAACATGTTTGAATAAATATAAATAAAACAGCAATATTACCTCTATCATCTGGCGGCTCATCAGCTGTGAAGAGGATGTTGGGACACCCTCACCAATCTAAGCCAGCACAAGGACATGGGACCAAAATGAAGGGATGCAGCCCACCAACACTGGCTAGTAAGTCTAGTAAATCATGTGATATCCAGGTTGGAAACAAGGTGTCTCCCCTCTTGGGCATCATATGCCCCCACATGTGCATCTGGGCCTCAAACATCGGCCTACGAGGCTATCGAACAAAAATAGGTCTCATCTTTGGAAACCTCTCAAAAAATAAACAAAACAGATCTGAAGCAAACGGGAAGTTAACCCTCCCTTGTGCATGAGGACGACATCTATCTAAGGCCATACAAAACTACAGCAAAAAAATGGCAGACCACCTCACAAGTCGTGGTTGCTATACTAAAGAATCAACATAATATAAAAGTGAGCAACTTATGCGTTGCCCGTTACAGGTGTTGTTCGAAATGGTTGAAATGATAAGGGAGAGGCACTGCACGTCTTGTCTACCAAAAGCACCTATACGTAACTGACCTCCAGGTACCTGAAACTCTGAAAGAGACAATACATGTGCTCCAATGTATCTTTGGGAGTAAGCTAACTGACTCCTTGCTACACAACCAGCTAGCACATCTAGGAATGAGGGAAAATCCACCCCTCTCCTCGATAGTCCTATAATAAAATAAATATCCTCCTCAGTGGTTGTGTACCACTGGTCAGGACCAACTTGGAAAACCTGTCGGTGGGCATTCCACCTGCGGATAAGATATTTCTGTTGGAAATATGATGCAGAAGTGTTGTCCTTGATGGCAACCCACTGAGTGAAGATGAAGACATGCGACTGTTGACATGTGTTGTCCTTGATGGCAATCCACCTGATGAAGTTATTCTTGACTTGATGGACTTGGTGAATGATGTAAATCTGATGTGATATGATGCTAAGAGTTGTCCTTGAAAGGCGACCCACTTGATGAAGATGATGACAATCCACTTGATGAAGTTGTGCTTGCTAGAATATGTTCTTGATGAGCTAAATATGATGTATCTACAGTGTGTACAGAAGTCAGTGAAGAAAAGAAGTCAGCATGTGCTCAATCTTGATGAAAAGAGTATGTCTCTAGGTATACGCGGATCTGTCTAGGGGAAGTCGCGTATGCACGCGGAAAATAACGTTCCAAGTCGCGTATGGGCTAAAGCGCTCTAAAAGTGCAAAACCAGGGGTAACCACCATGGTATTGACCCATTGTAATGGGTAATGATTCGTCTAAATGACCCCGTCTAATGTAGTTTTGGGCTCATGGTATTGGTTTGGCTCATGGTATTGAAAAAGGGGCTCATGGTATTGAAAAAGGGAAAACCTATATAAGGAGAAGAAATTCATTGTGCAAATCATGAGTGTGGGTGCAAGATGTCTGAGCTTGAATGAATACTTCTCTCTGAAGTATATCTGAATGGAAAGGGTTACACTTGAATGATAAATTTGAATGTATGATGCACCAATGATGAAGAAGGGGATCTAGATACGAAATGTACTTGTATCTAGATGCAGCATGGGAGAGCTTAGATACGCGAAAGGCGAACATCTAGAGCAGACATGCATCTGCGAGAGAGTAAGGTAAATACGAACTAAACATCTGATCTGAAGAAGTATGCTGCTCTATAATGATTGAAGATCTATACGCTACTTCGCCGCAGAGGAAGCGCGTATATACGCAGCTTCACTGAAGAGAAAGCGCGTATGCGCAATGAAATATACACTGAGGTATACGCTGGTTTGTGTGGACGGAAGCGCGTATATACGCGACATCAGTAAAATAAAGGCGCGTATGCAAACTAGGGTTTGCTGAAGCATGGGGTATGGAACATCTGATCTGTTCTGTTGTATTAGTGCTATCTGATCTGGGTTGTCTGAATTGGTATGTATCAGTTTGGTTGTATGATTGAGCTTAAATGTATGAAGAGGGTCCAGTCTGAAAATATGATGAAACGTGGCCTACAAGTATTGTTCTATTGAATTTGTTGGATCCAGTGTGAAAATTGATGAAACATGGTCCATAGAGGTGTCGAGGGTGTAAAGGCCTTCGCCCAAGTGGTAGCTCCCTCTCCAGGTGAGGCCGGTAAACGAGATCAGGGGTCGAGCTCTCTCCGTGGAGAATAAACGAGAGCAAACGTAGCTCTCTTCCAGAGGAGGCCGGTAAATGAGTCGGGGGGGGGTTGGAGCTTCCCCTTCAGAGAGGCTCGTAATGTGAGCTTGTGTGGGTGCCTCATGAGGTTGACTTTAGTCTCGCACCAAAGACATATGTTGTAAGATGTTTTCTTTATAATAAAATATTGAAGGCTGAGCAACTGCAGCGGTGGTTTTCCCGACTTGGGTTTCCACCTAAAATCCTGGTGTTCATGTGTGATGTTTTTTGTGATGGTTTATTCTGTTCTTACTGCACATGTTTACTGCTTATTGAATATCTGATGAATAAATGATGGAATGGTTTAAGTGAAGATTTAATGACATATCTAGATCTCTGTGTATACGCTAGTTTCATAAAGGGGATCCACGTATATACGCTAGTTTACTGAAGGAAAGTAGCGTATGGGTTTTAAGGAATGAAAAAGTAAAAAGATTTGATTATGCAGTAAATACTGATTCACCCCCCCCTCTCAGTATTTTTCCCAACAATTGGTATCAGAGCAGGTCCTTGTGCAGAAGCTTGATCGCTTAAAGGAGATCCGTCGTAATGGGAAGTCAAGAAGGAGTAATGTCTATAAAGTCACCTCTATTCAATGGAAGCAATCTGATATTCTGGAAGGTACGTACAAAAGCATATCTGCAAAGTCTTGGTGCAGATGTATGGGCAATCGTGGAAGAAGGTTATCAATACCCGGCAAGTATTCCTACTGATGCAACTGAAAGAAAGAAATATGAAATCAATGCCAAAGCAGTGAATGTCTTATTGGGAAGCATGTCTGAATCAGAATTTGCTAAAGTGATGCAGCTACATTCGGCAAAAGACATATGGGACAAAATCATTCTAAGCTATGAAGGAGACAGAAAGGTAAAAAGTGCAAAACTCCAAACTCTTAGAATTGAATATGAAAATTTGAAGATGCATAGTGATGAGAGTGTTGCCAGTTTCTTTCTTCGTCTGGATGATATTGTAAATCGAATGAGAAATTTGGGGGAAACCATAACTGATACTACTCTGGTGGAAAAGGTCTTAAGATCATTGACTTCAAGATTTGACTCTAAAGTTTCAGCTATTGAAGAAAGGCAAGATCTGCAAACGCTCACTATTGTTCAATTACATGGTACTCTGACTGCTTTTGAAATGAGACAAGGAGGTCCTTCTCAAATAAGAGAAGCTGCTTTTAAGGCATCTACAAAAGGAAAGGAAAAGGAAGTTGTCAAAGAATCCAGCTATATATCCGATGAAGAAGAAGCGAATTTCGTGAAAAAGCTCCAACTAGGTACTGGAAGATTCAAAGGTAAGCTTCCCTTCAAATGTTTTGAGTGTGGAAAAGTTGGTCATTATGCTGCTAAATGTTCTTATAGAGAAAAGCATGGTAAAGGGAAACAATTTGAAAAGAGAAAGAGTTATTATGCAAAAGAAGATGATGATGAAGTGTCCAGTGAAGATGAAGAAGATTCTGACCATGATCTGAAAGTGCTCATGGCAAAGAAGAAAAAGAAGAAGGTTACTCAAGGAAAGGAGATACCTCAGAAATCATGTATAGCAAAAATTGAAGAAGATGAAACAGATTCTGACGAAGCTCTACAAGTGCTCATGGAAAAGAAGAAAAAGAAGAAGGCTACTCGAAGCAAGGAGATACCTCAGAAAATAGAAGAAGATGAATCAGATAGTGATTGGGGTCATCCTTTGCATGATCTTGGTGGTACAAACAATAATGAAGTTTGTGAAAGTAGTGTTTTGGAAATAGAGAAAGCTCTCAAGATCAAAGATGAAGAACAACAAAGAGCAATTGATAAGAAAGATTCTATCAACAAAGAGATGATCTCTCAAATGAAAGATCAAATAGAAATGTTGAATGGACAGGTGGACAAGTATCAAAGGTTTCATACTTATGCATCCAATCGAATTAAAGAACTAGAAGCAGAAATCAACGATCTAAATGTAGATCTCGAAAAATCAAGCAAGAAGAATGAAGGACTTGAAGCTGCAATCATCTCTCTACAAACAGATCTTGAAGCATCAAGTAAGAAGATTGAGGAACCTCTACAAACATTTGAAAAGGAAGGTCTTGAAGCAGAAATCATCTCTCTCAAAGAAGATCTGGAAAAATCAAATAAGAAGAATGAAGAGCTGGAACAAACATGTGAAGAAAACGAAAATTGGCTGAAAGAAGAGATTCTAAATCTGAAGGATCAAGTTGAAGATGGAAGAAGAAAAGAAGAAAGCATGACAAAGCAATGTCAAGCCTTGGAGGTTGAGGTAAATATTCTCAAAGGTAAATTAGAAGAAAAGGTTAAACTTTTGAGGTTTCATGAGAGTACTAACATTTTGGACAATATTCTGAGTAATCAAAGGTCTCCTGCCATCAAACATGGTCTTGGTTTCCATGAAACTGTTAAAGGAGAATCTAGCTCACAAGGAAGTGCCAAAAATTCAGAGGATGTCAATGCAAAACCTGATGTGTTGAAAGAAACAAAAGATCAACCAACAATCATGAATTCTCAAAGGAATTCATTCAAGAACATTGAATGTTTTAAATGTCATAACTATGGGCATGTTGCAGCAAATTGCAGAAGTAGAACAATTCAGCCACAAATAAACAGGTACTCTGGTAGCTTCAAGGGATATTGTTTCTCATGTAACAAGTATGGACATAAAGCAGCTGATTGTAAAAGAAGGAAGATCAGAAATACTCATTATAATTCTTATTACTCTGGACACATGAGATGTTATTCTTGTAACAAGTATGGACATGTAGAAAAGGATTGCAGGCTGAGTAGATATGAGAAATTGGATAACTTCCAGCACACAAATAGAAAGTTTAAACAAGTCTGGAAAAAGATGGAGGGATGGAATAAAAATCAATCTAGAGAAGAAAATGATACTTTTGTGGATGCTCTAGAAGACAATGATTTTCTTGAAGAAAACACTCAATACAAGGACCGATCAGAAACGTAGGGAATTCTGACCCTACTGCAGTCATCCGCTTCTGAAGCTTACTTCTCTGATTGACTGCAGGAATGATGTGAGATACATTATGAGATCTAGTAATGTATCGTTATAAGGGGAGCAATGTATGATGTCTCTCATGGTTGAATAGATTATTCTGGTTATATGTATTTTTGACAGAGCATATGGTGTGAAGAAAAGACAGGAACAGAAGGTAAATTTGCAGAAGGAGATGAAGGTGTGAAATTTTCTATATTTCACTTTCCATACGCGGGTTCTATGAAACAAAGTCGCGTATACACGTGAGTTCCAGCTGACACAGCCGCGTATGCATTGATGATGAGAAAATTTATCTGATAACTGAAGAACTGGAGCAGAGGTCCAGGGGGAGCATCAGTCTGACTATTGATGATTGCACTATTAACATTATTCTGGCTATACTCATGATAATGAAATGATACATGAGTTTCTGTGTTGAAGATTATGGATGAAGCCTGGTTTCTTTATGATGAAGAGCATTCGTTGTTGAGATGAAAGTCTTATAATTCAGAGATGAGGACAAATCATGCAGAGATTGTTGCTAATGACTTGCTGTTGAAGGTGTTTCAGATTACACAAGTTAAGGAAGAGCACTGGTTTAGGGGGAGCAGCAGGTTGAATACTAATGATTGCATTGTTGGCAATATGACTACTTATTCTTTGGTTTTTATGATACTCATGCTCAAAAGATGATAACTTGGTTCATGGACTATTATGATGAGTTTTTTAACCCTGGTTGCTTATAAGTATCTTGTGTGCTCACACATGGATGAGTTCGATGTCGTTTGATTCAGAAATAAATCATGCAGAGTTTGTTACTATGGCTGAGAGATCTTTTGCCTACATATGTTACTTCATGAAGATCATGGTGATGATGGACCACATGGATGATTGCTTGACACCTATGTGAAGATGTTATTCTGATATGAGAATCTCTCTTGGAAAGATTGTATTGATGCTGCAAAGAATCTGAAGGCTTGGTTACTATTGTGCTGATGCTACAACCGTTGGATGACGCTTGAAGACACAACTACACTGTTCTATCTATCTGTAGTCCAGGGAAGGAGTCAAATATCTCAGAAAGAAGCTGAACACTGTCTTTTCCTCGCAGAGAATCAAATCTGGTTGAATTTTAGAAGATGGCTTGGGATACGCGGGTTCCCTGAAACACAGTCGCGTATGTACGCTAGTTCATGCATAGAAAACCGCGTATGTATGATTGCTGACAATTTTTGCTTGGAGTCAGCTCTCTTCAGCACAGCTGCAGTGCTGTTTGGTATCTCTGATACTGTTTGGTAACCCTGGTGGTGTTCCAGTTCTCATAATTCTTTTTCTAATCATTTAATGAAGATGCCTTGATGATTTTTTGATGAAAGTGTTCAGGATGCACAAACTAAGGGGGAGCCTTAGTCTTACAAAAAAATGCTTGGATGCACAGATTCAGGGGGAGCATTAGCGTTGCTGAGTATAATGCATTGTTGGCATTATGATGGTTCTGAAATATGTTCTCATGCTTGAGGACTTTCTGGTGTTGGTCTTAAAGTCATATATGTAATTTGATGAAAAGGTCATGTTGAGACCCATGATGTAAAATTGTAATATTCAGTCATGTAAGGACTTGTCAAATTTGTAAACCCACTTGGTTGGGTAGCTGAGTCACATTTTGTAAACCCACTTGGATGGGTAGCTGAGTTGAAATGTGTAAACCCACTTGGTTGGGTACTTGAGTCTCATATGTAAATCCACTTGGTTGGATGTTTGATGTAAGTATGGGTCTTTTGGTGATAGGAAGTTCATAGAGTCATGTACTTCATTGAAAAATATGTTTGAAGACTCAGCATGAACTCAGGGGGAGCTTGGTCACTTCAGTATACATCAGATCTGCAGAACGCTTCTTCTACATGAGTAGAAAAGGGGGGTGAGTGTGTTGGTTTTGATCCGCCCGTTGCCCTTGATGTCAAAGGGGGAGAGTGTGTTGGTTTTGATCCGCTGGTTTTGATCCGCCCTTTGCCCTTGATGTCAAATGGGGAGAGTGACATGTTGTTTGAATGCAGATAATGGTGTTAAATAATTGGGAGAGTGAAATGGTGTCAATGTACTTATCTGTTGTGGTAACCAAACACCATCGTGGTTGCCATCAAGTCCAAAGGGGGAGATTGTTGGAAATATGATGCAGAGTGTTGTCCTTGATGGCAACCCACTGAATGAAGATGAAGACATGCAACTATTGACATGTGTTGTCCTTGATGGCAATCCACCTGATGAAGTTATTCTTGACTTGATGGACTTGGTAAATGATGTAAATCTGATGTGATATGATGTTTGTTGACAATATGATGCTAAGTGTTGTCCTTGAAAGGAAACCCACTTAATGAAGATGATGACAACTTACTTGGTGAAGTTGTGCTTGCTAGAATATGTTCTTGATAAGCTAAATATGATGTATCTACAGTGTGTACAGAAGGCAGTGAAGAAAAGAAGTCAGCATGTGCTCAATCTTGATGAAAAGAGTATGTCTCTAGGTATACGCAGATCTGTCTAGGGGAAGTCGCGTATGCACGCGGAAAAGAACGTTCCAAGTCGCGTATGGGAAAAAGGCGCTCTAAAAGTGCAAAACCAGGGGTAATCACCATGGTATTGACCCACTGTATTGGGTAATATTGATTCGTCCTAAATGACCGAGTCTAATGTGGTTTTGGGCTCATGGTATTGTTTTGGCTCATGGTATTGAAAAAAGGGGCTCATGGTATTGAAAAAGGGAAAACCTATATAAAGAGAAGAACTTCATTGTGCAAATAATGAGTGTGGGTTCAAAATGTCTGAGCTTGAATGAATACTTCTCTGTGAAGTATATCTGTATGGAAAGGGTAAAGGTTTGATAATAGATATGAATCTATGATGCACCTATGAAGAAATGATGAAGAAGGGGATCTAGATCTGAAATGTACTTGTATCTGCTAGATCTGTTTATGGAAGGCTTAGATATGAGATGAGGCGAACATATGTCTGAAGTAAAAGGGTAAATCTGAACTGAATATCTGATCTGAAGAAGTATGCTGCTCTATAATGATTGAAGATCTATACGCTACTTCGCCGCAGAGGAAGCGCGTATATACGCAGCTTCACTGAAGAGAAAGCGCGTATGCGCAATGAAATATACACTAAGGTATACGCTGGTTTGTGTGGACGGAAGCGCGTATATACACGAAATCAGTAAAATAAAGGCGTGTATGCAAACTAGGGTTTGCTGAAGCATGGGGTATGGAACATCTGATCTGTTCTGCTGTATTACTGCTATCTGATCTGGGTTGTCTGAATTGGTATGTATCAGTTTGGTTGTATGATTGAGCTTAAATGTATGAAGAGGTTCTAGTCTGAAAATATGATGAAACGTGGCCTACAAGTATTGTTCTATTGAAGTTGTTGGATCCAGTGTGAAAATTGATGAAACGTGGTCCATAGAGGTGCTGAGGGTTGTAGCCTTCAGTGAGGGGGTGGTAGCTCCTTCTGGGTGAAAATTTGGTAAGCGAGATCGGGGGGTCGTAGCTCCTTCCGAGGTGAGGCGATAGCGAGAGCGAGGGGTCGTAGCTCCTTCTGAGGAGAAGAGGTGGTAAGCGAGTCGGGGGGTTGGGCTCCCTTCTAGGAGAGGGCAGTAAACGGCGCGGTGGGTACTGTGTCTTGGTAGAGTACGCACCGGCCACATATGTTGTAAGATATTTTCTCTATAATAAAATATTGAAGGCTGAGCAACTGCAGCGGTGGTTTTCTCCCGATTTGGGTTTCCACCTAAAAATCCTGGTGTTCATGTGTGATGCTTTGTGTGATGGTTTATTCTGTTCTTACTGCACATGTTTACTGTTTATTGAACATCTGATGAAAGAATGATGGAATAATATAAGTGAAGATTTAATGACAGATCTAGATCTCTGTGTATACGCTAGTTTCATAAAGGGGATCCGCGTATATACGCTAGTTTACTGAAGGAAAGTAGCGTATGGGTTTTAAGGAATGAAAAAAGTAAAAAGATTTGATTATGCAGAAAATACTGATTCACCCCCCCCCCCTCTCAGTATTTTTCCCAACAATTTCAAAAACACATTGTTTGCCTTTAGGGAAGTAGCCTCCTCATAGAACTTGAGGAGGCCTACCTGCCTAAGGATCTCCTAGGTATCTGTAGTAATAGGGTGAGGGTATGCATCTCTCTCCCTCTCTTGGGCCTCCCATTGGCAAATCATGTCATATTGTTCACCCTGTTGTTATTGATTTTCCTCCTCTTCTCTCTGAATCATTGCCATATTAAATAAATAAAAATTATTAAAAGAGATGTATGTATTTAGGAATATAAATATATATATTTTTTGAAAAAAAAAAAATAGACAAGTTGATTCGCCATAAAAACAGTCACGCACCCGTCGCTGTGTGTCTTAAGAATGTAGAGCACTTGTCCCAGCGCCCCTAATGAAATACAATGCATCGGCCTTGGTGCAGCTGTCTATTTTTCAAGCATCATTAACTTCATCAAATTTCAAAATAGCAGTGTGATAACTGAAATATACGTCCCGGTGCATATAGTCTTGTCAGTGCACCGACCTCATGACAATTACATAGTCGGCGATGTGGTCTTTTACTCGGCCACACTGTTGACCCTCTCAGAATCCAGAATGTGGTGCACTGACATACACCGGGGCGGATAATTCCGTCAACGCATCGCGCTGTGATTCCCGTGGTCAACGGTGTGCCTGGATAAATGACCGCACTGCCTTTTATTTTATTTTTTTATTTTAAAATTATTCGGGGCACCTTTTGGTATTTCCCTGGAAATGATGCAGATACCATTAGCAGTAGTGGCGGTGAGGTTTGTAAATTTTACAAGAAACACTGCTATCCGGTGTGAGCCGAACAGCTCTGGTGCACCGCGTGACAAATATTTCTTTTTTTTTAATGGTTATTTTTAAGGTTATTTCAATTTATAATCTTCTAGAAGGCTTAATTATGGAAAAACTAGAAAAATACCTGTACATTTCGCTGTCGAGGAGGCATATTGGCTGTAAAATTTGCAAAAGAAAATTTTCCCATCGTTTTTCAAAATGCAAGCTCGAGATTGGTGGACAATGCAGAGTAGTAGTGTGTGAAATGGGTGCAATGAGAGCACCGATGTCAGGGTGGCTCAGACAAGGGGAAATGGAACCGGTTCTTGAGAGCTCTGGAGCACTGAGGAAAGTGAAAAATGAAGTTTTTTGCCGTTAATTTTTTTATTTATTTAACCCTATTCTAGTGCGCAGGGTTTTATTGACGCATCGGTATGCTTACCTAAAACCACACCGGCCTGTGTCAAATTTGGCGCATTGTTTATAATGCACCGAGGTGGTTCCCTAACACCACACCGAGATGTTTCAGTTTCAACACGAAATTTTGATGATGCACCGGGGCAGAAAATCCGTAAAGCACCGGTGCAGAATAGTCGTAAAGCACTAGTTTTTTGGCCTTAATTTATTTTTTTAATGTAACCATATTCCGATGCATGTGGTTTATCGGTGCACTGGTGCTCTTGGATAAGAACGCATCGACGTGTTTCTATTTTGGCGCGGTGTTTTATGATGCACCGTCGCGGAAGAGTGGTGAAGCACTAGTGCATTACATTAATAGGAGGCCCCGGATGTGTGTGTACATCGCGCAAGTTGTCCGGTGTGCCAATGTCTCGTGCGCATTGGTAATTGAGAGCTCATAAGCACTGGAAAACTGAAAAATATGGGTTATTTTGCCTTAATTTTTTTTTAATTTAACCCTTTACCGGTGCACATTGTTTATAGGCGCATCGGTTCTGTTTCTTACAAACGCACTAGTCAGTTAGTGTTTCGACGCGATGTATTATGATGCACCGGTGTGGTTTCTTTCTACCGCACCAGGTGGTTTCAGTTTTGGTACGGTGTTTTATAATGCATCGACACGGAATATCTGTGATGCACTGGTATTATAGAATAATAAGACGCACCGGGTGGGTGTGTACGGAGTGCATGGTGTCCGGTGTGCCAATGTTTTGGTCTGCACCAGTGCTTTCTCGGTTCGAGAGCACTAGGGCGACGTGTAATGATAAGTGCACTGAGACGAAACCATCCGCAAAACCCTCCACCCACCAACCTCCTCTAGTAACCTCTGCTAGAAACGGATGTATGGGGTATTTTTTGGTGGGGTTCCTCAAAAACATCTGCTAGAGGGTCTTTTCCTTGTAGTGATATATATATATATTAGTTGCAAATGAATAAGAACAAAGTCTTTCGAAACTAACTAATGCTATGAAAATCAATCACAAGAAAATAAGAAACAGATTATTGTTGGAGCTAGGGTTTGTAGTATATACAAAACTCATTATTTAACATTAGAAGAAACCTGAGAAATGATATAAGGGTCAAACTTAACCAAAACCAAAGCACTAACTCAAAAGGGAGAATACTTATGAGCTAAAAGGAATAGGAAATATTCCTATGAGAAATTTGTTTCAGAGCCACTCCATAAGAGTCAGAGTTTGAATGGCATAGGAACTTTCCATTGGGTGAAGGGTAGTTACCTCAAAACCACTTTCAGAAGATCTAAACCGTTAGATCGATTCCCCATGCTTCAACGGGGATCTGTAGCCATCTTCTTATAGCTCAAGAGAGGATACATATCCCTAGAACTCTCTAGAACCATAAAATTATGGGGTGTATAATTTTCGGATAATTAACTTAGTAAAATTGCCATGGAATCACATATTTCATCATCAGAGTGCATCACATACCCACAAAGCTTGGGTTAGTGGGGAATTTAATATCATTATTAAAAATAATATTACAAAACCCCATTATCGAACCCACTTCTATAATGTATTGAAATGGATGGTAAAGTTTAGAGTAAAAGTGGAAACAACATATAGTAAAAGAAAAAAAATATCCATAAGTGTATTGTTGAGTGTTACACTTATAGTTCAACTACTATTTCCTAAACTATAGAGAGTAAAAGGAATTGCGAAGTGGTGAAGCATAACATCAAGAGTCAGATGAAGTAACTAGGCAAGGCCCTGAGTGCTTATTCTAGCTGGTGCAAGGGGTTTCAGTTCACATTGTATATGGATTTTAAGTTGAGCACACAAACTAGTAAGATAGTGGCATGGTAGCATCACACTTGCTTGATTTCATTCACAGAAGAGACTATATCATTGTGATCTTCATGTTTCTCCTTCAAGACCCTTCCCAAGAGTGTCTTCATATGGTAATGAAGGGTGATAGAGTTCATGTATTGGCTTTATATTCCCCTTTTGTGTCCTAGGTGAGGAACCCAATTGGATACATCAACTTGAATTTTAGAATCACATTAAGATTGTTCGTCATTGATGGTCAAGGCTCCAATCTGGCAAATTTCCTCTTAAATTTAAGGGGGAGTGGTAGACTGGAAAATTTTTTTAGCTTCTTAGGCTTGGGCTTGGGCTTCGGGTCAACCCTAATGTCTCATGTCCCAAAACCCTTGATGATATCTCATTTAGTATCTAGGAATAATACACTAGATAAAAAATGGCCACAATAAATTTCTCACCCACAACACTCAAAAACCCCATGGATTGGAAATGAGAAGACAAAGTAAAAGTAAATCTTGGAGAACCCCAAAATGCAAGAGAGGTCAGTGGAAACTTTCAAAGGAAAATAATTAATATCGGAGGGCATATAATAGACTCCTAATAAGTTTCCAATAGCCACTAGGATTCAAAAATATTCAATTCATAGCTCGCCCCCATTTAGTTCAGAAGCTTGCAAGTCATATCAAAACAAATAAAAGTAGAACTATAGAATAAATTTCCAAAACTGAATGAATTGGATATAGATAATTACTTAATTTTCACCCACCCACCAGACCTAAACCTACTTAGTTTTGAGAGTTGGTTTTTTTGTCACATATCGCTCTTATAGTAACTATCTTCATGCTTTTTATTAGCACCCCAAACACTACATCCTTTACATGCCTCAGGATATTCCCCCTTCCATTGGGAAATGACCAATGTATGAGTTGAATAACCTCAATCCTTGAACTCGAGTCACCTAAAAATCCACTGCATGTCAATCTAATATGGCCCATTTTTCCAAACCAAAGAGGAATACCAAAAAATATTCCATAACCATGTGTCTTCTCCTTCAAATGAAAGTCCCCCACTATTGGTCGCCCCAAGGAATTTTCTCACCTATAGTAAAAGTGGAGCCCAGACATAATAGAATAGTTAGAGAGAGAAGTATCTCATCCCAGAGTATTCGAGCAGAAAGTTGTATGCCATGATGATGAAGGATATTAAATGTTGATCACATGTGTAATGCATGGGGTGGCTTTGCCACACTATCCCCTCTTAAATGTGATGGGATGTGGTGGGATGTGGTGGGATGACGTGCTCCCCTCCAATGTCTCGATTTCCAACACCCTAATAAAAAAAATCAAATAATGTTATAATTAAATTACATTTATGAAATTCAAAAATATAGTGATTATTGCCAAAATTATAGCCAATGTCAATATTTTTAATAGATATTGTTGAAGTAACTCTAACGTAATTTAAAATAAAATTATTTGTAAAACTGATAATATATAGAAATTTGAAGAGAAATTCCATTTCACTTAAACTTAATCTACTTATGATAATATAATATATAACTTGTTATTTGGAATATTTTTACTTATAAAGATTTTGGTTTTTTCATTTGAAGTATTAAAAAACACTTAATAAATATTAAAAATTTGTTCCTGAAACATTAACATATTTTTGAACCTCGGAACTTTACTTCTTAATAAAAAATTTGATTAATATTATGATACCAAATGAAAAAACAAAAATTCAAATATATGTATGAGATAAATTATTTAGAAATCAAACTTACAATTTTTTATAAAGTAACTTTTATAATAAATTGTATAACTTATTAACAAAAATAAAAATAAAAAATATTGAACCTTTTGAATCACTAAAAAAAAAATATTAAACCTTTTGAATAGGTAAACCTCTCTAAGGACCTGTTCTAATATAATCATTAATCATTATAGAAAATGCACCTAAACAATAGAAACCTAACAACTAAAACCCTCATGTCAACGAGACTCGTTTTCTTTAAATTTTCCTCACTACTAGCTCTTGAAACCTCTCTTTGATATTTTTAGTAATGGGAATTCTAATGATGAGAGGCTAGTAATGGTGTAAGTTTGATTTTTTTTATATATATAAATTTGGAAATTAATTTAATAATTTTTATTTATTTAATGATTAAGTATATTAATAAATATATTAATTTAATATAGTTAAAGAAGATGATATTTTATTTAAAAAAATTAATTTTAGAATTTTAGATATAAATAAGTAAATTTATTTAATTTTTGAATCACTTATTTCTTAAAAGAGTGTTTAGTGGTGAGTATTTTCTAAACTTGGCATAATGCCATTTCACATTTCACATTATACCTATTGCAAGAGTTACTATTATTTTATCGATCATCATAGGTTGAGGGTACAAGGTTAAACATGATTTAAATATTGCATGCCTCATAGAGGTACAAGAGGATTCAATAGGAGAATTCTATCATATTGTATAAGTGAAGTTAAAAATTGATTGTATAGATTGCAAGCTTACGATTATATCTAGAATATTAGTCAACATATCTTCCTAGGATGAGGGTAGTGACCAACTAGGACAGATGCCTAGAGATTCAACAGAATAATTATTATGACTAAATACTTTCAACACTAGTAATCATATGGCACAACCAATCTTTTTTTATAAGTTTCTATTAAATTTCAGTTTTGACATACCAAAAAGTTATGAATTTATAAAATGCTTTAATTAACTAAAGTCTTAACAACCTCAAAACTCTAAATTTATATTACTAATTTAATTTCCTTTAAAACATCCAATAATAAAAAAAATTCTATCTAATCTTCATTTAAAATAATACGAAATATCTACTTAAAAAATAATAATAATAATAATAATAATTCACTTATAACTTTTTAACTTTGGAAAAAAAACATCATCATAGTCAACAAGCTTTTTACTTTTAAATATTTTCCGCACAATATAGTAACTTGATTTCAACATCCGAATTTTACTTTTAAATTTTTTCCACCCATCATCTCTTAACCTTTTTTTTTCAGAGGAAAAAAACGCTGTTTATATTAGGATATAAGCAGTACATGTACATAATAATCTCCAGCTGTAAAGAGTCCAGCGAGATAGATATGCCTATATGACCAAAGATATGAACCCAGAAGAGAAGGTCCAATGACATGTTGGTCACCTCAAATAAAAGAGTATTGATCTCCATACTTATACAACCAGCCATATGTGCAGGCCCATTGGCAGATATAATTACATGGTTCAGCACAATTAACATTTTTGGAGAAAACCTATATATATGATATGTCAAAATGTATGCTGTGGAATTGAAAATAGATAGAAAGAAGTGGGCCACAGCATAGCATAGTAACCGGTGTTTTAACTACAGCCCTGTATTAGAATGCATATTGAATGGACAGAACAAATGGCTGTAGAAAAAGCATATAAGAAAGATATGTTAGAAACCGATGATGCCTGTGGAAGTTGAAAAATATATTAAGCAGGCTCGCTTGCTCCTTGTAGACCGGCTCGCTTGATGAAAGCTGCTGATGATTTCTTTTGGGACAGCTGCCAGATGCCAATGTGAGAGATCTATGCCAATATATTGAGATAAAATCTCAAACTATCTCATGTTATCAACAGGGAAGCAAATTCCAAATTCAACTGAAGTATTCGTTCGACGTTCCCACTTATGGTCATAGGGAGGTTTGTTTTGGTGCAATTCGTTGTTGAAAAAAGCATTGCCATTATGGGTCAATGTCAAAATATTATTACTGCGATGTAATGTTTGTGAGCAAATTGCTTTGCTCCTATATTGATAGGCAGGGTGAAAGTCAATATTTGAAGGTACTGTCATTGTGTTTGAATGTCAAGTTTATTGTATGTCTGTATCGTTGAGTTTCAGGATCAGCAGGATCAGCATCAAAGTCAAGTACTGTCATTGTGTTTGAATGTCAAGTTTATTGTATGTCCGTATCGTTGAGTTTATTGTTTATTGTAGGTTCGGGTGATTGCAGGATCAGCATCAAAGTCAATTGTCGACACTGCTGCTGGTCTCTCCAATGACCCGACCCTGTCAAAGCACACTTAACGATTCAGAGCACTCCATGTTCTTTGCATGTGATATCCCAGAGTTGACAACCCACACAAATTTGATGAATTGTAAATATTGTCAACCTTCGCAGTCCTCCTCAAGCTCAAACAATCTCATCAATTTATGAAATAACATCTAATTCAAGGAATTAGACCAACCTTTACAATCAAATGAATCTATGAAGGAACCCAAAATGTGGAGCATGTACTGAATTCAAGGAATTGGAATGAGAAAGTGATGAATTTAAGGAATCGGTCAAGTCAGGCGTGGAAAGGAAATTTCCAGGCTTTTGAGCCGTTTGAATTTTCAGCAGCTATTTCTCTCGTCAACTATTCGACCTGAATATGCTTATTCACCCTCTAATACTTCTCTTTGCTGCTCATGTACATAGTTTCCTTTTTGTTCAGCTCTAGTTCCACTCTGCCAAGATCCCACACATAATTATACAATATGCCACTTGCATTGCTAGGAAAATCTTGCATAGCCAATTGCTTGTTGTTTTTGGATGTTGTCCTCCTCTATTTGTACACTTATGTGGGTATTCTTTGCATCAACATACTCATCTTATTGACTTCATCTTCCAGTTTGGTCCTACTGCAATTCTCTTCCAACTCAAACTTTACATGTTGAATGGTTATCATCTAATTCATCAACTTCTCGTCCAAATATTTCAACTCTATTAGTAACTTTAAATTGTTCTCATCACCTTGAATAAGAAATTCATTTAAATTCTACTCTGCATCTTCATCATCTTCCTCCCAAAGTTCATTTCAATTCAACACTATCTTGTTCATTTCATCAACATGATCTTTGGTTGTGCACTTGTCCTTATTGTTGTCCATCATGGTCTCTCCAAGTATTGCAGGTGATAAATTTATCACTCTTGGCGTCTGCTCCTAAAAATTTGTCTAAGCTTTTATTAAGGACTTTCCTATATACACCAATTGAACTGGGTTTTCCGTGGGTAACTCGATACCTACATTCACACAACAATTGTCAATTTTAAAATTTAAGGCTTCCCAGCCTTTTTTGTTACTTCCCTCAACACTTCACCCTTAAGTGTTCAGTTATTTTTCTAGTGCTCCTTAAAAGGAAATAGTGCATCCTCCTTCATTTCAATAGAATTTGAGTTATGTCTTCCTTGGGTGATTTGAAAAAATGAGCCTTCATCTGCAATCTCTATGGCAACTCCAGATGGTTTTCTATTTTCTACAAAACTCATCATTTCCTCATACACTCCTCCTTTTATCTATGTGTCATGATTCTGAATTTCTTCTTTATTTTTGCCTCTCACAGTATCCTCATTGTGTATGATAGTCTGTCATGGTTGTCCCTCCTACTATTGTTTCTAACATCAATTGCCTATTTGGACTTATTTTATAGTCCATGAGACCTTTAGATAGTCTCATCTTCTCAACCTCACTATCGCCAACACTCCATCTTATGAGATATTTTAAGGGTTTTTCTTCTACTTCAGTAGCCTTGTTCTCATCTGATATTATGATAGTCTATGGCAACCGCTTACAACATTCTTTCTCTGGTTGCCTCTGGTTTTGAGAGGCATTCCTTGCAACATCTTCTTTTTGTTGGAAATTGTGTCCATGCTTCTGCTTTGCATTTATATAAGGTTAACCCACTTTAAAAAAGAAAGGCCATCTAGCCACCTGTGGTAATTTTCTCATCAACTCTTCCATGAGGCTTCCTCCATACTCCCTAAGACATTCAATCTATTTCCCATCAATAGCCTCTTTTTGCAGCTCCCTCTGCTGCTTTGGACATGGCACATAGTCCACAAGACCCTCAGACAGTCTCTCTTCAACATCTTCCTCCCTCCTAAGAGTTGTGCCTTGTTCAGGTTCGTAATAGTGAATTTTATTCTCAAGTTTGACCACCCTGATTCACTTTTCCTTCAGTTGAGAAATTAACAATTGCTTCACTTTATTCCCTAACTTTCTGGCTTTGGGTTTTTTTCCTTTTGAAACCCTGAATCTATCTGAATAGAAATTTGAACCTCCTCCTTAGGTTCAATCTTTATCTCTAGTCTTCTCGATCTAGTAGCATCTCCACTAAATTGAGCCTCTCTTTCAACTCGATCATCTTCTTATCAAATATTTGGGCTTAATTTCTTTTGCATGCCATTCCTCTTGCCATGTGGTTCTCCTTTGTTGTGTTTATTCTTTGAACCCTAATTATGGTCATCAATAACCATCCACTTTCATCCCTTCTTGCAAGCTTTCACTTTCCCACTATGAGTTGCATACATGTCGTTGTAACAAGTCTTCTCCATTGCTTGTTACTTGAACACGTCACCTTCACTTAACTATTATTGTCCCTTGGTTCCCTCCTCTAGAACCTCTTAAGCACTCCTTGCTCTCTTCTACCTTCTGTTGCACCTTGCTCACATCTTAGAACTACTATAATTCTCTCTCTTGAGGACCTCCTCTATCACCTTCACTCTTTAGCTACAACTGGAATTTCTCCTTCAACAAAATCTCTTACTACAAGGTTTTTTCACACCTTATTCTAAGAAATCTGCTAATTTTCTATGAAACCAGCTCCAAAAATAGAAGAAAAGAGAGATCAACACCTTATAAATAAGCCACTTCAAGGAGGAAACCTCCTTTACATTACATAAATGAAAAATTCTTGGATGATACAAATGACAAAACCTCCTTTCTATATATAGGAGCCCATGGGGTCACAATATAATCCTAGCCGACCTAACGATAATAATGTAACGGCACAACAATAAAAATAAAAGATTTTATGGGGAACAATAATAACAATATGGGGGCTATAGGGGTAAAACGATAACAATAAGGGGGCTACGCTAACAAAAATAAGGGGATACACTAGTATTATAGGGACATAACATGCCCCTCTCCTTCAAACAAGTGTTGCCCTCAACGCTTGATTATTTCTGGATGCTTCTGTATAAAATTCTCATCCTCCCATGTGGAATGTTCAATGGGTAAGTTATTCCACTTTCTGTCATAATCTGAAATTGATCAATTTGGTGGTTGTCAAGTTCTTTTTTTTGTGACTGCTTCATAACTTCTTTCACTGCGATGTTGATATTCCTGTTGTTTCATTCGATTCTGCACCAAAGTTACGTTATCATTTGAGAGTTGGAGAACTTGTTTTTGATGCTCAATGTGATATTCCACTACTTTATCATCCATATTAGCTTTCATTTGATCCTTCAAACCGTCCAATTTAGCCTCCAATTTTTCTTTTAAAACATCGATGTCATATTTGATTGCTCTTTGTAAGATCGAATTTTTTTTCACTTGGTACCGTAATTTTGATATATCATATTGCAATTCTTCCTCTTCATGTGTCATAATAGAGCTTTCTGAGGGCTTAATGGGTGTTGAATTCTTTTTAGGGAGCATTTTAGAACCCAATATTGATATCTATGCTTTAATATGCCCTTGGAATCACTTAAAACTGATTTTTCAAACAAGACTTATGCAATTTGAAAAACAATACACACCTTTTTCTTGCTTTTAAGGAGCTCGATATTGAAACTAAATTATATCTATGATTTTAAATCTTCAATATCATAATTTGGTCCTCTAGTAGCCCTTTGAATCTTCTTTCAAATGCCACAGGTCTGACCTGATTTGGATGCTTCAAGGCAAAGTTATGCCCAATCTCCCACAATGACCTAATTATGGATTGGTTCAATAGAGAAAACTTGTACGATGTGCCACATGTCACTATTTCCTCGTTCGGCTCTGAAATTAATAAACATAAAACTACAGTCTGTGTGTTTTCAGCTAGTTTTTACAGAATTCCAATCTGATTCTTAGAGAGAGAGTTATGATGATTTTCCCAAGGTCAACTCTTTTATATGAAATTCTGGATTCTTCAAAAACCCTAACTTCCATAGATCATATCTTTGAAAATATTTCAAACCAAGATCTAAAATTTTTACATGACATTCCCTAAGATTTCGGCTTTGTGTGGTAAAAATTTCAGCTTCTGAACATTCGTAGAAAAAACGTTATAGCGAAAATGCCATGATGACCTTTTTGGAGCAGTGAAACCTTAGAATCCAAAGCTCTGATACCAAATGTTATGAAAACAGCTCCAAATATAGAAGAAAATAGAGATCAATGCCTTATAAATAAGCCACTTTGAGGGCTAAACCTCCTTTCCATTACATAAATTAAAAATTCTTGGATAATACAAATAAAAAAACCTCCTTTCTATATATAGGAGTCCACGGGGTCACAATATAATCCTAGCCTACCTAACAATAATAATTTTAAGGTCATAGCAATAATAGTGATGGCTTTTATTAGGCACAATAACTACAATATGGGGGCTACAGGGGTACAACAATAACAATAAGGGGGCTACACTAACAAAAATAAGGGGATACACTGGTACTATAGGGACGTAACATAATTATTTACAAATCTTGTTGGTTGTGGCTATGTCACCGACATTTGATGATACTTGCAATTATTAGCATGCCAAAATTTAAATAACTTAATGGCTAGTTACTTGCCAATGTTTTTTACACAATATCTCTTCTAGCTCTTCACCTAGGTGGGGTCTCTTCCAGTCCTTCCATATAAACTCCATGCTTGAAATTCCTTCCTTTCTGCCCATCTCCTATCTTTTATGTCATGTCCTTTCAATGTCAAACTTTTAGTGATTATTAAATTAAACAAAGAAATTATTACCTTCTCAATTTTTGCATATGATCCTCTATGTTACAACATTTGTCACCTACAATGAAAATTCTAGAAAAAAAGATTCATCTATGATACCACAATGATAGCATGCCCCTCTCATGGCCTGCTCAATTTGCCAAAGATATCTTCTTCAATATGTATCCTTCCAGGAATTCTCAATTTTTTTTCAACAAAATAGTAGATACCAATGAATCCCATGCATTGATTTCCTCTATATAAATTATATGTCCACCTTGGCATCTTTACTTTGTGTTTTTTTTACTCACACCTCACACTACACCCCTTTTCTCGTTACCACACAAACCCAATTCATATATTTATCATGGATTCGATTCTGAGCTAGAGTCACATCCAAACCTAGTGTGGTAAAAGTAATCGGGATCAGAGTTTACACACTCCATGTTAGTACACATACAATGACCAAACTACATCAAATGAAGTTTACGAGGGGTGAAATTTCTTACCTAAATATGTCAGGGAGGTCAGACACGACTATGGCCAGGAGTCAAATATTTATTTTCTTATCTCTATGACTTACCATCACACACCCAACTCCTCCAACATCGATTTATCACTGGCCACAATGTGAGCTCGGGGTATTTCTACAGGTTTCCTTCATATAATTAAAGTATTAGCAGTGTCAACCCCCGACTATGGAATTTTTGCATTAATCCCACTGCCTTTATAACAGGAATTCATTTTCAGTCTGCAATGTTTTCAAAATTCCTGGATAGCATTTCCTCTTGGTCCTTCAGTGAAAAATAAATTTCCTTCCTATGTAGGAACCTACCATGCTCTACTATTATTAAAGGACTTTATTATAATTATTTCTTACTTCATTAAAATCTACTTGCATGAATATTTTAGCAACCCGCCAAAACAAACCACAAGAATTGTATTGGACCCATAAATTTGTATATCTCTAGAACCTAAAATAAAACCACTCAAAGTGCATCAAGTAATTTATTCCTTTTTATCTGACCCTTCTCCTATAGGTTTACAATGCTAGAGTGCCAAAGGGACTCAAGCTTCTCATGATCAAACTTGAGTAATGGAAATTGGTTGCTAGATTTCCATGCGTAGGCTACAGGGATAGTTTAGTAGTGGATGGATCAACCAATTGGACAAATATATGATTTTCTTGTGATTTAGGTAGTTTATGGTTCTTTTTAGCTTCCTTGGTCATTATATTTGTGATAGCCCCTAGATTGATTCAAATATTAGTATATGGATATATTTTATAAAAACATCAAAAACAAATTTCCCTAGGTCTACGTACTTAGTAGTAAAATGTTTCCAACCATGATATCTTAATTAACCAACCATGTGAATAGTGTGAGGGCCCTTTTAATTTCTATCAAGTTTTCTTATGCATACCTCTCATATAGATTTGGCACAGATAAAGACATATTTTAATTGCTTTAAATAGTGTAATATTGACACACACATTTCTTAATTCTCATAAGATGCAATTTTCTTTAACAAGATCAAATGTGAGGATGGAATTAAAGTTGAAGCCATCAAGGGAGCTAGCGGTCAGGGTTTCCTTGAAATCTTTACTCCTTCCCACCCATTATATATTTATGAAATTCTATATGGGATTGTGATATATTTGATTTCAAATTGGGTTTTTGTTTTCAACTGGTGTGGCTCACTTGGTTGTTTGTAATGGCTACATGCAGAGTTCTCTAATCTTCATGGAAATATAGGAGTTTATGTTGTTGATTCAAGGTTTCAAAGTTGGTTTTATGCTTCCTTGGCTTCCTATTGGCTTGGCTAATATATTCCCTCATTTAATTCTATTGATTTAATTACTTGTACAATGGGTGGTTGTAACTCACCATCCCACCCCCTCATACTTCCCAAGTTGATGGGATGTGTTACATTTAATTAACCCAACCTATAAGGTATCATTATGGAAATGGGGATACAAAATTTCCTTTCTTCCCAAGATTAGTGGAATTAACCCTGGATGAAACCATCACATCCAACTCGTAAATGTATTTCTAGTGATATAAACATGACTTCAATCTGAATCCTCGATTGAAAGTTATGCCCTCTTGAAGATTGACCAATTACGTAGTGCCACATGACACTCCTCATAGCCAATGGGTTTACCACTTCACAGTTTAAGCCTTGGCCCAATTTTTCTGATTTAAATACAATCATCTATATTAATAGAAGGACCCCTTGCCTATCCAACATACAATGGGATCTGTTTCTAGCAACTTCCATGCCAATTAACAAAAAAAATATCCATCGCGCCTTTTGTTAATTGTGCCCACAACTAGGGATGGTTTAATAAATTTGGCACTAGGCATAAGGTCTATATGGAAACCTTCCTATCCTTAAATTCCAAATTTGACATCGTTCTCTCTGTTACCCACACCAAGGGACAGGTGTGATCCTTATAAATTTTTCGCTAGGTATTTTTCTATATGACACGACATGTCACATGGCACCACATCATATCCATGTGTCCACGTAAATCCCATGTCATTTTATTCTACATCACTATACCTTCTCAACATCTTATTTATGTTAGACTGACGTAAGGGTGATGTCACCCTCTCATGTGGCATCCTTTGTCGGTGCCACATTTCATCCAAAAATTGGCCACATCGACAACCAAAAGGATCATTTATACCTACCATGTTTCATGCCGATAACATGCCACATTATCAACCTTACCTCATAATTCTACCTATGTGGCATCCACATATATTTAATTGGCCTTTGTGGCCTCTGCCACCTCAGCCTGTTTTCAGTCCCAGAGGGCTGAGCTCTTCATGTAGTTTCATACTCCCCCCTTCATATATGGGAGAGATATGTCATGATTCTTGTTAACCACACCCAAGTCTAAAAAGAACTAAATCGAGGCATGGCACTAGATGTATGGTGCGACATGAATTTCCCCATTGTCTAACATCGATCCTTAGCATTACAGTTTCTTTCTACCATGCCCATTTCAAAGGGTTACCACTTTGCAAGGAGGCATGGTGCAAGATTATGCACTAATCCCTAGAATTAATGATAAACACATCATTAAAATTAATCATGGCTAATCAACGTCAACATGATAACTCCATTCTCAATATGAGCTCGATTAATTCTATGCTCAGATGCAGAAATTCCACAAGATTCCTGATGACTTGCCAAAATTTTCAAAGAAGAAAAACGTTGCACATAACACTAACTTATATAGGGATAAATCCCTTATTCCACACTGACATTCGATACATTATGCACATGCATTACACCTCAATGAAAAATTCAACGTGCCTACCATCATCCATAGAAACGACCCAAACCATGGCTACACTACTTTATTAATTAAAGCACAGTAACATCATATTAACCACACAATGGATCCCAAACAAACTCATTAATTCTACATCATGAATACATTTAACAATATTGATCAGTAAATATTTATGACCATGACAAACAATGGAAATCTACACATTGTAGCATTTAACTATGCACATTAAGCATTCATTCGAGCTATGTAAAAAAATATGTAACTCAGTAAAATATTGGCAAGAACAAAGGCCTCTCATTCTCTCATAACCACAAAAAAAGATATTAACATCTCATCAGAGCCAACTATGAATATCACATTCCTACATAAACAGTGTTGTTACATGCATTTCCATAATAACATAATAATATCATTTACCATTCAAAGTACAATAGATGTATAAGTGAATATATTTATCTAATTAACTTAAATGATTAGAAATTGAGGGAAGGGCTTCAACTTGTAACAACCCCGGTAAAAATCCATGTAAAAAATATATATGACCATGGTTGATGTGACACATATTCCAAGCTTAATGGTGGGAAAAAACATCCTAGTGGGTGTTCATTTCGGTCATTATGGCTAAAGGAAATTGGCAAAGGAAATGGAAAAGGCTTTGGAAAGGCATCAGGCATTAATTGGCATTTTATTTATGAAAATAATGGAAAATAGGAGAAAATGGAGGTGAAAGGTCACATGTTTCATGTGAGGAGGAAAATTAAGGAAAATAATGGAAAATTAAGAAAATAGAGGCTTCATTAATAAAAAGGCTTCTAAGGATCAGTTGGTAATCTTTTTGCAATGCATTTTTGGAGCTCTCTCATTAATCTTTCTCTCTCGTACTCTTGGATACTTAGAGTTTTCTTCGAGAAATATTGGAGAGTGTGGCATACTTGGGGATTTGGATAAAGAAGGAAAATGAAGAGCAGGAAAGTGCAAGAGTACATTGGGATCAACAACTAGAATGCATTTTTATTGCAGGCACCAAGTTGCATGTATTTTTTCCTCACTATTTTTGGAATGCATGGTGTATGCATGTGGTTTCTTGGTTATGATATGTCATTAGCATGGAGGATTTCCTAGATTTACAGTTTATTTTCCCAACCTTTCCATTTCCTAGATAGCCATGGTGTTTTGGGCTTATTTCCAATTATTATTTTCTGGTTGGTTCTCATGATTACTTTAGTTGTGTGTTGAGTGATTAGTTCTTGGAAGCCTTGGTTGGAAAATTCTCTGGAATCTTGATGGACAACTGTGGGTTGAGTTACTAGTCCTGGAAGCCTTTGTTGGATAAATTCTCTGGAATCCCTAGGTGGGTTGAGTTACTAGTCCTGGAAGCCCTAGTTCGACAAACACTCTCGAAACCCTGAAATAATTGGGGTTGAGTTACTAGTCCTTGAAGCCATGGTTGGATCAAACTCTCTACAACCCTAGAACAACTTGGTTAGAGACCAATATGTAATGGTTGTGACGTTCGACCGTGAGGTGGAATCACTGGTAGAGGGTTGAGGTGGTTTTGCCTCTGGAAGCCCTAGATTGGTTGTGATTGATGTTTCTGACTAGATCCCACATTCATGATTGGAATATGTCACGCAGATGATTGGTCGAAGTGAGATTTAGAAAAGTGAATCTATGGTTGGGTGGAATGTGGTAGTCCCATATTTGGTTGATTTTTACATTCAGTAATGAGAAGCTTATTCCTTTAGTATTTGATGTATAAATGCATTGGTTTATATGTGTATTTTATTGTTGTTATATCCATGATATTTTTGTTGTTATTATGTTGGTTATAAGCATGTATTTTGACACTAGTTATGTATGGCTCTCTCCATATTTTTATTTGTAAATGAATGCACGATGTATCTATTTTCAAATAGATTGTATTGCAGCTAGTGATGTAGGGGAGCAATGTTTCTTAGAAATTCTCAGATAAGTATGAGACCCCTACGATCAGATCTACTATTTACACCTATAGTTCCAATGTTTGTGACATGTTTGATAAAAAAAATTTCATGGTTAGGAGGGTTACAAATTATTTCTTATTGATGTGATTTCTTCCATATCATTTTACTATTGTCATTTATCATCTTTGAACTCTTCATGAAGCTCTGGGCATAGTAGTAGCTTCTGGGCCTGAAAAGGTGGTTTAATTACTGGGGATGCTAGCACAGAACTGAGGAAATAGGGCCCTGGACATTGACATGTTGTGTTATGTCTACGTCTATAGCCACTTGGACGTTGGCATGCAACCATGTTCCTGTGTTTATGGCTTAAAGAGTTCAAAAGGTCATTGTGACCCAAGGGTCAGATGCCTGAATGGTTGGGTTACCTCCTGTGGGTGTTGTTGTTGTTTTGCAAGGTCTGTTTGTTGTTTTAACATCGGCTCCACTTCCTTAAGGTCACCTATGAGGTTGAAACTCATTATAGTAGCCTCTCATCACATGTTTACCTTGGTTGGTCGGTTACTTGAGTAGATGTGGGAAGAGGGTGTTACAGAGTGGTATTAGAGTATAGTTGCGCTCTCCTTGGGTGGTGTTTAGTTTTTGTTCTCTTAGTGTGATATTTGATACCATGAAGTGGTATCATAGCTTGGTTCAACCCTTGGACTGGATCGACGGTGTGTTGGTCATGTTTTTCTGTTGGTTGTGTATGTGGTTCTCATACCTATGGTGTATGTGCTTGTTGCATCCTTTTTGTGTTGGCCATGGTGGCAGTGGTGTCACCATAGAAGTGTTGATGGTGCTGTTTTCAAAATGTTGTCATGAGCGTATGACTGGTTATGTGTTTCTCATGCTTGTGTATTTTTTGTGCACACTTTCTTACATATTGTAGCATATTGTACATGCATTTCTTGCTTATGCTCGGGTTACATATTGGTCATGCTTCGGTGTTATCCGTGTATGATTTCTTATGTGATGTCATATGTTGAATAGGCATTGGTCTTCCATGATTGGTTATACATGTTAAGTGGGTGCATAGTTTGCAGTGGTTTGATTGAGGTTGTTGTGCATAACACTAATAAAAAATGGCTAATTAGTTACTAAAAAAATGACTAAATTTTTCATATAAAAACGACCTTTTTTCAGTCAATGACCAATAGTGGCTAATTAACAATATCTTATAATGCGACCAAATTTTAGTCGTATTTAGCTTAGTCAATAGTTGGTTGTCTAAAATTTATCATCTAGTAGTATATTTAGTCATAAATTTGGTCATTAATTTATTCATTGATTTAGTTATTAATTTTCACAATTAATGACCAAATCAAGGACTAAATATACTACTATATGATCCTCTGATAAAACCAGTTAATGACCAAAGAAATATGACAAAAATTTTGGTCACTTTATAAGATATTGTAAATTAGCTACTAATAGTCATATATATGCAAATTTGAGTCATTGTTTGAAATCAATTATTGACCAAAGAAATATGACTTAATTTTGGCCATGTTATAAGATATTGTAAACTAACTACTAATAGTCGTATATATGCAAAATTTAGTCGTCATTTTTAATCACAAATTTATCATTTACAGTAGTAATTTATATTTTTTGGTAATTTCATATTCAATAAATGATTGATTTAGTAGTTTATATTCATTTCATTTAATTTCATTAATAATCATTATAAATGACTAATTCAGTCATTCTATATTCCTTTTATTTGTGTTCATTTTTAATCAATATATAAGAATACTAAGTTAGTACTTTTAGATTGATTTTATGTGTTTATTATAATCAACATAAATTAATTAGTGTGATTTTGTGACTTAATTAAAAAAAAATGTTATACAATGTGCATGTTTATCTAATATGAAAACTCAAAGTTACATATGTTAACGACAATACTAAATAATATCAAGTACAACTATAAATAATTTCAAACACATAAAATATATTATATGAAAAGTCAAGTATTACAATATGAGTTTCCAACTTAATGTTGGTTGGATTACAATTTACACATGAAATATTGTTTCATCACTTCAAAACATTAATAGTGTGTTACCAAGGCATTGTAGGTGAATTCGCCAACTCTAAAGACTTGACCATAAATCTATATATCATGCAGGATATTGGCTTTAAGGGTATCACTAGAACAATTCTCTTCTCTCTCTCTCTTTCTACATGAATCACTCAAGTGTTATTTTTCTCCTCTTTCTTCAATTCCCATTTTTTACCATTAATACTGAGTTTCTCTTCTGAAAATGAAAAAATATACAATTCAAAGTATGATGCATGAAGGAAAATGAACATTAGAATATAAAATAAAGTATACTATAAAGGAATTATATAACATATACCCCAACATAAATAATGTCAATGCCATTTTACCCAGAAAAGTAAGAAGCTCAAACATTTTTTCTTTAGTTGGGCGATACTAGAAAATATGTAGCCAGATGATCTATATAAACAAAGAAAATAAAACATCACCATAGAAAAGAACATCTTAAGAATTAAATATTTAACCTTCAAGAATATCTGAACATAAACAAGTAACCATTTTCCTAGATCCATTAGTTCTCCAATGAATATAATAAAATAACCCCCTCGAGAACTTCCTTACTAGAAATAGAAATAATTTGTTAAGATCCACTTACATCTCCTAGAATAATTATTAAAATATCCAAGGAAAAAAAATTCAAAATTGTTCTTATGTAACAAAATCCATTATAAAAGCCAATAATGTTAAAATAATATAGTTACCAACTTTAATGTGAAGAAGGACCCAAAACTCCAACCAATTAATGGAACCAATTCAATGCAGATACATGTGATACCCCTGATAAACACAACATATTAATCAATCATTATGTAGGCTCAAAGATTCAATGTAATAAAAATCCAACTCCAATAAATTAAAGTGTCACACATCCTCCTTAATGCTCATGGACTGAATAGTGGAAAGGTCAATTAGTTACAAATGTAAACAAGACTATGCGACACAAAATCAACTTAGAATAATATATCATTCTGAGATAATTGGAACTGTCATAAGAAAGTCAATTTTAAGACAACTATGAGCTTCATAAAGAAAAATGAACAAGAAAAATAGGAAGAGGAAGTTAGACAACCTGAAAAAAATCATAGTCTATTTTAAAAGAATTACATGGAGGGAAAGTTTTTGGGGCTAATATACGTAGGTGGCCTAATTTTTCATTCTTTTTCAGAAAAAAGATTCGCCAAATTCTAGTTTTTTTTAAATTGATTAGCGCAAATTTTTAAATTTTACCCTGAAAATCACCAAAAGTTTATATATACTAATATAAAATTATTAGAAACCTAAATATTTTTACAAAAATATCATCAATAATTTTACAATTTACATATTAGGGACTATTAAGATTCGCCAAGGTTTCTAAAATTCAAGATAAACTTCCATCTTTAAAATTTTCCTTGATTACATGAAGATGAACTACCAACATGTCCATATCCTCGCCAATATTTGGTCGATGCCAATGTTTTCAACACTGGTCTTTACTATGTCATTGACAACCAATTTTCTAAGTTTCATATCTCATGCGTGCACACACAAAAATATTGTCCATAAGTACCTTTGCTCTAACAAAGAAGTGCATTATAATGTTTTGCTAATCATGCCCATTTTTCATTTTTCTTTACAGGCACGGTAAGCCAACATTAATTGTAGGAGAGATCATGTTGCAATATATATATATATATATTCAACATTTGCAGTAGGTCATGATGCAATACACACACACTCCTTTGCACTAGAAATGAAATGCATTATACATGATAAATATTGAATCATCAATCATTAAATTGAGCTACACACATTAAATATTTGTAGGAGGAAAAGATGCAATACACACAGACCCCTTTGCACCAAAAATGAAGGGCATTATAGATGATAAAACTTGAATCACCTATCTTTCAAACGGAACTAACACTCGTATTCACTAGGACTAGTTGAAAGTTGATACTAATTGCAATATTTATTCTATCGATCAATGCATATCTTGAAGCACTCAACCAATTTTCAAAAAATTTCACCATCATGCCCATTTTTCAATTTTCTTCACATGCACAGTCAGCCATCAAATTTCAACAGTGGCAGAATTTAATGGTACAATAGGCTCATGACCATAGGAAAAAATCAAGAGGAAAAAACTTACTAGTCAATGACAAATAGAAAATATAACGAGGTAAATAATGCTCCTTTTTATTGTTATGACTTGAAAGAAATTTATTTTCAATGAATCAACTCACCAATAGTTGGCACAGTAGATAAAAATTATCCAATATATAGCTTTTATAATATAGTTGTCTTACTAGTAGCATCCAAGCCAAGCATAACAACATAGCTTGTATAATATAGTTGTCTTACCAGTAGCATCCAAGCCAAGCATAACAACCCGCATAGACAACTTGAGCCACAAGGAAGATAAATCCATAAAATTTAATTGTAATAAGAAGGAAGCAACAAAGTTAATGGCATAAACCAAAAAGTAGACACCAAAAATAAGTACATCATGACTATTATTTTTTTATGATCTCCATGCAAACACGCAAACACAAAATAAGAAGTTAGAAACGAAAACGATGATAATAAAAAGAAAAAAATAGTTGCAGCTTCAAATCAACTCTTTCAAATTACCATCAATAACTATAAAATAAGTCAGTGCTTGAGAATATATATTATTTACAACTATAAATTATGATGTCACTTAAAAGTGCTCCATAAAGGTTTATGTTACCACCCATATTTTATTAAGCTCTTTTTCATAAGTATAATAATTCAGCTATCGCAGTCTATAAAACTATTGGATTTCACATGACCATATAGTGCAATTCACTTCCAATGACATCCCTAATGGAACAGGTTTCTACATAATTTTATCTTGGGTTCTCTTCATACGCTTCGGCAACCATTCACTAAAGCCAAGAAAGAAGGCAATTAAGTGAAGTTGGTAATGAAGGCCATGAACCAAAATGAGTTTGGAAGTTCATTTCTAAAGTCATTCAAGAATTAATATCTCTAAAATAAATATGGCAATTACTCTGGTTTTTTACTTTGTCAAGAAATAAAATTATCATAAATTCATGGATTCCAAACATTTAGGGAAGAAAAGTTGGAAAGTACACTCCATGAGAAATTTATTAAGGAAAATTTCCTTCTCTTTGGCAATCCAATTTCAAAATATCCATGCAAATTTTTTACAATAATTTTACTTATGAAATCAAAGCATATACTAAAGTACGAAATATGAAAATTTGCATCCCAACATTAACTATTCATCAAAGTCAATGTTTCAAAACTCTTTGATTTCTTTGGAATTTTCTAACATTTTACAAGTTTTCTAGGTCACCGACCTATCCATGTTTTACTACGTTTTTCATGTCTCAATTTATGGGTGCAAATATTTGTTTATTTTTTACTATTTTCTTAGAGTTTTCAAATATTCCGAGATGATGTCTCCATCAAAGTTTTCCTGAGTTTTGAAAGACTCAGATTCATGGTGGAAGCAAATATTTCTATATTTTGATCTTTCTCACTAACTTTAGAATTAATTAGTACATCCTAGCTTAATATTTTTAATTAGGCTTTATAATGAATATGATCCCATGTTTGTTTTACTTATGGAAATATAAGGCATGCATTGCATTTTTGCCCAATAATTGAAGAGATCAAATACAATATCACATTTGATCCAATAATTGAAGTCACTCATTTCATAGTGCATCCTTCAATTACTTATGACATAATATAAATTATACTTAACAATCAAATGTTTGGCTCTTAATCAGAAGATGCATAACCTTAGCCTTATAGCCTAAGGGAGTGTTATCAATTGGAATTATCTAGTACAAAGAGTCTTCTCGTGATCTATAAGATAAAGTATTTGTGTCATCAATACTCTCTCTCTAACTTCCAAGCTAGTGCTTGTTAGTATGAAGGGTTCTCCCTGAAGATCTAAAGTGTACACTTCTAATTTCAGTAATGAAAAGACCTCCAAATCTATAATCAAAATTTCTAACCTATAATGAAAGAGTTCAATATTTTCACTGCTAGTCTGAAATCAGCAAGTCTATAATTCAAATATCCAATAGAAAATGTCAAAATCTCACCTAATCCACAGAAACTCACAATAATATACTTTTAAGTCTGCAATAAAAGTTGTATACCTGCAACTGAAGTCTGCAAATTTGTAATGAAACTTTCCAAATATAAGGATGAGTTACTGAAAACTATTTTCAAATCCTGCAAACAAATATTAATCTTTAGATTTAAATTTATTTTTTAATAGGTGTAATATTTTAAAGGAGATGGATTGCAAAAAATAGGAATACTAGTGTACTAACGAAGAAGAATATGACTAATAATAACTTCTGAATAAAAACGCTAAGCAAGAGAGCTAGAATCAGATAGAATTCTCATGCCAATGAAATGCTTGAATTAATCACCACAGACGATGATTTTTCCTTCCTTATCATATGACCAACAAGTACATAGATCTGAAGAATTAAGATTATATTCACACCCACAAAATAATCTTAGGGGATCTAAATATCAAGTCTTATGGCATGTATCTCTTGAACACCAACATTATGAAAGCATTATAAGAGAGACACCTAACTCAAGCACTCAATGGTGGCTCAAAGAGTCTGAACACTCAATCAGGATAAGGAGAGAGAAGTAGGAGGATGAAAACTTCAAGGCAATAGTGACCAGTGACTTTGGCCTTCTCCTTTTATTCTTGAGGATTGATTTATTCCCAAAATAGAACCCTGACAATAAAAAAAGCTATCATGCAAGGCCAGCTTGTCCAAGTATAAACTAATCACAAAACCACACTAATAATTGCCTAAGGAAAGGAATTTAGGGCAACTTTATCCTTATCCTTGCATGAATAATATTCAACAACAAAAAGAATCTTCCTTATCCATTAAATGGTACATTTAACATTGTCCAAAAGATTCTCAAGAAGTTCACCCTGTTTGCATATAAGATCAACACAATAAATATGAATATAATAACCAATATGGCCTCAAATAAAGGGCTTCAACATGTCACAAGCTAAAAATGTGTCCAAAATGTTATATTTAAGATTAAGATGCTAAGGTTCGACTAGATTTTGTTGAACAAAGGAGCATGTTAACTCTTGAAACTAGAAGGGCTACATGGTATCCTAGGAATGTACATTATCACCTCGCACAATCTCCCTGCACTTTTAGTTAGTGCTTGCTAGCCAGTGGGGGTAATCCCTATGCAGTTCATGAGTGAACGGTGAACTCTAAATACGACAACACACTACCAAACTGCAATAACATATTTCCATAATTCACTCATCTTTTTGCTCTTATAATTCATGATCTCGTTCATAAAACCTCTGTTGTAGGAATGAGAGTTGAGGGTGGATTATAGTGCAGTCATTAGATTGCAATGCATATCCTATTTCTTTTTTCTTTTGACTCAAAGTAATAGAGCTGGAATCTACACTTAAAAACACTAAACAACAAACTAAATTGCATATTTACATCTAAATATTTGTGTCGACCTTGGGAAATGTGTAATTATGTTGTCAAAACACAAAATAAATTCCTAAAGGGACAAATATACATGCATAAAAGTAATAAAAAAGTTTAAATAAAAAAATTATGAGTAGTTACATAAATGCCTTGAATCTTGTGGGCTATAGAGAGTTAAAAAAAAAAAACTACAAGGGATTACTTCCTTCTATCAATCAATTCAATAAATCAATGTAACACAAAAGACACCATAAACCAAAGAGATATAATTGTAGAATAGTTGTTACCCATTTAATTCCAAAGTAGTTGGTACAAGGTTTGTGGAGGAGATACCAATTTAACATACAATAGCTCCCGAGGGTGTTCCACCACTTTTGAAGAGCCTTGGGCCCTAGTGTTTAGGGATAAAAACAAGTGAAAACAATGAAAGCAAGCTTTACCTCTACTATGCACTTACACAACCATTCCAAAAAAAGAGCATTAAGTGACTATAATTCAAGAAAAATCACTAGTGAATAACATATTATCTCTCTTCGCTATACTCCTCCCACAATTACAAAATGCGCACAACAATATACAAAAATCATTGCAGTTATCAATAAAAGTATAAAGTGAAATATGCTAAAGATATCTCCTCTCAATAAGGGAAAAAGAGGAAATAAAAGGATGATAAGTCAAAATAAAGCAAGTATAAGTTTCCACCAAGTTATGCACTCTATCTCTTTGTTAAAAATAGGATACATAAACTACATGAGTCTTGTCAATTTTATTAAGTGAATTGTGATCTTCTAATATGATAATTACTTCCAATGATTTCTTTAATCAAGTTTACTTATGTCACATACATCATTAAGAAACTATAAATAGAAAATCAAAACCATGGACCATTTAGACATGTGATGGATGGAGAAGCTAGAGGACAGCAAGGAGAATCCAACACTTCGTGAATCATCAAAGTTCAATATGTCCGTGATGATATATGAATTTTTGAAGTTTATAATGGGATTTTGGGCATTCAAGTCATGTAGGCTTGAAGTGATTTGTCCAAAAGACATGTCTATTTGTTGAACCCTTAATATTTGTATAAATATAAGGTAATTTGATGTCATTTTTTCATCCAAGAGCATCAAGTCTCATCATATACATCTATGAGGCAGTCACATGAATAGAAGAATTTGATGTGGGAGAGAGGAGTCATTGTAGTGTTTTTTGGGTCTCACTACAAGTTAGAATTAATTGCAAGAGGGAGGCCACATTTTTAGGATGGAGTTTGAGGATTGTTTCAAGTGTAGTTTGATGAGGGTTTTCTCTCCTTGCTAGGCCATAGGCCTAGTTGTAAATTCTGGGTAGGTCATAGGCCTGATTTTCCCTAGACAAGAGGGTCGAGGGTGTTGTTGTAACCATAATGAGATGAAAAGGATATAGGTAGGAATTCTAGGATTTTTTGAGGGCTGGTTGAAGCCCTATCCTACAATGAGTTTGACAGAAAACATTTGGAGGGAGGCCAAATTTAATAGGACATTGTTTTGGCATGTTTAGTAGGACTATTACTAAGTGACAAGTGCCCTAACTAGAAGCAGAACTGAGTAGAAGCGAACAGAACCTTAAACAAGGTATGTATCTATGAATAATTTGGTGATTTGATGCTACGGTGGTTGTCCTAGTGTGTGGATAGATACGCAGCCCGTGGGAGGCAATTTTTGAGATTGACTTGGCTGGTTGGAAACCTCAACAAGGGGCATATATTATAGTTAATGGATTGGGTTTCATTGGACTGATGGAGGGCAGTGTGTTGGTAGCCCAAAATAGACCTTGAAAAGTAGACATAAAGAGATATTGACAGTTGAAGGTTGGGTGAATATTGAAGCCTCATGTGAAGTACATTGATGGACTAGTCGACTGCTAGATTGACATATTGGAGTTTAGGTATTGGCCAACCTAGAAGAGAAAAATTGGATTATCTTGTGTTGATTGTAGCAAAAGCGACTTGCAGCAGTGATAGGTGGAAGCCGTCGAAGAAACTCTATGTGTTGTCTATTGATGGACTAAGGGGCACTAGAGAGAAGAATGGGAGCGAAGCGCGACAGGACAAGATACAACATAGAGGTTGCAGTGATATTGTCAGTGTATCTTATGTTATTGTACTTGTGGATAATTGAGGGTAATTAGCACTTGTATGGGAAACCATATACTATTGCATTATTCAGTTGGTTTAATATAACGAAGATTGGGTTTTTGTACATATTAGTACAATATTTTTCAAAAATTTGTCTATACTTGTGCATGTGTGATTTACTGTTATTTATATTATGTTATGCTAAGTAGCTTTGTTTATATTCTTGGTTTTGTAGCATCATATATTTTAAAATTCTATCCTATATCCAAGGTTGTGGAAATTCAACATGGTATCAGAGTATTTTTGGGCTACTTTGGAAGACAATGAATCATCAGAGTACACAACAAAGTACAACTTAAGAGGGAGTTGGTCACATTATAGGCGAAGGGCTCACTATAATTTCAAAGTTGTAGGCTAGTCTCCGATATGAGGATAGGCTGGAGAGGATTTCCAACTATAATCCATGGAAGGAAAGGATTAGGTTGGTCTTGTAGGTTAATAAGATCTTGAAGTTCACCGAGAAAGCCATCAAGAAGCCAATTGACCTAAAGGAGCTGGAAGTGTATGCATATTATGATACGAGGGTGAGATTTATCATCCTTGATGGTGTGAAGGATCCCTTAATACCTCATTTATTTAGGAATAACAATGCACATGACATGTGGATGGCTCTTTAGAATTTGTTCCAGATAAGAACAAGAGTCAGGTACTAGTATTGGATGATAATTTGAAGTCCACCAATATGATGTAGGGTGAAGGAGTGACTTCGTATCTGGCGAGATTGTCTCAGGTGAAAGATGAGCTTGCAACTGTCGGTGTGACTATTTCGTAAAATGATATGATGAGGATTTCTTTGAAAGGGTTCATCGAGGAATGGATGCCCTTCATCAAGGGGATAATTTCCAGAGATAAATTTCTAGACTAGAATTTGATGTGGGACGAATTCATTCAAGAAGAGTTGTGAAATAAAAATATTCATCCAAAGAAGAGGGCTTAAGATGATGACATGGCACTTGTAGCAAAAATTAAGGGTAAGTAGAAGAAGGACTTGAGTAAATTCAAATGTTTCAACTCTAGCAATATGGGTCATTTTTCACCAAGATGTCTGATGAAGAAGAAGGTAGATGACGAGAAGAGGGAAGGGAAGAAGTTCACAAGTGTTTCCACTTCTGTTGAGATAGATTCTCTGACCAAGAGATTGGAGGAGGAGGAATTTTCTATGATCTTTAATTTATTGCAGGGTACTATCAATGAGGATGGATGGTATGTGAAAAGTGGTGCATTGAAACATATGGCAGGGTCACAAGAGGCTTTCGAGACTCTAGCTGAATGGGACTCGAAGTTGCACATGGTGTTGGGCGATAAGAGTGAGAAGGAGATTCAAGGATCGAGAGTTGTGCCATTCAGGATGGAGATAGGATGGGTGATAAAGTTCTAGGATGTACTCTTTGTACCAAGACAGATATAGGGAGATATCTATCTCGATGATAAAAAAGAAGTGCTTTGAGGTCTTATTTCAGGATGGGAAGGAAAGACTCATGCCCAAAGGCTCTAGCTCCATAGGTATTGTGATTGCAGTTAGAGAGCATGGTCTATACAAGCTGACGGGAAAGCCTATGTATCATGAGAAGAATAATCAAGAAGAAAAGGTGTATGTTATAGAGAATCAGGTGCATGTGCTGGCTTCAGAGGAGCAGGTACAGGTTCTAGAGAAGAAGTCCAGGTTCCAGTGGCTCATAGGGATTCAATTTCTAGCATGAGCTTGCAGATTCAAAGGGAGACATTGTATCCTAGGAAGAGAGCATGCTCATTGGGGAGAAAGGGTTCTCCTATAATTTCCAAGAAGGAATCATGGAGAGAGTGGAAGACACTCTAGGGGAAGAGGAAGAATTAGGATGCTTCTAGTGATAACGACACTTCTGAGAGAGGTGTAGTTCATACTATATGGATTTTTATAGTGGTGAGCACCAAGAGTTGGGTGAGTGTTGAGAGTAGTGATGATGATGATGAGTTACTTCCTAGTCTTCGAAGTACCTCCATCACTATGAGGGATTTTTGATTTTTTAGTAGCTTGGGAGGTACTCCAAGCCTTAGGGTTGATGGTTTGCAAGGTGAAGAGCCAAAAAGTCATTTCTAGGCTTGAAACCCAAGGTTTGGGTTTTTCACCCATCGATGTTTGGGAAAAAACCATGGAGAATTTTGGACATGTGATGGATGGAGATGATAGAGGACACTGATCATAATCCAACGATTCAAGAATCATCAAAATCCAAGATGTCCTAGATGAGATATGAATTTTTAAAGTTGAAAATGGATTTTTGGGCATTGAAGTCATGTAGGATTGAAGTTATTTGTCCAAAAGACATGTATATTCGTGGATCCCTTATTATGTGTATAAATAGGAGGTGATTTTATGTCATTTTATCATCCAATAGCATCAAGTATCATCATATACATATATGAGGCAGTTGTATGAATAGAATACTTTGACGTGGGAGAGAGGAGCCATTCTAGGGTTGTTTTCATCTCACTACAAGTCTAAATTAATTGCAGGAGGGAGATCGCATCTTAGGAGGGAGTTTAGGATTGTTTTAAGTATGTTTTTCCGAGGTTTTTCTATCCTTGCTAGGCCACAACCCTATTTTTTCAATTATGAGTATGTTACAGGCCTCGACTACCTTGTACAAGAGGGTTGAGGGTGTTTTTGTAACTATAATGAGCCACAGAGGATATAGGGATGGATTTTGGGCTTGTACACTAAGTGACAATTGCCCTAACTAGAAGAAAAACTAAACAGCAGTGAACAAAACCTCAAACAAGGTATGTATTGAAGAATAATTTGGTGATATGTGTGTTGACAGATATGTAGCCAGTGGGAGAAATATTTTGAGGTTGACTTGGGTGGTTGGAAACTCAAAAAGGAGTAGATATTACAGTGAACATATTGGGTTCCATTGGACTGGTGGAGGGCAGCATGTTGGTAGCCAAAATTATCCCTTGACAAGCAGTCATATACAGAACTTGAAAACTAAAGGTTGGGTGAAAATTAAAGTCTAATGTGCAGTAAATTAATGGAATATTGGACAACTATATTGGCAGATTGGAGCTCATGTATTGGCTAGCCTAGAAGAGCAAATTGGATCAACCTATGTTCATTGTAGCTGAAGTGACTTGCAGTAGTGATAGGTGGCAGCCCTCTTGGAGACTCTATGTGTTTTCTTTTGATTGACTAAGGGGCATTAGAGATCAGAATGGGAGTGAAGGACCGGAAAGACGAGATACAACATAGAGGTTGCAGCGAGATTGTAATTTTATCTTCTATTCTTGAACTTGTGGATAATTGAGGTTCATTATCCCTTGTATGGGAAGCCCTAGAATGTTTTATTATTCAGTTGGTTTAATAATAATAATGAATACTTGGTTGTTGTACATATTAGTAAAATATTTTGTAAAAATCTGTCTATACTTCTGCATGTGTGATTTACTTCTACTTATATTTTGGTGTGCTAAGTAGCTTTGTTGAGATTCTTGGTTTGGTAGTGTCAGATATTTTAATATTCTATCCTAGAACAAACATCATGGAAATTAAAAAAACATGTCATGTGCCTAGAGGCACCATTTTCAATCAACCAAACTTCATGTCCTGTAAGGGAACCTGTTACAAGAGAGATAAAAGAATATTCTTCATCACTAGAATTTCGATATTTTGGCTTTCTTTTGGATGATGGTTCTCCAACTTCAATTGTTGATGCATGATACACATTTCTCCTTTTTCTACCTTGAGGGAAATCCCTTTGATAATTCTCATATGCATGAAAATGAAAACATTCAACCTTTGACAAGTAAAACTTTCTATAAGAGGGAGGTCTTCTTCTATGAGGAGCGGATCTACTCCCTTGATTTTGATTTGGAGTAGGTCCTTTTCCTTTATTTATTTGAAATTTTCCAAAGCTATTCCTTCCCTTGTGTCTTTTTTCATGAGAAACAAGAGCTTTTAATTCTTCATTTGGAGACATTCCTCTGTTTATGAGTCTAGATTCCTCTTGAGTGCAAGAATTCCATAATTTTTCAAAGGTGGGATAGGGTTCTAGAGGAGTTAGAACCTAACTACCAGGAGTAGAAGTGGAACAACAAAAAATGAGGGAGTTGGGACTAGGAGGATGAGGAGAAAATTTTGGAGAACAAAGAAATAATAATGAGGGAATAACAAGAAGCAGATGCGTACAATGAGAGTATGAGGGAGGGAGAAGGAAATGAAAAGTAAGAAAAGATAATATAATACAAGGGAGAAGGAAAATCAAATGCAAGATAGGAATTCAAAGGAAAATTTGAAAAGGTGTTTTTTACAAAGAGGGACATGCACCTGAGAATCGAGGGGATCTAAACCATGAGAATGTAAGGTTAAGGTTTTTGTATCAAATATGAGTCTCTGCACTGTGCCCTTAATGTTTGTAAAAAGATAGAAAAATATGACAATGATGGTGGATCAAAGTCAGACCAAAAGTATAGATCCAGAGTGATCTTTAGGCAACAAAAGGTGATGAATGAATGGAAAAACCCTTGTATTTATAACAAAATATTGAGTTAGTCTAGATATTGGTGCATAGTTAAAATATTATTAACCAAATCAAGATCCAACTTTTATGGAATATTTTATTATTTTTGTTTGAGGGAAAAAGGAATTTGACTTGGGTCAAATCCCAAGTCAAATCCCTTTATTTGTAAATAATAAATAAATAAATGATTTATTTATCATTTTAAGGATGTGGTTGAGTAATAACTAAATAAATAATGATTTATTTAACTATTTGTGAGTGATTTAGTCAAATTTAACAAGGAATATTATTTAAATAAGGTTTAAATAGTTATTCCTATAAAATAACAAGATAAATAATAATTTATCTAATTAATTTTCCTATTTGGGTTAAATATGAGGAGGAATATTAATTAAACTTTTGTTTAACTAATTATTCCTTGAGGAAAATAAAAAAAATGTGGATTTATTTAATATTTCCTCATGGGGTTTTTTGTTTAGACCATAAACAACTTAATAAAGGTGTTTTACTAAGTTATTTTTCATAGTGAAAGCAATTTTATTTACGGTAAAATTGGTCTTACATGGTGTACTTAGGTCCATCTAATAGTGACAGGTTATATGACCAAAAAATGGTGTAACAGATTTCCCACCAACATGCAAGCATTAGGAGCTAATCGTATGACTGAAGTACATTGTAAGAAATCAATCAGTAGACACCGAAGGGGAAGTGAAAGAGAGAGAAATGTAAGGTACACCGAAGCACTAAAGGAATAGACCCTAAGGAGGTGAGACTTATAGGTACCACAAGTCTCTTTTATGAGTGAGTACCTGTGCTATAGGTGGTGGGGGAGGCATACCTATGCCTGCCGAGACAATGTACAAAGAATAATGTGTCCAATAAACAAGGGACTGAACAATATAGTACATGCTAACATAAACATGAGCCAGGTAAAACATGATAATGAATCCCACATACATATTGTGCCTGGGATAACATCCAGGACTTATACAATAATATCTGAATACATGAGATACAAATACAACCCAAATGCCCCTGTAAACAGGAAAGGGCTCTGAAAATCTAACTAATACATGAAAACAAAAAGGCGTTGTAAGTTGCTAAGGCCGACATCATCAAATATATGGAGCTGCATCAAAGGCTATAATGAAGAGGTCGTCTGGGCATGTGGGGGGGTACCTATAGGGCAACCCCCTCATGAGGGCTGAAAACATCTCACAAACACCCAGGAATCATCGGTATCATCTGCTACATCACTAAACCATCAATTATATGGGTCTTGATCATGTTGAAAGGAGCTAGAGATGAGAAACAATCAAGCCAAAGGAAAATCAGGAGTCCCTTTGCCTAATCTGAGGCACCGAACAAGAGTGGAAGCTGGAACCAAGGTACACCACCCTCTAGACCTATCTTTTGGAATGAATGAGCTGATGTTGACAGAAGGAGGTCCACCATAGGTGAGGCAATAAGGTATCCTTGACTAAGGCACGAGATAAAATAGTAGAGCGACTAACAGGCTGACACGAGGGACGATGATGAAATGGGGGTTACTGAGTAGCGGACAGACGACTTCCTTGATTAGAAAATAAAGGGCATGGATGACCTAGTAGCGACTGATGCAACATCATGAGGGATAGGGGATAGTGGGACTAAAGGCCATAATGTGTGACACGAGAGAGGAACCAAGAAATAAAGGATGGAGGACTATAGTAGGATACAAAGGGACTTGGGATAGACTCCATGAATGCAATGATGACTCAACTTGGATGCTCTAAATAAGGGTGACTCAATGGTACTGCCACATAGAAAAGGTCCAATGGGGACCATAAAAACATAATTACATGGTGGTTACTCACGACGAAAATCGACACAAGCATGGAAAAGTATGTGTTAGCCACCTTTGAAATTTGTTATACCAAAAGGTGGCTAAATCATTTTTGAGCCTTCAAGGAACAAATTTTATTGCAAAAAAGTGTTGGCTCTTGAAGACTCTTGAAGGCCTCATGCCTTTGTCCAAATCTTCATTGTTGTGCTCATTTCACACTCATAAATCCTGTTGATTTCCAAGACAAAATACTGCTGCAAACTCCTTTTCCCTTCTCTTTCCTCTTTCTAAAATAACCTCATTTTAACCCCTTCATGCCCCATGAAATATTTCATTTTAATCTTTTCCCCCTTTCCTTTCATCAAAATCCCTTTGATAAGGTTTAAAGACTCCTCTTTGCCTTATCGAAACCCTAAAAACCTTTGAAAAACATTGAAAACTTCACCAAAAATACATATTTTTGTTCAAAACCCTCTTGGGCTAAGTCTTTAACCCTTCCCCTCCATACACCTTGGTGCTAGAACCAAGCGCTAGCCTTCCAAGTGCTTATCGCATCACCCAATCATAATTAGCCCTTCCTCCATAAACCCCCGATCATATGGTTTTCCATATAACCCACGGCCCCACAGACGGGCGCCAAGCCGTATTCAAAATTAATATTTCGCCCCCGACGTATAAACCTTTTTTTATATAAAATTTGTCGGTTTTTTATTATTTCCTAAATTTTTCCGCCAGTAAAAAATGCTAGTCGCTCTCCACTGTCGAGCTGATCTGTGCCCAAGAGGATGAAGAAGAACCAATCATGGGATCATTTACTAGATAGGTTGTACTGGAAAAGAGAGTTCATTAGCTAAAACATGTAAATATTCCAAGTTAGAGTAGGTTATATAGGAATGCTAATAAAGCTCAACTTTGAGCATTTAGTTAGTTGTTGATTTTTTGTCTTGAAAGAAAAAGAAAAATATAAAAACAATAGAAAAGAGAAAAGAGGGCAGATTGTAAAAAAAGAAAGGTACAGCCCCATACCAAAAAGAGAAACAAAATCTGAAAGTGTGCAAGCTCAAATGCCACTCCTAAAAACACACTCCTAGTTAGACATACAGCTTAATCATGACTAATTAGTTTTAAATTTTCTGTTGATAGGTTAGTGAATTCGATTTGCCAAACTGTTTAATCTTGGCTTATCAGTAGGTAGATTAGGCTAGAAATTAAAGGTTCAAACATGATCAAAATCTGAACCTAAGTTTCCAAACAAGAATGACTCACATCTGTTTTAAATTTCTGAGTCAAAACAGGGTAAGACTGGTTCTAATCATCTCAAAATCTGAACCAGAGGATAAGCAAAGAACAGATCAAGTAAGAGTCAAATCAGAGCTGTAAAATATGAAGGAAGTGCTTGAATTTTGAGATCCTAAGCCTTCCATTTTGTTTTAATTTTCTGCGAAATAAGATCTATGTGCAGCTTGTTTTTTATGCCATAGATTAGCATAAGGTTGGACTGTTCAATCCTGACTTGTATGCTTTTAAATTTCTGTGTAGAATTTAGAGAATAAAAATATGTTAGACTGTTTAATCCTAACAGATTGATAGAATGGGTAGAGAAGCATCCGAACTCAACTGTTTAATCTGAGTTCAGGGAGAAATAAGGATTATAATTAGATTATTTTTATGCTTTTAAAAGAATAAAATGTTGTAAAAGAGTTTGCCAATCCAAGTACACTCTAAAGAAGAAAAAATGTTAGATATTTAGGATTGGGTAGGTAGACAGCTTGTTGATGAAATATCCATTGTTTTTATGGGTACTAATATGTTTTCAGAAAAAAGAAGATCATCCAAGAAAATATTCCAGCCCAATGGATGAGGCACTGATCAGCCTCCCAGAGAATGCAAGTCTGAAGTTCTTGATACCTTCAAGAAGGCACCATCCCCAAGTGGAGCCACTGTTAGCCACCTATGAAATTTGTTATACCAAAAGGTCGCTAAATAATTTTTGAGCCTTCAAGGAAAAAATTTTATTGCAAAAAAGTGTTGGCTCTTGAAGACTCGTGAAGGCCTCATGCCTCTGTCCAAATCTTCACTGTTGTGCTCATTTCACACTCAGAAATCTTGCTGATTTCCAAGACAAAATACTGTTGTAAACTCCTTTTCCCTTTCCTTTCCTCTTTCTAAACTAACCTCATTTTAACCCCTTCATCCCCCATGAAATCTTTCATTTTCATCTTTTCCCCCTTTCCTTTCTTCAAAATCCCTTTTATAAGTTTTAAAGACTCCTCTTTGCCTTATCGAAATCCTCAAAACCTTTGAAAAACATTGAAAACTTCACAAAAAATACATATTTTTGTTCAAAACCCCCTTGGGCTAAGTCTTTAACCCTTCCCCTCCATACACGTTTTTGCTAGAACCAAGCGCTAGCCTTCCAAGCGCTTATCGCATCACCCGATCGCAACTAGCCCTTCCTCCATAAACCCCCGATCATATGGTTTTCCATATAACCCACGGCCCCGTAGACGGGCGCCAAGCCGTATTCAAAATTAATATTTCGCCCCCGATGTATAAACCTTTCTTTATATAAAATTTGTCGGTTTTTTATTATTTCCTAAAGTTTTCCGCCAGTACAAAATGCTAGTCGCTTTCCACCTTCGATCTGATATACAGATCGACGGCGTGGGATCTATTGCCCCAGTGGTCCCCGCCAACCACTCACTATTGCAAAAACCGGGTAGAATCCATCACATCGCTTTGAAGAGGGAGGCGTTTTTTTCTATTTTGTAGTGATTCCATTCACCACCCAATGTGTGTCCTTGAGCACTATTGAAAAACCGCCTTCATTGCACATTAAAGTTTGAACATGGACTCGGTGTGATATTGACGTACATCATGTGATCTGAGGCCGCTCATCGGACGGTGATTGCTCTCCGAAGATGCCCATGCAATAACCAGGGTACGGCGCAGTATTAAAAGCATCTCTGCCATCGATCTGATCTATAGATCGATGGCGCACACTTCATCGCCCGAATTCCTTGTCTAGTCAGCATTTTCGGACCCGGGGTTTTATTTCACCCTAATTTTATTGAAAATCTGAAGTCCAGGCGCATTTTATAAGGTTTATTGGCGCCTGTCATCTGCCGTTGATTGCGTGGGCCGATCTCATCCGATATCCCATGTTTATCCCGATCCCCAGACCAGATTTTGTGACCATTTTTGTCCAAAACAAAATTTTTTAACCATTTCTCTGTTTCACTTTGACTTTCGCCTCCGCCCCCGACCATCGATCTCTACGCGATCCACGGATCTGATTTAATTCCTCCTCCGCTTTCCTTTTGAGCTCTCTAACTAAATCCCGACCATTGGATGATGCCATCCAATGGCCACGCTCTCCCCAGATGTCCTTCCAAAGCATTCAACCTATATATGCAGGATTTCATAATGTTTTTCGTATTTTGCAGGGTTCCAATGGTTTCTCTGCTATGTCTGAAGAAAATTCAGAGGCAGAGGGTGACGATCCTCTCGCCTTCAATTTATCAAAGAGAATCATGCGCAGGGTTTAAACTCCACGTTTCATCGGTGTTTCATGAGGCATTGATACCATATCACCCCTGCGCATCCCTATACCCCAAAAAACACAGAAATTCAATCACAAATCAAAGAATTATATCAGTGTCAAAGACAAAACACACTAGTATGGATGATTGAAGACATTTTTATAAGGATTACCGCAAACAATTGATTATCAAAAGCCTAATCCTCCGAATTAAGACACTGTTAAACAGAAATCAAAAAGTTTTATTAGATAGAAAAGCCTCCACCTCCACATCTAAGGAAAATTGATTCCTCCCAGCTACCACAGTGCCACCTGTGCCTCAAAGCATTCGAACAGAGGCCAAAGTTATTGATCAAGATCAAATATTTGCCTCAAGCACAGCTGAATAGTTATTTCTGCCAAGGAACTTAATGTAGAAAATATCAACCGAGTAACTTTTACACAACACAGAGCCTCAAAAGTCAAAGGGAGCTCCCACCGAGCTTAGATCTTAATGTAAATTATTTAATACAGAGGACACCTATGTAAGCTTCTTCATTGAGCCCCCCAAAGGCCAAGAAGCCATTAAGACTGTATTAATTATCTTTGGAGATCTTTATCAGATCTCACCTCCTCATTCTTCTATAAGTACTACTGGAGAAGATGAGAAAGTGTTGGTTGGTTGGTTGATCACTAGTTGTAATACTGAAACTCTCTGAAATAATATATATTCTGTTGAAGTTGAAGAACAAATTGAAGTCTTGGAAGCCTTGTTGATGTTGTTGCATGCTTGTTCCTAAGAAAGCTCTATCATTGGATCCATGAGCTTGGCTGTTGGTGAAGTATTCTTAATTGTTTAATGTTTGCTCCTGTTTTCATTTTGTTCCATAATTTCTTACTACAATAGGTTGAAAGTTTTAGGCTAATAAATGACTCCTGGAAGCACCTTAGACCTGTTCATCCTTCACTGTTTCATGTTTTCTTCTGCTAAGGTATTTTAGAGTCTTTAATCTCTCTCTTTAGTCCTCATGCTCATTTATTTCCTTAATATTTCGAACAGTTGGTTTCAGCATGATTTATGGTTCTCCCTACTTGTCTGTTGCCACTTAAAGACTATTATTGAAGTCTCCCCTTGAAGTTCTTTTGTTTACAGCAAATCAAGGAGGTCTGTTCTGATATTTCCCTTTCTCCTAGCTTAAACAGTTGTCTTAAAGGTCTTTTATAGTTGTGATCATAGATGTGTTAGGTGTTCCCTCTTCTATGACTGCAATTATCATTTAATCTTTTATGATTTCTAACTCATTTGAAATAAAATATTTGAGGAAATAGGGTGTTCCCCGAATCTTAGATTTCATTTTGAAAGTTGTCTTGAAGTCATTATTTGCTTAAATAATGTTTGTAGAATTTATGGTTAGCCCTGTCTATTAAATATTTCTTTATTGTTCAAGTTATGTTTTCCAGTTCCCTTCGTTGAGAATCAAATTTCTCTTTCCAAATCATTGATTTCCATCTCATTCCAAAACCAAAGGATCCTGCGGCCAAGTTAGATTTTCCCTCTGATATCCCATATCCATTGATGAGTATGTTATGACCTCTTCTTAACTCCATTTCCCAATGAACTAGATGTTTCTCCATTCTGTATATCCTTCCTAGAATTTTCATGTTCTGCTGTATCAATTCAACCAAACAAAAAAACAAACAAACAATCAAACACCTTCACTTAATAACTAGTCTAAAATCAATACTCCAAGCACAAAAGATAAACCTTTGCAAAACAAACATTTGAGATATCCCTCACTGAGAATAGGAGGACTAGATCCTGTAACTCTAAAGATTGGTTCTGATGTTGCCTTGTCTTTTGATTTACCAAGATATCAAAACACGGGACACCAACATTATGAAGGAAAAGTGGTGCCCCTAAGTACAAGTTTTGCAAGTGAAGAAATTCAATTTTGGGGAGTAGTGAAGTGACACTTCATGGACAAAATGTGTCTTGGTGAAGTATCAAATCACAAAAAACTAACAGATACACATTTGAGGGCTCGGTGAAAGCTTTCCAAGGGTGCATAAGGTTTGGCCATAATAGGCGAACGAAAAATCAGGGGTTTCTCTTTTAATAAGGAATTTTCCCTCCAAATTCACTCATTTTCATATGGAGTTGTGGTGAATGTAGAGAGGAGAGAAGGCCTTAAGTCTTGTGGTGATCGTAGCAGACAAACCGACCGTTGGAATCGAGATCTGTCAGTTGCAGGTAAGAGGCCTAACCCTACTCTTTCATTTTAGTGGATTGAAAGTTTAGTTTAGGTCCCCAAAGCTTAGGAACAAACCCCTACTCCTTTTCATGGCCAGGTCGCACTTTTTGGGGCAAAAACTGTCATCTGGGTAGCAGGTTTTCAGTAGAAAATTGCAACCTATCCTAGGATTGGGCCTGAAAAGTGCGACCTGACAAGGAGGGATTTTTCTATGCTTTTTTTTGGCTAAGAATTGGGTTTTTGTGTTTGGATAGAGTATTTCTGATTTTTACACTGACAAGTATGATGGTTTTGTGCAAATATGGTAGAATTACAAATCAACTGGAGAGAGAGAGAGAGACCAAGGCACATTACGATTGGAGATTCAGGAGGATCAGGGTGTCCACAGTGCATTGGATAGGTTTGGGGTTCTGAAGTTTGTGGAGAACCCTCTAATGAGAGCTGGAGAGCCCTTATTGGCCCAGATTTTCAGCTATTGGGATCTGGACCATGAGGTCTTTATCGAGTTGACGGTCCAGGATATATATTTCCTAATTGGTCTTCCACCACTTGGGATGGTTGGGAATACGCAGCCAGTGTTACCGTGAGGGCGGAACATAGTGGAGTTTGTAGAGTGCCATTGTCGACCAGGTCTCCAAGTCAAGGGGACTTGGATACCCATTGAAGATCTAGAGAGGTTAGAGACCCGTGTTGTGGCCACAACAGTGCTCCGGATCCTGGGCAATCAGGCACTCCACCACATCACTAGAGGGCAGATGATTCTTGTAGAGAGTGCGTTGGGTGGAACCTACTATGGGTGGGCCCAGATGATGTTTTCTTCATTGAAATGACAGTTGTTGCTATGCAAGTAGCAAGTGAACCATGACTGTGCATATGGTATGGTTTTGTGCTCGCTCTTCTTTGAGAAGATACCAACACTTCGACCTCGTATATAGCTCCAGGATGGGGGCTCGAGAGAGCCCACGATGCGCCGATGGGGGCGACTACTGTGTAGAGGAGGAGGTGGGGCAGTCGGATGGGTGTTCCGACCTGACTTCTTTGCACATTGGGATCAGATACCATTGTACATAGACGACTATCCCTATAGTGGGATGAGTTATTTTGGGGACCCAGATTTGCCACTACCTCCTGGTCAAGTATGGGGGCCCGATGGTAAGTGACAAAGTGCTAATATTTTTATGTACATTGTAAAGTTTCAGAATATTGTATATGGTAGATATTCTTCCACTCTTGGTATGCAGATATAGCACCAGTAAAACTGGCCAAGTATATGGGATGGCTTGCAGTATCAGGGGCTGCAGGACCTAGTGGATCGAGGGTGCCACAAAATGAGGATGTAGCAGCCCTCCTAGAGGAAATCCATCGTAGATGTGAGAGGCTTCTGACTGGTGTTTCAGAGCGCGGCTGGCAAGACTTAGAGGACCAGTACATAGAGCCATGTATTGGTCTACCCTTAGAGTGGCGAAGGGTCATGCGGCGCATGGCGATGGCCGGACAGGGGATGCGTGATCTGCGAGCTACGAGAGCAAAGACATTGGCTCGGGATCCTCTAGATAGTGATTAGTGTGTAGGGATAGGTGGTGCCTCCAGTTTTGATTTTTTGTAACATGCTATGGGCATTTCATATGTATCAGAGTTGATGGACTCTAAAACATTTTATACGAGACATATTATGGATATGCATCGTTTTGATAGTTTTATGTTATTGTCTTGTGTTAAATGTGTGTGCTAAATTCCAATATAGAATATGGTTTGCAATGCTATCTATATAGTGATTTTGTGCTCCAGGTACATGACTGAATGTAATGATTTCAAATTCACGCATCAAAAGCTTCACTCGTAAATATCTTAAAAGGTAATAGCTTCACTCGTAATAGCTTGCACCATCACTAAAGGTTTTATAAGGTATTAGGGGCGGTGAAGGCGAAAGGTGCCATAAGACAATAAACGGGAGGATGATGAACAATGCTGGCAACCTGAGCACAAAGTAGAAATCGAACGCACTCCACGAAAGGGAGTGATCTGGGTAGGATGTCTACTACTCACATGCTGATGGTGATGTGGAGTGTGGGAGCTATCGGAGGTGTAGCTAGTGCTCAGGCCACGAAAGTCACCATAAACATAGATGGTGCCATCCCTTTTATGGGCAGGAAAGATGAATTCAAGGGTGGACAAGGCTTCCATGATGTCATCATTACAATAGAAGATGGAGTAACTGGAGGAAGGGAGACCACATGACATGGCGAAGCTACCTAACTCATCATCATGAGAAGAAAGGTTCACATGTGAATCGTCACCAGGGATGACAGAAGAACAAGCAGAGAAGGGATCTACCGATGTTGAGCCCAGGGTGATCACTGAAGGGAGGTCAAGCAAAACAATAGGGGAAGATGTAGGGAGGAATTCTCTTTTGAGGGTCTCATGGATGATCGCGTCGAGTGAGATGCAGTGATGTAAACTCTGTCATCTGCGGTAGTATGAATCCTTTGTCGAAGTGTACGAAAAAAGACCACTTTAGCTACACATAACTAATAGCCCTAACATCAAAATTGGGCACACTTAATATCTTCGGATCTGCGATTTGCGATTGATTGATCAGAAATGAGCATTTGCAAAAAACCAGATCTATGCATAGAAAGACATTAAGCAGTAAAAAGAAGGGTTTGCTCCATATATCCAATAGACAAGACAAGAACAATTTTTGAAAGAATTTTGTATTAAGGGCACCTGGGAGGAAAACAAGAAGATGTTTCCAATTCTCCTCAATGGGATGGGTTCTTGGAAGTCCTCAGCACTTCAGATCTAGAATCTCTCTCTCTTGTTGGTGTAGAAAACCCAAACAAAGATAGAACTCAAAGGGAGCTCACACAGCAAATAATGTAGAAAAAGGTGACCAAGTGTATAGATCCAGAGTGATCTAATAGGCAACAAAAGGTGAAGAATGGTAGGAAAAACCCTCCTATTTATAATAAAATATTGGGTCATTTTAGATCTTGGTGCATGATTAAAATAATGTTAACCAAATCTAGATCCACCTTTTATGGAATATTTTATTATATTTGTTGGAGGGAAAAAGTATTTGACTTGGGTCAAATCCCTTTATTTGTCAATAATAAATAAATAAATGATTTATTTATCTTTTTAATGAAGTGGTTGAAGGATAATCAAATAAATAATGATTTATTTAATTATTTGTGGGTGATTTGGTCATATTTAACAAGGAATATTATCTAAATAAGATTTAAATAATTATTCCTAGAAAATAATAAGATAAAAAAAGGTTTATCTAATTAATTTCTTTGTTTTTGGGTTAAAAATGACTAGGAATAATAATTAAATTATGGTTTGATTAATTATTCCATGAGGAAAATTAAACAAAATAGGTTTGTTTAATATTTCCTTTTGGGGTTTCCTGTTTAGACCATAAACAACCTAATAAATGTGGTTTATTAAGTTATTTTACATAGTGAAAGCAATTTTACTTCGGGTAAAATTGGTCTGACATGGTGTAATTGGGTCCATCTAATGATAATAGGTTAGATGACCAAAAAATGGTGTAACAATCTCGACATCGGGAGGGGGAATGTCAATGGTAGCGGGTAAATCCTTAAGCTAGCCCACAGCATACTGTGCAAGTATGGGAGAGGTGAATTGGTTTTGTTCAACCTCATACTCCCAAACTACTTGCAAAGAGGCGCGGTAATGTGTAAGGCGAGGAAAGTGGTGGGAATAATGGCCATGGAGATCACACAAAGCATAGGGTTGATTGGTGTGAATATTTTTAGGGTTCTTGGTTGCAGTCGAGGAAGAAACAGAGGCTTGAAGGACCGTAGAATTAGGGAACGCAAATTTAACCATGGGCTTGATACGGGGTAGTTTAGGACAGTTATGGGTGGCCTGGCCAACGACATCACACAAATCACAAGGCTTTGGAGGCAAGGAGGTGCAGGGTCAATCAAGGTAGCCTTGCCTTTTTATGCCCCCTTGCGAGCTTTTCCCTTCTTACCCAAAATGGTCGCAACAAGAGGTGGTTCCTGTTGAGGTGGTTGAGGCACTGTAACAACGGGAGAAGTCATGGGGACCAGTTAAACTGAGGTCAAAGCAAGATAAGGCTTGGGTTGACCAGGTGGGGTAGCAGTTGGAGGATCAAGGTACTAGAAGAGAATCCCATGGGTCAAGTTAGGGAGAGAGAGGGTATTCATGACAGGTACCGTGTACACTCCTTGGGGGGGAGCTAGGAATGGTATCTGACCAGAGGGGTAATGGCCAGGCGGGACGGCTCCAAGATGGTTAAGGCCTAGAGGAACCATTCCAGGAGGGTAAAGAGGCTCATGGATACCATCTGTAGGTGAAGGGCGAGGAGGAGGAGGTCTAGAAGGTTGAATAGAAGGGCTAGGAGTAGGCTGCGAAGTCAGAGGAGGCTGTTGACTAGCCAGAGCAGGTTGCTTGAGCGAAGCCTGAGACCATTGCATTATACAAACATTCAGTGAGTTGGGATCAGAGGTAGGAGGAGGAAGACCAGGGTATGTAACAAGAAATGAGGAGTATTTGTATACTCCGAGTGAGACACTGGTCAACGAGTTGATGGTTTTCTTACTGGCCACCGAAGAGATGATGGACTTAGGGGAGGTCTGAGACTTCGGTTCGTAATATGTCAACTTTTCAATGGTGACTATCTTTCCATTATGAGGGAAGGAAATCTTGCGGTGAACTGCAGATGGGATAGCATACATCATATAGGTGTAGCTATGACCCAATATAATGTCGTAATCTAAGGGGGTAGCTATGACTTCTACGTCAATGCAAACAGTCTTGCCCGGAAGAGTAAAAGGACAGTTGCGGAATAGGCTAATGGGCTGGGAGGCATGCCCATCCCATGCTCGGAAAGTGATCATGGAAGGATCCAACTTAGCTGATCTGATTTGCTTCCAAACCGAAGTGGACATCACACAGGTGGATGCCCCCTCATCAATAATGCACCGGGAAATTTTGGTATTCCGGATCTTGACTGGGATTTGGAAGGCGACGGAAGTAGGGAGAGGAGGATGTTATGACTGGTTAACATCAAAGACAATAAATTTATTGTCGGAAGGATCTACAGCACCCATGGCAGGTATTAGAGTTTTTCATTGTGAAGGGCATGACTGGAGGAGTTCTAGCATTGAAATGGCAGCAATAGATTGCGCCAAATCATCTACTATACTATACGAATGGGAAGCTTTGTGAGAAGCAACATTTCAGCATAATAGTCCCTTAGGGATCTTGGTATGAACCTATTCCTTAGGTTGAGGGATCTGCAAGGGACCATTAGGTGTCAAAAGAGGCTTAGTAGAGACTGAAGGAGGTGGCTCGGTTATAGACGTAGCGGGAGGCTTGTTGTACTGATGGGACTGAGTCTGAAGATTGATGTCTATGGTTAGAGGTTGGTCAAAATTCATCATGATAATTTGGTTTTCGGAGGTACCAGATGGAAGAGATTGAGTGGCCACCTGACCTTCAGGTGGTTGGGTACCCACAAATCCTTGCTGAGGGAAAGGATTAGTAAGCAGAGCTGGCTGACTAGGCACAGCACTGGGAGGGACAGAAGGGGAGGCTTTTTATCCTCACAATGTTGCTTGAGACTCCCACATCTACTACATATATGGTAAAAGAGGACAATCATGTGTGTAATGACCATAAATACCACAATAAGAATAAGGCTTGTTCATGCAAACAAGCCTATCCTACTTGGGAAAAGTGCCCTGTTTCTCATTAGCAGTGTTAGGGGAATTATTTTGCGGATTTTGTCCAGGATTACCTAGAGAAAATCAATTTTGAGTGTCTTTTATCTTCTTCTTGGAAGGAGTAGGATTAGTCGCACCCTGCTGTGCATACACCTGCCCTTGAGGGGGCGGTGGCTGCTATTGCGGAGGTTGAGAAGGCAAGGGAGGAGGAGGTGCTAATTCTGGAGGAGATGGAGCACCAGGTTGTGGATATGGATAATAAGGAGGTTGGGAAACATTGTGGTAAACAAGAGGTTTGGAAAAAGGAAGAGGCATGCCATATCCTGGATACATGCTACCAGGAGGGGGAAAAGTGTAGGAGGTGCTGCCCCCCACCCCCCCTTGATGAAAACCATAGCCCATGTGAGGCTAAGCGTATGGATGAGAGAGAGCTCCAACGATACCATCGGTGGCATGAGATACCCCCAATGCATTAGCACCACTAGGTCTAGGAATATTAGGTAGAACGGTATAAACATAACCTGACTGAGCGTATATCATGTCATATTTTAACACAATTTGGAGAGCGGCTTCTTCGGTTTGAGGGAAATGCGATGCAATATATTTACGAATAGGGGGAAAGAGAGATCTAAGGAACGAATCCATGTAGACATGGTCTTCAAATATAGGGGCTTGACATAGGCTCTTTCTTCTCTACCATTCCTGGACATGATCGAATAGGCGGGTCGCAGACAATTGATGAAAAGAAGTCAAAAGTTCGGTACCAGTATCATAACAAAGAGGAAGCTGGAAATAAGACAGAAAATCCCGAGCGAGAGTCACAAATGTGGTATTAGAGGATGAGGCTTGATCAACATACCTCTTAGAAGCTTCACTTGTAAGTGTACGTTGGAACAACCGAAGACGGATAGAGTCGTCGATAATGGAGTTAGACGAACACCACATGTGGAAAGATCGAACATGATTTGTAGGATCTTCTCTAACAAGGCCTTCAAACTTGGGGATGTCAGAAGGGAGCTTGGTCGGCATAGCAGGCCAACTAGTGTCATGGTGTATAGGGTCATTTATCAACTGGTCAAAATCGGGAAGACTGAGGCATGCCATATAGGGGAGGAAGGGAGCTGGTGGGATAGTTCGTATTGCGGTCCCACTAGTAGTATTGCCAGCATTAGGGCCGGGGATACCACCAGCATTAGGTCCTGAACTAGACATGGTGAAGGTGACAGGAGGAGAACTGGGGGTGGAAGGAGGACCCAATGAACTAGAAGAAGATTCAGAGTGTAGACTCGGTGGAGGACTAACTCAAACCCTACGCAAAGGAGTAAGTCTTCCTACTGGAAACTGATGATGAAGGCCAAAAATTCTTTGGAATAAACACCTTGGTGGTGTAATGATGACGACACAATCATGGCATACAGGAAAAAGAGACCGACAAGGGCAAGCAGGTGCAGGATCAACTGATTACAATGTCGAAACAAGGTCGAAGAGGTACAGGATCAATTGATTTCAATGTTTTAGAGTCTTTTCTTGGTGGTGTTAACCAAGCCCTTTTTCGCTTAAGATGTGTGTAAAAACTGTATAAATTTTAATTTTTAAACCTAGACGCTTGTCGAGAAAAATAAAAAGTGTGTTGTATAACTGTAAATAAACCTGCAGATAACAGTATATGAAACTGAAATAACAGTAAATAAATAGCTAATAATGCAATAATCTAAACCCAAGGAGGCGAGCCACTCAACAATTAGTCTGTAGGTAGGAAAAAAACTAGTCAAAACACACCAAAATAGCCAATAGATCTAAGGTCGGGAAGGACAAGGATCTAAAGGTCAATATATGCTGGAAAGTGGTGCAGAAAACAGCAACAAATCAAAGAAAATATTGCCGCAAATGAGGTGGTGAAAGGCTATCTCCTGGAGGGAAACAGAGTGAACCCTAGAGGAAAACCCAAAAGAAACTAAATGAGGTGATTTGGATGGATAAATAGCCAATTTGAAGTGGATTTGAAGGTGAGGTATCAGATCTGAAAAATGGTTGAACACTCTGAAAATTTCAGACAACCTGCAGCAGCTAAAACTCTTCCACAAAGTGTGGAGGGTATTGAAGCCCTAGGGGGCTAGGTTCCCACTTATTTGAGTAAAAAAAAACAAGTATAGGTCCAAAACAGGCTAAGACGGAGGTCATACAACCCTGAATAGAGGCCTGGACAAGTCCAGAAAAATTTCAGAAAAACTCCCACAAAAAGTCGAGGTCGCAGTTTCTGACCTGCTTTCTGTAGAGGTCGCATTTTTTGGGCTAAAAAGTGCGTCTAAAGCTCCAGGTCGCAGGTTTAGGGCCAAAAAGTGTGACCTGCACTTTCTTCACTTTCCACAGCAGATTTCAGTAGAATGTCTCATCTCAGCTGCAGTTGATGTCTGTTAACTGCGCAATAGGTTTGAAAACACACGAAAGTTATAATTTTTACTGTTTTAGGGTTTTATGGGTTAAAAAAAACATCAAGAAACAAAAAAACAAGAGGCTGAAGAGAAATCCTAGGGTTTGAAGCAGTTGGTTATGCAAGGATCAGATAAACGACAACAGTCGTAATTGTAAACCCGTGTGGAGTCACCAGTTGTTAGTATGAATCTTAATTGCAAGTTTACAAAAAAAACCACTTTAGCTGTGCATAAAAAACAGCCCTAACAACAAAGATGGTTGCCAATATCTTCATATCTACAATTAGTTGATCAAGATAAATGCTGAAAAAATCTAGATCTATGCATCAAAATACATTAAGCAGTAAATAAAAACGAGACTTACTCCATGCATCCAATAGACAAGACAAGAATATGTTGAATGAATTTTATATTAAGGGCACCTGGGAGGAAAACATAGAAGGATGTTACCAGTTCTCCTCAATGGGATGGGTTCTTGTAAGCCCTCATCACTTCAGATCTAAAATTCCTCTCTCTTGATGGTGTAGAAAACCCAGACACAAATGGAACTCAAAAGGGAGCTCACAAGCAAAAAGATAGAAAAATATGACAATGATGGTGGATCAATTTCAGACCAAAAGTATAGATCCAGAGTGATCTTTAGGCAACAAAAGGTGATGAATGAATGGAAAAACCCTTCTATTTATAACAAAATATTGAGTTAGTCTAGATATTGGTGCATAGTTAAAATATTATTAACCAAATCAAGATCCAACTTTTATGGAATATTTTATTATTTTTGTTGGAGGTAAAAAGGAATTTGACTTGGGTTAAGTCCCTTTATTTGTAAATAATAAATAAATAAATGATTTATTTATAATTTTAAGGATGTGGTTGAGTAATAATTAAATAAATAATGATTTATTTAACTATTTATGAGTGATTTAGTCAAATTTAACAAGGAATATTATTTAAATAAGGTTTAAATAATTATTCCTAGAAAATAATAAGATAAATAATAATTTACCTAATTAATTTTCATGTTTTGGGTTAAATATGACCAGGAATATTAATTAAACTATTGTTTAACTAATTATTCCTTGAGGAAAATCAAACAAATGTGGATTTATTTAATATTTCCTTATGGGGTTTCCTGTTTAGACCATAAACAACTTAATAAAGGTGTTTTACTAAGTTATTTCTCATAGTGAAAGAAATTTTATCTAGGGTAAAATTGGTCTTACATGGTGTACTTAGGTCGATATAATAGTAACAGTTTATATGACCAAAAAATTGTGTAACAATGATACCTCTATGGGCACACTCTCTTGTAATGATGTTAGAAACCAAATATTTCAACCAAATTATCCTCACCACTATCAAGGAAAAATGGATAAGGTTAGGATCTACAAATAAAAGGGGCTCTGCCATGCATATATAACAGGTGGATTAAATAGAGTCTACAGCTAATGAGAACATTGTTACACATATATAAGAAGAATTAGGTGATCCTTCTTTGATCTAGTCCAGTGGGTTTTTTATTAGGAAGAGAGTGATCACCACACTGATAAAATTTCTAAGGGACACCATGAAGATCAAAGAGAACCCATAACACATGACATATATTATGGAAGTAGGTATTCTACTGGATCTAAAGAAAATAAAAAATTTTAGTATGAAATTGAGAATAATATCTCTCATGACTCTTGGGGTTTGATTCTATAGTAGATTTTATTTGTGAATAGGTTAATTTCAAGTCTTGGAGAGCTAGTGCCATTAAAATACCTTGACTCAACTATCACCTTATACAATGGTAGGAAATTACTATGCTCAATCCCTGAATTGCATGAGTTGACTTTGATATGGTGGACTAGTGAAGGCAATCATCCTATAGGTGTTAAATTTTCATGACAAATAAGGACTTTTCCTTTGGAAATTTACAATTCTTTTATATGTACAAATATATTGAAAGAGCCTAAAACTTTGTATGGTGGTTCAAAAGGTCTTATGCAACCTAAACTACATGGGTTTAGCCTATGTGTCATTACTACCTCCCTTACAGTAGACATGTAGATGCAACAAGGGTGTTGGCGATAAGAAAGCTTGGTGAATATTCATTAACAAATCTTGTGAAAGTTGGACAACTCACAAGCATCCATGCTGGTCTAGCTACTAGTCAGTTGTGCATACACATTTTATATATGTAGATATGAAGTCAAGACAGGTTCCTTTTCACCTGAAAAGAAAACATCTTAAGTTTCATGTCTTTGTTCCTTCCTAGGATAACACAAAGAGAACAGATTTGGAATAAATTTGGATGCTTATCTATGGCCATAATATGTGCCTTATCCATTCCTCAATTTTATGGTAAAAACCAGGCATTAAAGCACCTAGTCAAGCCCTTGCGCCCTTCAGATTTTGAAAAGGAATATTGTGGTACTTTTCCCTCAAAATCCATCATCCTGTCTTCGAGCAAGACAATTCTTGAAATTGGTTTTATAAAATATTAATTTTGGGATAGACACATGAGTAATGGTTTTGTTGTTTCAAAATATGACTAAGATGTCCACCATGTATGAGACAAAAATTCACCCTGGTGGGTCACGTGGCACATTTCCTCAGTCACCAATGGAATAAAACTTCTTTGATTCATTTTAATTTGCATCACCTAAGGAAGAGAATAATTGAAAGATCAATAATTATATTTAGTTAAAATGGATAAATTTATTTTCCCAACAAAAAACACATGATATTTATATACTCATTGTTTCAAAGAAATATACCATATAACAAAAAATCCAGAAACCTTAAAAAAAAATTGGGATTTTCACTTTTCCAAACAACTATGCAAAAAAGGTTGGTAAAAAATTCCATGGTCTCCTTGAGAGGCCCATCCATTAAAGAGTCGCAATGTTTGATGACACTGATTTTTTTTAGGAAAAAAGGATAATATTTTGGTTTTGGCTTTCATTGCCATATTTTCTTTGGTCTGCAAGATATAATGTACCATTCCAAGGATACAGAAATATTTCTATAAAATGTGTTGCCAATAGTATCAAGTGCCTTTTCTTTCGAGAGTATATTGTGACCACAGATTGCAATCAAAACCACTCTTCTAGCCCTTGAGAGAAGCGAAATTGTAGGTTGTAATGATGTATATAGATACCATCATGATTGATGTTTCCTTCAAATTTAAGAATAAATTTTATTTAATAAGGAGCAGAAAATAGTACATTTCCTAGGATGCATAAATAACTTTGTAAAATGATTTTCCAATTGTTTTTAGATGAACTAGGAACTCAGATTGGCACCAAGTTCCTTCTCTTTGGGGAGTATATTTTGACCACATATTGCAGTCAAAACTACCCTTCTAGACTTCCTGTGAAGGGGAATTGTAAGTTGTAACAACGTATAGAGATCCCATCATGATTGATGTTTCCTCCTAATTTAAGATTCAGTTTTATTATATAAGGGAAGAAAGAATTGAGTGCCATTTTTGGGAAAATTTCAGAAATATTAGAGTAGACATGAATAACTACATTAACATGGTTCCAATCCAGATTAGATGTTACAAACCCAAAATGATATTTGATTATAGAAACTCACAAAGAAATCTAGAACTCCAAAACTAATGCAAGATATGAAACTAATAGGGTGAATCTAATAAAAAATACAATAAGGAAAACAAATTCATCACTACAGTTGTAGCTCATTGATTACAGTGGAAATCCAACATCACTAAAAAATATTTGATAGCAAATTCTAGAGAACTACTAGTAGAAAGGTCCAATAGTAGTTACCAGTGTTCACAGAAATGTGCCCCCCACATTTCCCATGTATTCATGATAGTGAAACTCAATGGGATACATTTCCCCACATCCCCCATTGGGGAAACACGAGGAGGAATGTTTCCCCTTGGTGGGAAACTCCTAGAAACCCACCACCCCCCGCCCCCGCCCCCGCCCCAAAAAGAAAAAAAAGAAAAAAAAAGGAAAGAGGATTGAGACATTCGTGAACTAAGGAGTTCCTTTAGATTAATAAATTTAACTCAAATATTTATGTTGAGTTTCAACCACATTTCTTGGTCAATGAATCAATTGATAAAAGGAGGTACAAATATGGAAAACAACACAAAAACAAGATTTTGAATGGATGAAGAAAAATATTTGTACAATTCTACATCTAACTCTTCATGATTTACACCTTGAGGGGTGGGAAACTCAACACAATGCAAATACTTGATATATGTTTTTTGAATATTGTGTATCTTGGGTATTTTAGTTAAAATAGGTACCTCTAATAAAACCTACAATTGTCGTGATAATGGGAATGAAGAACATGTAGACTATATAGTATAAGTATGCAAATTTTGTCAAGTTACAGAAATTTTTATAATAAAATATGTAGGTGTTTATGCCTTCTTTAGCACAACCTTTTGATACAATACAAATATTGTTTCATTTAAAAATTAAAACAAAACAAAAAAAACAAAAAACACTTTTAATAATTTGCATCATTGATTTGAAATAGAGACGGAAGCTTCAGACAATGTTATGAGAGCCATGATCACTCAAGCTAGACACTCATTTGCTTTCCATTCAGTAATTTTTCCTCACATTCCTCTTTTAAGGAAAAACATAGAGGGACATTTCCCTTTTGTGGAAAATTCTTGTGTATCCCACCTTTGATAAGGGGCATAGGCTTAGGTGTGCCTCCATAACTAAACTTCATGTATTATTTTTCAACCTGTGTATCACTATATTGTGCAAAATATATTACACTATTCAGGGAAGACATTAAAATGTTTGGTAAATTGTTTTATAAAATTATTTCTACAATTGTGAAGGAAGGATTGTTGCTACAGCAAAACCCTAAGGAGGAATTTCCTTAGCATATTGCAAAAAGTTTGACATTAATGTTAATATTATAAGCATATATGCCCACTGATTACTAAATACATTGAAAAGCATCATTATACATAATCCCTATGCATGCTTGACATATACTAGCCAAAATCCAAGAGATAAGAATGCAATTTCCCCAATAATCAAATGATCTCCTCTGTCAACATTACGGTTACACATCCTCCAAGCCTGAATGATGCACCCTCCATTTATCAAATAAATAAATATTGGCAATGCTAAGACACTAGGAATATTATCTCAGATGTCACTTGAACTTTAGAGAATATAGAAACAAAAATAAATGGAATGCCTTCATCGAACGGAAGAAAGAGAGACAAATTAATGTCCTTGAATGATCAAAGTAGGTCAATGGATAAATAACATCATAAAAATACCTAGCAACTATAAAATTAGCTAAATTATAAATCAATGTGTATAAATAAAATATTATAATCATAACTAAAGCTATAATACCCAAGTACACACACAAATTTCCAAAGGGTATATAAAGACCAAAGTTGGAAACCTAGACAAGAGATCAGTCTTACAAAGAAAACATTGTAAGAATGATGAAAGTTATAATCCTTAATTATGTATACCAATTTTACAAGGGTAAATAAAGACTAAATCAGGAAACCTAGACAAGAGATGAGAATTTTCACATGTTTTTATCAATGCTTGAATATGAACCCGAGGGGCCAACTGTGTCATCATCCACCACTCTGAAAGCATTAGGCGAATTTTGAGGTCTAAAATGGGCCTCCTAAGAAAAATGTACAACCAAAATAAAATTTATAAGAGCCAATAGGGTTCAAGATGATGATGTCCACCATGGGGGATGATTGACCATTTTTTAAGTAAAAGGGTACCAAGATTAAAAAATAATAAAATAATAAAACTACTTTTTCAACTCGTATTTTCAACTTATCTCCCAAAATTTTTACTCATATTTTAGTGGGAGTACTCGTTGGATGAAAAATTTAATTCCTCATCCAAGGAGTACCCATGTTTCATACTTTCAATGGACCCTGCTACATGAAAAATAAGAATTTCATGAAAAAACGTGATTGCAAACACGTTTTTCATGTATTTATCATTTTTTGTGTGGAAGGGTCCATGGAAAGTATTCAACATGGGTACTACTTGGATGAGGAATTAAATTTTGCATCCAATGAGTACTCCCACTCAAAATTTGAGTAAAAAATTTGGTAGATAAGTTGAAAATACGAGTTGAAAAAGTATTTTTTTATTTTTTCCCTCTAAAATTTGATGATGTAATCAAATATTATTTTACTATTTTCATTATTTTTTATAATTTCCTTAGGAGGCCCATTTTAGACCTAAAAATTCCCCTAATTTACCAACAAATGATCTGATAATATCCATTGGAGACTACCTAGGGCTAAAAAGGCCAGGGAAGACAACTCTTGTAGGAGGTAGGATTCCTCACCTTGAAACTCTCCTAACATCCAAAGACTAATCAAAATTTTTGGAGTAGAAAAGAAACAAATGATGCCTCTATGACCCCCTATCCCAAAATGTAGAAAACAAGAAATGGACAGGTTAATAAAATGTACAAACAGTGTACCAATATGCAATCATTATTTTCAAGGCAATACTACTAATAGACACAAGTTACACAAAACCGATTCATTCTCAAGAATCATATAAGTAGCTTAATGTTCACATTCTAAGGTTATTCTCAGTTTATGTTTCCCTCCTTATGCTTGAAAATATTTAGGGTTTAAATATGTTTCTTTCTAACACAATTCAATTTTGGGAGTGGAAATGAGCACATGCTTATAGTAAAATACTATAGAAAAATCACCTTATCACAGGTGGTAGATAAAATTATAACAAGAATTTGGATTTGGAATAATAAGTGACTCTCAGACAAAGTTGGACCTTAAGTGTAGAGGTTATAATATATGGGACAAATATATAGAAAAGATCATATTTATCCCTATTTTATTAAAATATGAAGATGGCACTCCGGTTTTGTCTATGAATCCCCATTGTATGCCTTGGCTGATAAGGGAGACTTGGATCCTCAAAAAGTGGTTGTGTCCCAAGATTTAGAGATTCAATTGTCTCCAAAACCCCATTTTTTTATGTGGGTACTCCTGAGTACTAAATAATGAGGTACTAGTATCAAAAATCCTAGAAACAAAAATACTCATGGTCTTGGGTAGTGTAGACTTTGAAAATAAAATGGTGAATCTAAATTTCATGTCATCATTTCATTTCCTTTCTCTAAACAGGTGTGAAAACTGATAGATGGAATCAAAAGATTTATATCTGTTTGGATAGCAGATTCAACTGAAGAAGGCCTCAAAAAATGGTACAAGAATTAAAATATAAAGCGTTTCCAAGATTTTCCTTTTAATTTTTCCTTGGAGAATTTGGTTGGAAAGAAATTCTTTGATTTTAGATGATAGGGTAATCCCCCTTGTATTCTCATTTATAGAAGCATGGAATTTCAAGTTTTCATAATCATTGTCACTTTCAGGATCAAATTTATCCCCGAATGTGTGTATGGTTTCAAGCATGTAAGTTCCAGTATGGAAATTATCAGCTTGATGTTTTTTTTTATCATCCTCCCTGTCTTATTCTCCTAACAGATTGCAAAACTTGTTTTGGGAAATGCATTGTTCCTCTGCATGTTATATTTTCTCCAAACTAGCAGTAAACCCTTGACCATTGCTGACAAACTCACTAGCATTCAAGTAGTCCATGATATCACTTCCATCAAAAAATTTATTTTGATCAGTAAGAGGAACTTACCTTCTATCATTACCAAGGTCTCACCCTACTCTCTTCAGCCTTTTAATATTCCTCTGTGGTATTGGAGAATCCTCTTTGGAAACAAGAAGGAGATCTTCATCGTCAATCTTCAAGTGGGTCACTCAACTTTGGCTCATTTTGACTTCCATGCTAAATTTTTAGCTATAAAGGGACCTACACTTCACAAACACCATTCAACTTATCCAATCATTGTTCCCCTTAAACTTCACACATGTTTTTACTTCTTATAAGAGTGAAAATAAAACTTTTTGTAGAGGTAGATATATCAAAACCTAAAAGTGGATGGATCAAAGCTAGAGTTGACATAGTGAAAATACATTCAAAATTTTAACATACTTCTCTTTAGCCTCACACAAATCCACTTCAACTCAATAGCCGAAAACAAAGCCCTCATAGAGACATTGATGTAGACACAATACTTTTCATAAACCTATGAAATAAACATAGCTAAGCCCTACTTTTTACAGTGCATATGGTAACTCATTACCACAAATAATAAATAAATAAAAACAACTAGAGGAAATTAATCATGTTATATGAAACTGCAAGGTTTCCAAAGGTTTTTCAGAATTGGTTGTTGCTGAGTATAGGACTCATCCTATTATTTTTCTTTGTAGAAAAGGAGGCCCATTTTAGGATAAATGGTTGCCCAAAAAGAAGGAAATTGTGTGTTAGATCAGGATGCAATCAGAATGATAAACATCTCCTTAAGCAAGAGATGGTGTGAAGCAACCTTTTATAATCTAACTACGCCATTAATTTTTGAGACCTTGTAATTTTTAGATCAGAGTTGGCTATACAACTCTCAGGCAGGATTTTCATTTTAAGGAAATATGTATATCCTCATGAGATCCAAGACAAAGAATACTAGAAAAGTGGCCAGTGTGACAAATGTAATTGAAAATATATACTGGAGAAGATATTAGAAATTCACTAGGAAAAGGAAAATTATGATATCATGTAGAAAAAGTTAAATTCAGAACTACGGTTGCTAGAACATCTGAACTTTGAAGAAAATTCCGAGCTTTGAAGAGGATGGTCAACATAAGAAAATACAAAACCAATTTATATTATTTCCATTGTAGTCCATAGGACAAGGGTTATGCTAGTAACACTAGTAAGAACCCATATGTAATATCTGTAACCAATACATTATTAAAGACAAGCAACATATACCAATTAACAGTCCTTTTTTCAATAACACTCATATCTTGTAAAATAATAAAATACTCTGATAATTATTTGTAACACCATATGAAGCAATAAGAAGAGAAAATATTATTCCAGCTCCTGGTGATCTCCATTCAAATTTGAATGACTCACAATTTCTAGTTGCAGCCCACAGGGGTGTTCCTGCTTTTCTAGGTTCATGGTGAGGAATACAACGCAAAGGATGGGATGATTGACTTGTCTACAAATATACCTAGATTCATCTAAAGTACTTTATTTCCAAGTGATTGAACTTACTTTGATAGCAGATACCATATAATTCGACTTCTCACTACTTACTTGTCCGATTGTACAAATTTCCTCTCTTTCTTTTTTATGCCATAAGCTTGTTTAATGTTCAATATGGATTGTTAGAATCTACATATTATTGGGTGTTGAACTAGACTATAGAGTGTGTCCCAACCTGCAGTCCTCTTTTCTTTTCTCCTATAATTCTGTGATGTTCCTATGTAATTTTATCATGTCTATTTCGCAATTCTCCTGTTGACCTTTCCCTTCAAAAGTTTGAAAAGTCGAGGCTAATGGAAAGAAAGAGTTTCCTACATTTGCAACCCATGGAGAATTTATTTCCGGGGGACTTATAATAATATAAAATGTTATCCTCACCAAAAAAGTGTTCTTTAGGTTCACGCCAACATCAAGGGAACTTGGCAAAGGATCATAGAAGCAACATTGCTCCTAGAGTGTGTCTGGAATGTTATGGAGCAGCATTACATGAATTGTCTTTGGATATGGATTGACTACAAGCACTTTTGAAAGCTACTGGAAAAACTTAAACCCTTACACTAATTGAACTCCTTTGTCCAAGATAAGAATAATTGAACACTAAAGGATAATATGATTAGAGATTAATGGAAACCAACAATATAAATTCTTGGGGAAAACAGGACATATAGGTACCTTATCTTATCTCTAAGATATGCCAAATTCGTGAAAGTAATCCAGAAGTTATATCCAGTACCTGAAGGATTTAAAAACTGTGTGTAGATCTTGGTGGTAAGAATTAGTTGATTTACATTGCAGTGAAGATCGTTGAAGTGAATCCATAGTACTCAAATATGTAAAGAATTCAAAGACTATTTTAGTCAATGAAGTGTGCATGCAATTCAAGATACATTAGCTCAAAAACTTTGCTACAGTGAAAAATGTTGAGTTATTGAAGAAAAAAGGATGTTATTATTGGATCTGGAACTACCCAATTTTTCTCACTCCCACTTCTCTCCTTTTCCACTATGTTATAAGAGAAAAACCATGCATAAAGTGAACTAATCCATGAATACTTGTCTTTTTTTTTAACATAAAATTCATATAAAAGCACACAATAGGCTACATGCCATAGGTAAAGACTTCCACGCATGGTCTCTAATTGTCAAGCCCTAGCTCAAGCTACCATGGGATTTCGTGTTCTATAAATTATTATATGTTTCTCCAATTGTTCCATCTAATGTTGGATTTGGCTAGGATCAAGAAGCCTCTGATACATTGTTACAACGGTAAGATGTCAATTCCACTTAAGAAAGTAGCATTCAGGTTAATGTGCCAGTATACATAGTTCCATGTTTCAACTCGATTTAAGTTTATAATCATCTTCCTAACTACCTTTATAGTTTTTGAGTCAAATTATAGTCTTATAATTTGTTAATCATAAATTGTCAACCCAGGGCAGCTAGGCTTATGAGATGTTGTGCAAAATATATGCAGGCTTAATACTTCAAGTGTTTACTAATCAAATCAGTCAATCACTCATCAAGATAATGCCTCTTTTCTGAATCTACATTTTTTCATAAAAGGCTATGGAGTGGATCTGGACATCCCTCTATAGCTCTTATTCTTACTGATGTGATCAAAAAAGATAAGAGATCAAACTTATGACAAGAAAGAAATCAACTTGAAAATACAAATGAAACTTGATCAAATTAAATCCACACATTTAACATAAAAACTAAATCACTTAATCAATTGATAATTGCTGCTGAAAACTTCAGAAAGAGTACATTAGCTGAATGAAATAATAATTACCACATAACAAAAATTAAAATGAACACACACACAACTAAGGGATTTTTGAATGAAGGGGGCCCTCCCTCACTCACAACTCCTGCAAGATTAAAGAGGCTTGCTCAGTAGAGTAGAAATAACATGAAATATTGTATTAATTTGAAATATTACAATCAAGTACAATATGATATGTGATATCAACAAATTCCAACCCAACCAACTCCTCACATCATAAAACACAGTCAAATTTATACAAGTTCGAAAGCCCGTATTTGGATCGAATGAGGAAAATGCTAATTTGAGCTAGGATATATCAATACAGGTACAATATCATCAAAATTAGCTAAGCTGGGTATAATCCATGACTAAAACCATGGATTAGAAAATTTTCGTTACAAGGATGAAGCTTCTCCTCATGCGGCCAATGAGAAGAGGTCTGAAAATCTGGGTAGTTTCAAAGGTAGATTTTGCATAGCCAATAGGAAAACGTCCATGTACGATGAATTCCCCACAAAACCCATGTTTTCGTTTGATTTTGTAGCGAGTGGAACATAACTAACTGCTAATTATGTTGCATGAAATCGGAGCGACTGCATGAAATATGTTATAGGATTCCCGGAGAATCTAAAGGAAATGTGGCTGCACGAGCTGTCTTTAGGAATTTCAGGGTTGTTTCGGATCCAAGAAAATATACATAGGATTCTTTAATCAGTTGTCATGATAATTTCAATAAGGAAACATCTAGTTAAGAAATAATTAAGATTAAAGGTGAAAATGATGCTTTTTAATGTTAATTTGCATACCTCAAGCCTATAGTACCCTTTTGGCCAAAAACTAGCTGATATAACCAAAATAAGAATATTAGGGGTTAAGGAGAGGTAAAAATGGGAGAGATAAGGTCTAAGAAAGGTGTCAAAATTAGGAAAAATGGGGACTCAACCTTTCTCCCACACCTGTTGTCTTCCATGTCCCTTATGTAAGAAAAAATGTTGCATCCTCCAAAACAGGAAATTAGTCTCTGCCCTGGGCTATAGCCACTGTAGCCAAATTATGCAGCTGGGCCCTACTAGACTCTGCTTGAACCTGACCCCTGTAAATCTCATTTTTCTTCTTCATATGGTCAATATAAGCTTGCTTCTTTTTCATAATTCGCGCCAACTTTTTGTGTCATTCCTCATGCTCTTTATTCATACAAAGGTTTTTCTCTTTCAAGGCTTCGTTCTCCTTTCTCAAGGCCTACTTCGAAACCATGAGCTCAGTAATAATCTCCTCTAACTCTTATAGAAATAGCTTCTTCTGGGGAGTTACTTCCCCCTCGTGATGTCCTTGGGAAGATTGATGCACACTAAGGTCCTCATGTTCTTTTGTTGTTTCATTCCTGCTTTCCTGCAATGGGGTATCCTAGAAGGACATTGTTTCTCTGTTAATGAATGCAGTTGTCTCCACCTTCTCCTTCCCTTTAGGCAATCCATGGATTTTTCCTTTATTTTTATCAAATTTCTTGGGCATTACCCCCCGTTTCTCTATGTCCTTTATAGCCAACTTGGAGTCTTGGCTCCTTGTGAGTCTCTTAGAGTGGATAGAAGTGCCCTTTAACTTGGGCTCTTTACCTATAGTCTCCCTGGTCACTACCACTTCCTCATCTTCTTCATTCTCCTTTGACTTTGGTCCACAAGTCCGTGGATTTTTCCTTGGCTTTTTTGTTGGCTCTTCTTCTATGGGCTCTAAAGGATCAGAGTTTCCATCCTCCAAAAAATAATTCTCGACCACAAAATCCTCCCATGTCTTTTTCTTCTTCTGCAGAACCTCTATGAAGATGATTTTTACAAGTTCGGGATGATAGAGATTTTCATCGAAGTGAGCTGCCATTTCCTTAGTGGTCATAGACATTTTTATTAGGGAATTATTCAAATAATATGGAAAATTCAAAGGATTGTCTCAAAAATGTCCGAGAAGTTGAATGTGAAATAAAAATGCGAGCCCAAAGTGACTTTCACATGTTACATACTTCTGTAGGAAAAATAGCAGGTGTCGATACCTACTTCTTAGAAATTCTTCTGGAATCCCCTTGCTCCAGTCGAGATTTGGATGCTCCTTCTTGAGAAAGGACACACAAATTCCCTTATTAAAGAGTTGGTTCTTAAACCAACATTCCCCATCCTGTGATATCCTGCATGCCCGAGCCACAAGATCCTTTGTTAATCAGAACTGAATTTTCCCGACCTATGCCTTATCAATGTTTAGATTCAGGGTGAACGATTTCGTGACTTCTGAATTGTAGCCACTAAATTTTTGAAACAATGGAAACTTCCCTGCTTTCTCCATTCTCGCCTTACTGTGAAGATCATCTTCCAACAGCATAGGGCCTTGCGGCTCAAACCAAATAGGGGCACGCAGTCTTGACATGGTGAAGGAAAAATGGGACAGACAGAATGAATGAGGCTCACAGAAATGTCGTTGTTTAAAACTTGCAATGGATCATTCGACAAAGAGAGGTTTAAATTGGAAATATTGGATAGCATGGATATTTCAAAGAAGGTCATGATCACGATTATCATCATGATCCGACCTGCAGAATGGGTACCATAAGTACGTTTGCAGGTCATGTCAGAATCATGATGATCAGGTGTGGATCTTCATTTATGATGCAATGGTTTATGGCCATGTTTTTCTGCAAGGATTACCATAGCTCAAACTATACAAATTTTTAAAATTTAAGCATCATTGCCTCTTACCTCAAGTTTCCTATCACTTGTTTTACCTTACCAAACTTACCTCCCAATGGTCCAGTCCTCCAATGATGATGCTTATTTCTTGGAATGATAACCCACTCAAAATTACATCATATGTATGATCACACAATTAATTACCTTGACCAATAATAAAATTGTCGGTACTTTATCAAATAATTTAAAATAATGTTTTTTCTATGGTTTTTGTTCTTCGAGAAACCATTGCGTTGCTACAGGAAATGAATCCATGACTGCTAAACATTCTGCAGGAAAAATCATTTCTCCCTATTTATGTACGGTTCATTTCACATGAATGAAGGTGCTGATGTCGAATATGCAATGACCTCATTGGATTACCATCCATTGAGGTAAATTGTTAACCAATGTGAGGCCTATCACCATTAATGAGAATGAGGACCAAGGTACCCTAATGCATCCTATCAGGTTTGAATTTATGAGCTGATGTCAAACTCCCTGTAGGATCCAACAGTCAAGGAGCCATTACTACTGGCAAGATAGCCTATTACTAGGGCATACAGGCTTCAAGGAATCATAAGGCTCTGATCTTGCACCCAGATAATTTTCTTGTGTCGATGGGCCTAGATTGTCTAAAGGAGGGCCTTAAGGAATCCCACATCAGTCCAACACAAGCAATCCACAGATTAACTGAAAAACATAATTTATTGAGAAGATCCCAAAGGATCTAATGAACTTTGTTTTTAACGAGCCCAATGGCAGTCCATGCTCGGCAGATTTCAATTTTAGAGAGTCTAAAATACTGAAAAAGAAGACTCCAATGGGGCTCATTTTCTGTAACTATTCCATTGGGCCCGAAAAAAGGAATAAAAATGTACCCAATAGACATTACTATCATGGCTTACCTATCATGAGGAGGAACAAAGTGAGATCATTGCATCAGCAGGAAAATCAGGAAGAGGTAGTGGAAGGAATGACCCCTTCTCTCACCATCTCCAGCTCTTTCTTCTTCACAATTTCTTCCACAAATGCCTCCTTAGATTGGGGTTTTTGATATAGCTTGAGTCTGTGCCCATTCACCAAGAAGGTAACATTCACATCATCAGTAGTTTGAACCTAAACATATCTATTATCAAAAAAATTATCAATTTCGTAGGGACCTAGCTAATGTGTGTTGAATTTCCCTTTAAAGTTCTTAAATTTTGAATCATATGACAATGCCCATTCTCCCTCTTTGAATTACTTCTTTTTAATGTATATTTCATGCCATTTAGCCCGTTGTTGTTGGATCAAGTTAGTATGTTGAAAAGCATCCTACCTAATCTCATCCAACTCGTTGAGCTGCAAAATTATCTTTTGTTGAGCTTCATCAAGGTCTATACCCAAATCTGATGCCATCTTGAAAATTCTGATCTAAAATTCAGTGGGAAATTGTTTGGTCAATTTAGTGTGTCCTAAATTGCTGCATTTAATTTGTCAATCCGAGATTCGTAAGCTGATGAAGTGTGGCGCACTATATGTGCAAGATAACCTATTTCTTAACTTTTTGTCGTTTTTGGTTTTCTAAGATGAAATGGAAATTTAAATGAAAAACAAAAGTATGGTTAGTTCATTCCAAGGAAATGACACCCCCTATAATGATTTACCAACTTGAAACTTTAAAAGGAATTTGAAAATTACAATGACAAAACTTGAAAGGAAATGAAAGTATGCTGCTGAAATGAAAAGGTGTTGCTAGTCTAATAAATCAAAATAGTGAAATAGTGAGCATGAAACCAAACTATTCTTGTTGCTGTCTAAACACAAAATAAATTATGCTAAAAGAAATCCAAAAGCTACAATAAAGTAAATCTAAATCAATTTACCTCAACTTGTCTTCCGATCCCTCATCATTAGTCCAGCTATGATTTTCGGAAGTAACCATGAACAACTTGAGTAACTGATATCTAACTTGCAGAAAGTAAACTAATATCAAATCATACATCCATAATTCAATCCCTCACCATCACCAAATTATGGCTTTCTTGGAGGTAATCAAGATGTCATGTACAATTTAATATATCTAAATTTGCGTAACAAAACTAATACTAAACTACACATTTCATAATACAATCCCTCACTATCAAGCCCATCTCTGGTGGGTTTTCTTGGGAGGCAATCAAGATGTTATATGTGTAGCTTAATATATCTAAATTTAATCATCAAGCAAATGAGAAAAATCAATTAAACAAAGCAGATCGAAATTAAATGTAAAACTAAGAGAAACAAATTAGCAAAGTAACAATGTTAATTCCATCTCATTAGTCAAAAAGCTATGAAAATGCCCGGTCGTCTATCTGTAACCTCGAAACAAGAACACTGATCAGTGATTAATAACATAAAACATGAAAGACAGAAGTGAAATGGAAAGCATGCAAGATTATAAACAGAAATGAAGCATATATACCATGAAAGATGCATTGTATAAACATGTGAATGGATTATGGCACAATGAACTTTAAAGAAATAAAACAAGAACTATACACTAATGCACAAAACCTTAGCTGAGAAGGGGCCCTCTACACCAGCCTTGGCAACGATCTTCAAGTACGAATTACATTGGAAAACAAAGTCTTCTTATATTAAAATGCAGTCATAACAGTATGGTAGTATTACAGCACAAAGGCAGCGTAATTACATTACAGAGCAGACTAACAAAAGATAACAGAGACTAACATCGACTAACTCCATATGCGTGTGCAAACTCGTTATTTATAACAAGAGAAACATAACTAATTCCTAAAGTTTATGCTGGTGGAGAACACGTATACCATTACGTCCACGGATCTAGGATCATGGCCGTGTTGGAAAGTAAATCTATGAGGAGTGGATGCTTGAATTCGGCTATGGAGCCATGTAAAGATGTCGACTTGTCCTCCGCAACTCAGAAACGGCCATATGAACCTTCACGTGACACGAAACAGAGTCCTGCCAACATGAGACTCTATAGTTGACTTCCATGTGGACACCTTTGACCGTAGCTTCTTTAGATGAGTTTGCTCGAGCCAATAGGACACGAACCATGTCCACATCATTTCTGACTTGCCCATGTGGCTCGTTTTTCCTGTAGACACCTGTAACATAGAGTTTCACAAAATGGCTGCGGAAAGTTGCAGTAGCTGCGGAAAGTGGCAGGATTCCGCAGCTAAATGAACAAAATCTAAATCAAACAGCAGACACAAAAATATAGTTAAAAACCATGTTAGATGCTCTTTTGCAATTAACATACAATGATATTGACAACTTGGGAGGTTCAGGTGAGTGAAAAAGGTATAGAAAAGTGTATGGAAAAGATGCAGATTTGAGACTCAACATACCCCCACTGTGAAGGTGTTGCATGTCCTCATGCAACCAAAATTCTGATAATCCTTCCTCAGTTCATATGCCTTGACACTTTAGCCAGCACGTCTAATCCTCTCCTCCTCTTCCTTGGTGCTGCCAACATTCTGGGTTTCTTCATTAAGCACCTAAATTTGATATTAACCAGTGCTCTGCTCAACTTCTGGCATTTCCTTTTCAATTTCTTGTTCTTCTTCTGCCATATTCCCAGATGTAGCATGGTATTATCATGGATGATTTTGTCTTGTTTTCCTTGTTCCTTCAATGTCTCATTTTCATTTTTGATGTGCCTATTTAAAATCTCTAGCTCAAATATTTCTTGTTTTAGTGATTGGACTAAATCATCCTGTACTGTATGAGGCTGAATGGACGAAGTATTGGGACCTGTAGCTACCTTTTCCAAAGATTCTATATAGTCATATACTTCCTGCTGCTTGGGATCTATATCAGGTGTCATTTTTATTGGATTGTCCCCAAAATGCCGTGAAGGAGAGTTATCTTCAAAATCTGGCTGAGAAGGGCTCACATCAACATCTTGCTGAGAATGGGATGGACTATGGTCAATGTCTGACTGAGAATGAAATGAAACAGGTTCACTAACTGACTGAGATGGACTATGGTCAGCTGGGGATTGTTCAGATGTTTCCTCTCCCAAATCAATGAAATGAGGACCCTTCATTTTCGTTTTCCTCAGTTTCCCCTTAAGTCTGCTACTTCTTCTCACACGCTGTGGTACACTATCCTTTTGTTTTTGTTTTCCTTTTTCTGTCTTCTTGGCCATAGAGGACTGTTTTTTAAGATAAATTAATCTTTCGGATAACACTTGGTGATCTTCTTCTTCAGAAGAAGGACTTTGATGTATAGCCTCAATAGTTTTCCTCTTTTTTGGTGTTATTGGCTTCTTACCCTTGATTTCTTTCTTCTTCCTCTTTGACAGTCTCTCTTCCCTATCAGTTCTTTCAATTGTAGTAGTAGGAGTATTTTGAATTTCATCAATTGTTCTTTTTCTCCTACTTCTTCTTGTTGTGCTACCTTCAGGAATTTCTTGAGTAGGAGTGATTTGGGTTTCATCATTTATTCTTTTTCTTCTACTCCTTCTTGTTGTACTACCTTCAGGAATTTTCTGAGGTTCCTCAAAGAAATTTCTAACCAGAAATTGTTCCCATGTGTCTTTCTTTTCCTTTAACTCCTTTTCAATCAAAATTTTTACAAGGCCGTGGTGATATAGATCGGGTTCTACATCTCCTAAATGCTTCTAAACAGTCACGGACATTTTCTTCAAACTATTGAATAGAAAATATGGGAGATTGAGAGTTTGATTATCTAGAAAATTCATCAGTAACCTGGTATGGTACATATACATGGACCCAAAACGGCCTTCACATGTAATGAATTTCTGAACAACTAGCAGCAAAGTAGCCCATTCCTCTTTCAATGCATGCACAGGAATTCCTCTTTTTAAAAACAGTTATGTCCATACCTTGGTTTCGTAAGATTGTTCTCCATGCTTCATCACTGATACTTTTATTCTTAAACCAACGCTCACCCTCCTGAAGAAGTTCCGTGGTTGTTGCTATAGATGCTTCATTGACCGCAAACTTAAGGTCTCCAATCTCTGCTTCCAAGCCATTAAACGACCTTGCGAATGCCTTCGTCACTTCTTTATGATAACCTCTGAATTTCTGGATAAACCACAGCCAATTTGATTTTTTCAATATATCCCTTACTTGCAGATATCCCTCCATAAACTTAGGTCCTTCCGGTTCTGCTCTTAGCAATTTACCCATTTTCTTTCTGCTCTTCACAAATTTGCCTGCGTGAGGGTTTAATGGAAATAGAACGGCTGAATGCATGGAGATGAGCACAATGACTGTGGGTAAATGTCAGAGAGTGGTATACAGACTATAGCGTAGTAGAGAACGAAATGGAGTGAACATAACAGAGAGGGGTTTTCGTGAGCGCAACAGAGATACGGCTGTGAGGTTAACAGAGTATAACACATCCGGCAGTGTTTTGAATTTTGATGGCTGCACAATAAATATGAGCACGTTTAAACAACGGCTATATATTTATGTGGCTGTAAGAGTCCGTGGTCAAATCAAATACGTCTCATTGTCACTGGTGGAATATTGGAACATGAGTGAAGATCGAGGGTTAAATGATGGAACCGTTTGAGAATGAATGCGAGAGGATAATATGGAGATCGTGAAAGGTTACGGAATTGTCAATATAATCATTGCACATAATGGATAGAGCTTATGGTTCAGAACTATATAAAAATGTATTTTTCAATGCTATTTGAAATAAATTTTATTCATACCTTTGGAATCTTTGCCTTTTCCCTTGGTCTTCAACTGGTTACTCTTTATTGGTTTCTTGAATGCTCCATGTCTTCATTTTTTATCCTCTCACCTGCATTTTATTTCATGATTATGGAAATAACATCTGACTGTACATTCTTTTGAAAACAGAGTAGTAGCTGCGGAATTTGCTTCTGGCTGCAGAAACTGGAGTCAGCTGCGGAAACAGATGTCAGCTGCGGAAAATGACACAGCTATTACTTGGATGAATGGAGATGAACAGATGACAAATGACCAGATGGAAATGGTCATGAAAAAGATTTTTATTGATGAAATGGAATGAAATGGATAAAATGAAGTGGAATGGAGTGAAATGAAGTGAAATGAAATGGAATGAAGTGGAATGGAATGGAGTGAATGGTCACAAAACTTGTGGAATGAAAGAGAGATTTTTTTTTTGGAAAATATAGAGTGTCAGGTTTTCCTGATTTTCACCCTATATTTTCTGTATAAGACTGCCAATCAGTGATTGGTTTTCAGGCTTATACAATTTTTATTTTTTATTTTTTATTTTTTATTTTTTTTATTTATTTTTTTTTAACTGAAAAGAACAAAAGCTAGGCTGGTGAAGAAGAAGAATTCTTCTGTACCAGCGTGATTGCAGAACTTTCTCGAAACATTTTGAAAAAATCCTCTTTTGAGAGTGGCTTATGATAAATTTTCAATCTATGGCCATTCACAATAAGAGGTGTTTGAAACTCATCAGTGGTCTTGATTCTTACTGCTCCATTGCTAAAGATCTTGTCAATCTCATATGGCCCAAGCCAATGAGTCTGAAATTTTCCTTGGAAATCTTTAAACTTGGAATCAAATAACAATGCCCAATCTCCTTCTTGAAACTTCTTCTCTTTGATGTACTTGTCATGCCATTTAGCTCTTTGATATTGAACTAGATCAGTTCTTAAAATTTCTTCTTGTCTGATCTCATCTAGCTCATTCAACTGCTCCATTCTATGCTTTTGGGCTTCTCATAAGTCCATCCCCAACTGAACTGCTATCTTGAAGGTGTTGACTTGGAACTCAATGGGGAGCAAGACTTCTTTCCCATAAACAAGTTCATAGGGAGAATGTCTTGTTGTATTTCTCCATGTAGTTTTGTAGGCCCACAAGGCTTCAGGAAGCCTTTCTGCCCAATCTCTTCTATGTAGATGAACAGTTTTGGTGATGATACTTTCAAAAACTTTGTTTGTGGACTCCACTTGACCATTTGCTTGCGGATGGTAAGGATTAGATCTTCTGTGCTTGATTTTGTATTCTTCCATCAACTTCTCCACCAAATTGGATGTGAATTGGGTCCCCTGATCTGTCACAATTTCTCTTGGAACACCAAAGCGAATAAAAATATCCTCATAAAGAAAATGAACAACTGAATTTTCAGTAGCAGATACTAATGCTTTGGCTTCTACCCATTTAGTAACATAATCAGTACAAACCAATATATACTTCTTTTGCTTAGATGGTGGATTAATAGGTCCGATGAAATCTAAAGCCCATTTTTCAAAGGGTTCAATGAGTACCTGTGTTTGCAATGGCATTTCATTTGAAAGGGTAGGTTTCCCTACTCTTTGGCAGCTGTCACACCTTCTGACATATTGTTTTGCATCTTTGAAGAGGGAAGGCCAATAATATCCTAAAGAGAGAATTTTATAGGCCGTCCTTTTGTCTGCAAAGTGTCCGTCGCATGGTTCATCATGACATGCCTTAAGAATATCAGACATTTCATCTTCCCTGACACATCTTCTGATCACAAGATCTGGCCCTGTTTTAAACAATTCGTTAGAAATCCATGAATATCTTGAACTCTCCTGAATAATTTTTCGTTTTTCTCTTGGAAATAAATGTGAAGGTAGTTTCCCTGTAACCAAATAGTTAGCAATATCTGCATACCAAAGGGGTCTTAATAGTTACTGCAAACAAATATTCATCAGGAAACTTATCTTCTACAGGAGAATCTTCTTTAGTATTTTGAATTCTAGACAAGAAATCAGCTACTGTATTCTGTTTTCCTGGTCTATCCAACACAGTAATATTGAATTCTTGCAAAAGTAAAAGCCATCTTGTCACTCTGCCATTAGTAACAGGTTTGTTCATTAAATATCTAATTGCAGAATGGTCAGTATGAATAAAAGTTTCATAGCCTGTTATGTAATGTCTAAATTTATTAATTGCATGAACAACAGCTAAAAACTCTTTTTCAGTCACAGTATAATTCAACTCTGTGGGAGTCAAATTTTTACTAGTGTAATAAATGGCATAAGGAACTAAATATTTTTGACCCAACACAGCTCCTAGAGCTGTATCTGAAGCATCCGTAGAAATATGGAAAGGGAGTTTCCAATTTGGTCCTCTTAAGATAGGTGCTTTAGATATTCTTGTTTTGAAAGTTTCAAAAGCTGATTGACAATCAGGATCCCATTTGAATTCACAATCTTTTGTAAGCAATTTGAAGAGTGGAGATGAAATTTTAGTGAATTTTTCTATAAATCTTCTATAGTAACCAGTAAATCCTAGAAAACTTCTAACATCTCTTTGACAATTTGGAATAGGCAACTTGGAGATGACTTCAACTTTTGATCTATCAAACTTAATCCCATCTCCTGAAATATGATGCCCCAAAACAATACCTTCAGTAAACATCATAAAGCATTTTTCATGGCTTAATGAAAGGTTTGTTTCTTTACATCTTATAAGGAATTTTTCCAAATTTTCTAATGTCTCTTCAAATGAATTACCATAAACTGTAAAATAATCCATATAAACCTCTACACAATCATGGATTAGATCAGAAAAAATTCCTAGTACTGCTCTTTGGAATGTTGTGGGTGCATTACATAACCCAAAAGGAAGCACTCGGTAGGCAAAAGTTCCCCATGGACAATTAAATGTGGTCTTATCTTGATCTTCAGGTGCTACCTGAATTTGATTATAGCCACTAAAACCATCCAAAAATGAAAAGTACTTTTTACCTGCTAATGTGTCTAATACCTAATCGATAAAAGGTAAAGGAAAGTGATCCTTCAAAGTTGCTTTGTTCAATTCCCTGTAATCAATGCATACCCTCTATTTACCATTCTTTTTAGGTACTATAACCAAAGGAGAAACCCATCGGCTATCTGAAATTGGATAAATGAAGTTTACATTGAGAAGTTTTTGGAGCTCTTCTTTCACTATCTCCCTAAGATTTGGATTCATCCTTCTTTGAGGTTGTCTGATTGGTCTACTGTTTTCCTCAATATAGACATGATGGATGCAAGTCTTAGGATCAATACCCTTCATGTCAGTATACTCCCATGCAAATGCAGTAGAATGTTTTTGCAAGATTTTGGTTAGTTCTTCTTGTTGTGATTCTTCCAAATGTTTGTTGATATTCAATGTTTTTCCTGGAAAAATCTCAATAGTAGAACTACCAAACTCTTCCATAGAGTAAAGAGACATTTGTCTTGATGATAAATATTCTATGTCGGATTCCAACTGAAATTGTGTGGGGTCATATTCTGAAGATGTCTCAAAATTTTCTAATGTGTTCAGAATTTGACTATCCTCACTGATTTCAGAAATGGTAAAGACGGGTTGTATAGTGTCCTCATCATCAACCCATTCATTGTCTCCTACTTCTGTGATTGCTTTTGCTGGAGGATACAAATTGAATTTCTTTGTCGAATTACCATTAGAAATGTGCATGTCCCCAGATCTACAACTAATAAAAGCATCAGCTGTGGCTAGCCAAGGTCTTCCTAAAATAAGTGGGTGCCCTCCTAGATTATTCTTGGGAGTCAAAATCATAAAATCTACTGGATATTCCCAAGAATCTAAGGAGACTGAAATATCTTCTAATACACCATCTAGTTTAATAATTGATCGATCTGCAAGTTGCAGTAAAGTAGGTGTAAAAAGAAGGTTAGGAAGTTTTAGCTGGTCCATAGTCTGTCTACTCATAATGTTGATACCAGCCCCTAAGTCAATCAATGTGTTTGGAATTTCTATCCCGTTTATATGTGTCTTGACAATTGGACTTCCTGGATCTACATACTTCTGCATGGTAATTTTTCCCATCATAATATCTGCAATCTTTCCTACCAGGTGGATTCTTCTTGTGTCTTTTAGTTTCCTTCCTGGTTTTTTGAAACTCAACTCCTTTATTGTTTTTGCTAGAATAGGAATCTCTCGAATGGCTTGTAGCAAGGGAATCTTGATACAAACATTCTTCAATTCATCTAGAAAATCATAGTTAGGCAACAAGATTTGTTTTTCCACCCCTTGTCAATTTGTAGTCTTTCAGGAAAAGGAGGTGTAGATGAAGATGCAGGTTGCTCAACTATAGGAGTTGTGGGTGTTAACTTTTCTTTTTCTTTTTGAATGTTTGAATTTTGAAGAGATTCTTCCTCGGAACCCTTATTGACTTGAAGAGAGTCCTCCTCAGAGGTATCTTGCTCTTGAATATCTATAGAAGGTTTTTCTAAAACTCTACCAGATCTGAGTTGTACATCGTTGAGAGGAACAATCATATAGGTAGGAAATTGTTGTCCTTCTACCATGTAAGTATTCTGAGGATTCTTATTATTAGGATTTGGTAATGGCTGAGCTGGAAGTTGACTTGTCTTATGTTGGTATGGAAGCATGAGTTGAGGATTTGGATTTTTTTGAGAAGGTTGTTGTTGGGGAAATGGCAATGAAAGTTGTGGATTTGGGTTTGGAAATTGTGAAGCTTGTTGATTTTGAAAAGATGGAGGATATTGATAAAATTGAGAAAATCTCCCATAAGGATTTTGCATCCCTTGTACCCATGGCTGATATGGATTCTGATGTTGGGGTCAAGGTTGTTGCCAAGGATTCCAACTTGGTGGGGTTTGAAAATTCATAGGGTTGTTAAACCCTTGAGTTTTGTTAATGCCTTAAAGTCTCTTCTGATAAAGCAGAGAAGATCTCTTGGGTGGGTCTTCTTGAAATCTGACTTTGAGTCCGGAAATTGGAGGACAATCCTTGATCTCATGATTCTGCGAGCAAATCATACATGTTTCTACAGCTTTGCATCCAAGGGACATTCCCTTAAAGCATGTTTCTTCTCATTTCAGACAAAAGATGGCTAAAGCATCTGTTTATGCTTTACGCTGTTTTGGATTTAAGGGTGTCTAGTTGTTCACTAAGGCTCCCTAAAATATCGGTTTTGAATTCCTCAGTATGTTGCAATCTCTACCCTACTTGCGATCCGGTTGCGGGTTGTTACTTCTTAAGGGAAGGATCCTAGGCCCTTTTCCAGTTTTAGATCTTCCCCTTGAGAATTGGATACATAGTTCTGTTATATCATGAAATGGGAGTAGAGAAATGTCTCCTTTCCCCATCATGTTTAAAATGTCTATCCATTCATCTCTAATGGCTTTTAATAGGAGGGCTTTCAAGGTTTCATTATCTAAGTTGCTCATCTTTGCTCTTTTCAAGTTGTATTGAAATCTTTAAATTAAGTCTTCCAAATTTTCATCTTCTTTTTGCATCATTTTGAATACCTCATCCTTGTGATTGGTGGGCATACAATAGTCCAAGTATCTGTCCAAAAATGTTTGTTTCATATCATTCCAAGTCCTAATAGATTGAGTGGCTAATCCCATGAACATTTTAAGCAGTCCCTTCAAGGTTGAAGGAAAGCAGTTTGAGTTTTTGAAATCTTCCATATAGTCATGATTGGCACAACTCAAACAGAAATGTTTCAAGATCCTCACTTCGCAATCCATAAAAGTTAGGGAGAACAGATGGTGAGATATTTTTCATCGTTGCATGAGTTTCCTCATCAACTATAGGGAATCCAAACAAGTTGTTTCCTTCCCTATTTCTACCATTATTTCCTTCACGATTGTTGTCTCCATTGTTTCCTCCTCTTCTACCTCTACCTCTACCTCCATCTATTACTTCCTCTGCCATGATAGTTTCTTTAGAGTCCTTAAAGTCCTCTAGTTCTTCTACCAAGGGAGGATGAGAGAGAGTCTCTTTGTTTTCTAAATGAGATTTGGTAGGTGGTATAGGAGAATCCTCTAATTCAGCTTCTCCTTGAATTCCAAAAATCTTAAGGCTAGGGGTAGATGGTGGTGAATCTGGTCTATGCCGTGAAGAAGATGGAGTTGTGAAAATCGAACTCTTGGCTTTAGCTATAAACCTTCCCCTAGAATCTCTTGCTCTATGCATGTCATTTTTATTTTTATTTTTTTTTTAAAGTTGGGCTAATAATTCTCTTTCTGATCTTCCAGGTCACACTAGGTGCAAGAAGAGAGCATACTTAAGAAATTACTGAACCAATAACTCTCTTTTCTGATCCTCCATATCACACTAGGTGCAAGAGGAGAGCATACTTCAAGAAGTTATCAAGTTTTCCCTTCTTTTATGATTTTGTGTTTTTTTTTTAAGAAATTGGCTACCTAATTACACTTCCCCGGCAACGGCGCCAAAATTTTTGGTCAATTTAGTGTTTCCTAAATTGCTGCATTTAATTTGTCAATCCGGGATTCATAAGCTGATGAAGTGCGGCGCACTATATGTGCAAGATAACATATTTCTTAACTTTTTGTCGTTTTTGGTTTTCTAAGATGAAATGGAAATTCTAAAATGAAAACAAGTATGGTTATGTTTGTTCAAGGAAATGATATCCTCTATAATGATTTACCAACTTGAAACTTAAAAAGGAATTTGAAAATTACAATGAAAAAACTTGAAAGGAAATGAAAATGTGCTGCTGAAATGAAAAGGTGTTGATAGTCTAATAAATCAAAACAGTGAACCAATGAGCATGAAACCAAACTATTCTTTCTGCTGTCTAAACACAAAATAAATTATGCTGAAAGAAATCCAAAAGTTGCAATAAAGTAAATCTAAATCAATTTACATCAACTTGTCTTCTGATCCCTCATCATTAGTCCAGCTATGATTTTCAGAAGTAACCATAAACAACTTGAGTAACTAATATCTAATTTGCCGAAAGTAAACTAATATCAAACCATACATTCATAATTCAATCCTTCACCATCAGTCCAGCTGTGGCTTTCGGAGGTAACTGAAGATGTCATGCACAATTTAATATATCTAAATTTGCAGAAAGAAAAGTAATACTAAACTACACATTTCATAATACAATCCCTCACTATCAGTCCAGCTGTGGCTTTCGGAGGCAACTGAAGATGTTATGAGCAGTTTAATATATCTAAATTTAACTACTGAAGCAAATGAGCAAAACTGAATTAAACAAAGCAGTACTGAAATTAAACAGAAACTAAGAGAAACAAATTAGCAGCAGAACAATGTTAATTCCATGTCATTAGTCAAAAAGCTATGAAAATGCCCGGGCTGCCTATCTATAACCTGAAACAAGAACACTGATCAGTGATTAATAACATAAAACATGAAAGATAGAAGTGAAATGGAAAGCATGCAAGATTATAAACAGAAATGAAGCATATATACCATGAAAGATGCAGTGTATAAACATGTGAATGGATTATGGCACAATGAACTTTAAAGAAATAAAACAAGAACTATACACTAATGCACAAAACCTTAGCTGAGCAGGGGCCCTCTACACCAGCCTTGGCAACAATCTTCAAGTACGAATTAAGTCTAGAAACAGAGTCTTCTTATATTAAAATGCAGTCATAACAGTAAGGTGGTATTACAGCACAAGTGCAGCGTAATTACATTACAGAGCAGACTAATAAAAGATAACAGAGACTAATCGATACTAACTCCATATGCATATGCAAACGCGTTATTTATAACAAGAGAAACATAACTAATTCCTAAAGTTTATGCTGGTGGAGAACACGTAGACCATTACATCCACGGATCTAGGATCATGGCCGTGTTGGAAAGTAAATCTATGAGGAGTGGATGCTTGAATTCGGCTATGGAGCCATGTACAGATGTCGACTTGTCCTCCGCAAGCTCAGAAACGGCCATATGAACCTTCACGTGACACGAAACATAGTCCTGTCACCATGAGACTCCATGGTTGACTTCCATGTGGACGCCTTTGACCGCGACTTCTTTAGATGAGTTTGCTCGAACCAATAGGACACGAACCATGTCCACATCATTTCTGACTTGCCCATGTGGCTCGTTTTTCCTGTAGACACCTGTAACATAGAGTTTCACAAAATGGTTGCGGAAAGTTGCAGCAGCTACGGAAAGTGGCAAGATTCCGCAGCTAAATGAACAAAATCTAAATCAAACAGCAGACACAAAAATATAGTTAAAAACCATGTTAGATGCTCTTTTTCAATTAACATACAATGATATTGACAACTTGGGAGGTTCAGGTGAATGAAAAAGGTATAGAAAAGTGTATGGAAAAGATGCAGAATTGAGACTCAACAGCAATAAAACTCACTTTCCATACACTAATTCATATGGAGAGAAGCCAATATTATTTCTCCATGTGATCCTGTAAGCCCAAAATGCCTCTGGAAGTCAACCAGACCAATCCTTCTTATGTAATCGCACTGTCTTGGTAAGGATTGTCTCCAAAATTTTATTTGTTGATTCCACATGCCCATTGGGCTGTGGATGGTAAGGGGTGGACTTCCGATGGGTAATATGATATTTTTTAACAATTCTCTACATAATATTGGACACAAATTGAGCACCTTTATCTGTAAATATCTCCCTAGGTAGGTCAAATATTACAAAAATATCAGAGAAAACAAAATCTACCACTACTTTCTTTGTTTCTCTAGGTAGTGCTCTTGCCTCCACCCACTTTTTAACTTAATCAGTACAAACCAAAATATACTTCTTACCTTTGGACATAGGATTGATGGGACCTACAAAATCAAGATCCCACCTCTTGAAGGGTTCTATGAGAACCTGTGGCTGAAAAGGCATCTCATCTAATTGTACAGGACACCCCATTCTCTGGAAGCTATCACATTTCTGAACATAATCTCTTGCATCTTTAAGAAGACTTGGCCATTAGTAACTTGAGCGGCGGATCTTGTACGTTGTCCGCTTGTCTGAAAAGTGTCCTCCACAAGGTTGATCATGACAGGCTCTCAAGATTTCATAGATCTCATCCTCCCTCACACACCTGCGAACAATCAAATAAGGTCTAGTGAAAATGAGATCTCCCCTGATACAAGAGTAATCAACACTTTTCCTAATAATCCTCTTTTTCTAATTAGATGAAAACTAGGGTGGAAACTTTCCTGTAGCAAGGTATTTTACCATATCTCTAAACCAAGGTGTTTTGACAAAAATAGAAAACGAATTTTCATTGGGAAAGTTATCATTAACAAGAACATCCTCACCTACATGGTTAAGCCTAGGTAAGAAATCAACTACCTGATTTTCTTTTCCAGGTCTGTCCAATACTGTGATGTCAAATTCCTGTAACAGGAAAAGCCACCTAGTGATCCTGCCATTAGTGACTAGTTTATTAATGAGATATCAAATGGCAGAATGATCAGTGTGTACATAAAATTCATAACCTGTGATGTAGTGCCTAAACTTGTTAATAGCATAAATTACAACAAGTAATTCTTTTTTAGTTACCATGTAATTCAGCTCTCTATGAGTTATATTTTTACTAAGAAAATAAATATCATGGGTTACTGGATCCTCCTTTTGAACCAATACCGCTCCTATGGCTGAATCAGAGGCATCAGTGGAAATTTTAGAGGGAAATTTCCAATCTGGGCCTCTTAACACAGGTGCTGAAGAAAATTTGTCATTTAGTGTATCAAATGCATCTTGACACTCATCATTCCAATGAAATTCATATTCTTTAGTCAGTAATTTGAACAATGAAGAGGCTACCTTTGTAAAATTTTCAAAAAACCTTCTGTAGTAGCCTGCATATCCAAGAAAAATTCGAACTCCCTTTTGACTAGTTGGTGGGGGAGCTTTATAATAGCTTCAATCTTTGTCATATCAACTTTAATTCCTGCAGCAGAAACATGATGACCCAAAACAATACCTTCAGTCATAATCATAAAACATTTTTCATTACTCAATGAAATATTAGTTTCTCTACTTCTCTGCAAAACCTTTTTAATATTATGTAAAATCTCTTCAAAAGTATCACGCATTACTATAAAATCATCCATATAAACTTCCACACAATCATGCAACAGGTTAGAGAAAATACCAAAGACCACCAACTGGAATGTGGCTGGTGTGTTGCATAAACCAAATGGTAATACCTTATATGCATAGGTACCCTAGGGACATGTAAATGTTGTCTTCTCCTAGTCCTTCAGAGCTATTCTAATTTGATTGTCTCCACTGAACCCATCTAGGAAGGAAAAATACTTTTTCCCTGCTAAAGTGTCCAACACTTGGCATATAAAAGGAAAATGGAAATGGTATTTTAATGTAGCTTTGTTTAGTTCCCTATAATCTACACACACTCACCATTTACCATTATTTTTGGGTACAATAACCAGTGGAGATACCTACTAGCTATCTGAGATGGGATAGATGAACCCTACATTTAACAATTTCTGCAATTCATCTTTTACAATTTCCCTTATGGAAGGGTTCATCCTTGTCTATGGTAGTCTCACGGGCATAGATTTTTATTCTATTTAAATGTGATGAATGCATGTATCTGAGCGAATTCCCCTCGTGTCTGTATATTCCCACGTAGATGTATCTGAAAAAAAATTCAATGTTTCTTGTTCAGGAGTTAAGGTGGAATTAATATTTAAAGATTTTCCAAGAAGAATTTCAGCTACCTTACTCCTCCATTTAGTCATGGAATATGTAGGAAATGCATATAAGAGGGATGAATGTATTTCAACTGTTGTAATATGCCCATAAAAATATTGTGGATTAGTAATGATATCTAAATTATGACTAGACTACCCTTCTATATGTTGTGGAAAATCAGGGTTATAAATACAACAATTTATCAAATTTTCTTCTGAATTTTCCTTAAGGCACATGGCTTGGGAAATTGTTAAAACTGGTTGGGTACATTCAGAATCATGCTCCTCTTCTTCAATCCAATGTGTATTTTTTGATCTCAAGAGGGGTTTAGCAGGGGCATACAAATTAATGTGTTGTGTTTCAACTCCATGACTGATGGTCATGTTTCCAGGCCTACACCCTATGCAGGCATATACCGTGGCTTACCACAGCCTACCCAAGATCAAAGGATGCCCTCCCAAGTCAGTTTTAGGCTGAAGAACATAAAATTCTATAGCTTACTCCCAAGAATCTAATGATATGACAATGTCTTCTAATATCCCCTCTAGCTTTACCTTAGACCTATCTACTAATTATAACATGGTAGGAGTAGGTAATAAGTCAAAGGATCCTATATGAGATAAATTATTCATCGTCATTACATTAATGGCTACACCTAAATCAATTTAAGTGTTCTTTATGGGATACCCATTGATAAAGGTGGTGACCATGGGGATTCTGAGGTCTACATATTTTCTGTAACAAATTTGGTGGACATTAAACTTGCAAGCTTTCCACCTACTTGAATTGTGGAGGGTTCTCTCTTCTGTCTTCCTAATTTCTTAGTACATAGCTACCTCACTGTTTTGGCATAAATTTGGATATCCTTAATTTCTTGCAGTAATGGGATTTCAATGCACACATTTCTTATTTCAGGCACAATACCAAACTCAGGATATTTTAATTTCATTTCCAACCTCTTCAGAAAATGAGGCTCAAATGTATGGGATGAGGAAGATTCTTGCAGCCTTAAAGTAGGTTGTTCTATTGGTTTAGGTGTAGTTTCAACTTCAGGCACTGCCATAGTATCTTCCTCTACAATCGCTTCAATTATTTCTGGTTGAGTCACCACTTTTCCTGATCTAAGTTTAATTTCCTGTAGCGACATGGGAAATTCATATAACATAGGAACAGAAACTTCCAGAAGTGACATAGGAAATTCTTGTAATACAGGAACAAAAAATTCCTGTAGGAAAAGTGGGATAAGTGAAAATCCAATATTGTGAGCAGATTGGATGGTTCTATTGTTGGGGTTAGACATTGGCTGAGTAGGGAGTTGTGTGGGATGAGGTTGATTTGGTGGGGTAGGCAACTGAATTTGTTCTTGTGGCTGTATCATTTGTTCCAGTGTCAGTTGCGAAGGATAAAATTTTTGAGCTAGAAAATTCTGAGCAACAGGGTGAGAAAAATTTCCTTGCCAAGGTTATTGAGGAGGCCAAGGCTGCCAGGGCATTAGAATATTCCACATCTGATTTTGAGCATAAGGAAATTGAAAATGTGACTGTGACATAACTATAGGACGTGGCTTCCATGGTCATTGAGGTGCCATTGCATAGAGTGCATTTACAACTCACTTCTCTACTATATATGTTGCTTTAATTTCAGGGAGAGAAGGACATTGATCAGTGGAATTCTCAGCTTCACAAATTCGACATACCTCTATGTTGTGAGCAAAGAATTCCCTTAGAGAATGTTTCTTCCTGCATTTGTAGCATAACAAATCCATGGCTTTGTCCAGTTTCTCCTACTTCTTCTTATCCTGCAAAACATCCAGTTGTGAAGATAAAGTGTTAAGAATATCAATTTTAAAATCTTCAAATAAATTACCCATTTCGTATTTGGTTACTCTAGTTTCGGCAACAGATTTGACACTCCTAGAAGAAGTGTCTCTTGGCCCACCTCCAACCTTGGAATTTCGTCTTGAATATCTCCTACACAGCTCACACACATCATCATAGCTCAACTTTGATACATCACCTTCTCCCATTAAGTTTAAAATCTCTGGAAATTCCGGTATGATTTCCCTAAAAAAATTATCCTTTTGGATTATTTTCTTAGAAGATTCATCTTGGATCTCTATAGATTATATTGAAATCTTTCCACCAAGCCCTCCAGACTCTCCCCTTCCTTCTGAGTCATGCCAAAAATTTCTTCTCTGAGGTATCTATATTTTCAATAATCTTGGTATTTCTTCAAGAATACCTTCTTCATTTCATCCCAAGTTGAAATGGGGTTTGGACCCAAACCCATAAACCACCTGAGACTTGCATTCTTTAGTTTAACAGGAAACAATTTCATCTTTTGAGCATTCGAAGAATAGTTATAGCTCCTGCATAACACATCGAAGTAAAATAAGAAGGCATCGGGATCTTCACTAGAGGCCCCACGAAAATTAGGAAAGGCTGAGAGAGGAATGTTTTTCATCTGAATAGCTCCACCAGTCTCTCTGATAGGGAATTCAAAGGTAACCAGTTCCTCTTCTTTCTCAGTGTAGATCCCATTTGTGTTACTAGTACCCTCTTCATGAGCCATATCCAACCAAGAGAGAGCAGGACCTCTGTAAAGTATATATTCCTTAGAATCAACGATTTGGAATTCTATTTCTTGAATAGGATTAATGAAGAAATACTCTTCAGGCTGACAACTAAGCAACGATGTTGACTTCCTTAGGAGGGGGGGTTCTAAATGGGAAGAAACAGAGGATTTCCCAACAAAATATGTTTTTGTAGAAGTGTTGACTTGTTTGTAATAAACAACCAAACTCTCTTCAGGACTATAAACCTCCTATTCAGATTCTCCTTCTTGTTTTGCCTTGTTTCTTGCAGACCTTCTTGTTCTGGCTAGTGTATTAGTGAATGAAGTGGTTCTCACAACACCATGAAAAATAATTGAAAATATTGGACCCTATTCATCTTTTATACAAAAAAAAACCAAAATTATACTTACCAAACAAGCAGAACATGGCTTTGGAAAAATTTTGATCTCTGTAGTTGAGTAGGCCTTGCCCCATGTCTTACCGCTTCAACTCCCCCAGTCCTGCAAAAATCTAAAAAAACAAAAAAAATCATAAAAATGCTTTCAGTATCATCCCTTAGCACCTCCCTGGCAATGGCACCAAAATGTTGAGTCAAGTTATAGGATTATAATTTGTCAATCTTAAATTGTCAACCCAGGGCAGGTAGGCTTATGAGATGTTGTGAAAAATATATGTAGTCTTAATACTTCAAGTGTTTACTAATCAAACCAGTCAATCACTCATCAATATAATGCCTCCTTTCTAAATACACATTTTTGCAGCAAAGGCTATGGAGTGGACATGGACATCCCTCTGTAGCTCTTAGTCTTGCTGATGTGATCAGAAAAGATAGGAGATCAAACTTACAACAAGAAAGAAATCAACTTGACGATACAAATCAAACTTGATCAAATTAAATCCACACATTTAGCATAAAAAATAAATCACTTAATCAATTGATAATTGTTGCTAAAAAATTTAGAGAGAGTGCATTAGCTGAATGAAATCATTATTACTACATAACATAAATAAAAATGAACACACACAACTAAGGGAGTTGTGAATGAAGGGGGCCCTCCCTCACTCACAACCCCTGCAAGATTAAAGATGCTTGCTCAGTAGAGTATAAAAAACATGAAATATTATATTAATATAAAATATTATAGTTGAGTACAATCTGATATGTGCTATCATCAAATCCCAACCCAACCAACTCCATGCATCATAATACACAGTCAAATTTATACAAGTTTGAATGCCCATATTTGGCTTGAATGAGGAAAATGCTAATCTGAGCTAGGATCTATCAATACATGTACAATATCATCAAAATTAGCTAATATGGGTCTAATCCATGGCTGAAAGCATGGATTAGACAATTTTCATTACAAGGTCGAAGTTTCTCCTCATGCGGCCAACAAGAAGAGCTCTGTGAATCTAGGCAGTTTCGAAGGCAGATTTGGCCTGACCAATAGGATAGTGTCCATGTACGACGAATTCCCCACAAAACTCATGTTCTTGTTTGATTTGGTAGTGAGTGGAACATATCTAACCACTAATTATGTTGCAGGAAATCAGAGCGATTGCAAGAAATCCACTACAGGATTCCTGGAGAGTCTACATGAAATGTAGACACACGAGTTGTCTTCTCGAATTTTGGTGTTGTTTCAGATCAAAGAAAATCTACATAGGATTCTTAGATCAATTTTCATGATAATTTCAATAAGGAAACAACTTGTTAAGGAATACTTAATATTAAAGGTAAAAATGATACTTTTTTATGTTAATTTGCATACCTCAAGCCTATAATACCCTTTTTTGCGAAAACCTAGCTGATATAACTGAAATAAGCATATTAGGGGTTAACGAGAGGTCAAAATAGCAGAGATAAGGTCTTAGAAAGGTGTCAAAATTAGGCAAAATGGGGACTCAACAATGGCCTTTAGGTGCTCCCTGTGACTATTGAACTTAAATTTGAAAGAGTGGGAGTTATTGGCAACGTAACAGTCTACAATATAAGTTGATAAGAATTTGTTGGAGGCCAATAAATTAATGTTTGATTGTCATCTCATAGAAACTCCTATCTGAGATCTATAACTAACTCCATTTGAATTTTACTGTGAGCATGAATTTACAATATAACTTCCAAAATATACCAACAATGGTTCTAATGGAGACCAATGATTAATATTTGATTGTAAGCTAATATAAAATCCTATCCAAAATCTCAAATTTTCTCCATTTGAATTTTACTGTAAATATGGGTCTACATTATAAATCTCATTGGGCAACTTATAGTGTTCCTAAAACTGAACCATAGAAACCCCACACTAAAATAGCTTAGCATGCTTATATCACAAACCCTAGACGATAAACCCTGGGAAAAAACAAGGAGGAGAGCCCGGGAAAGGATGAACCTAGATACTTCAATCTCAAAATGATGATTTTCAGTAATATTTTCTTTTAAACAATGTAATCAATAGAAAAAATAAAAAATCAAACAGCTTTGTGCCCATTGTCTATACCATTACAGTACAAAAATATCAAACACAGAATTGAAAGAAAGCTCCATACCTTTACAAGTTATTCGCGAAATTTATGTCTGCAAAGATGAATGAGAATAATATGGGAATATTGAAGAACGAGAAGGGTGGGCTGTGGTGATCCATAAATGTAATTGAGTACTAAGAGATTTGAATTTTTTGTAGGGTCAAGAAGTAGCATCTGACCGATGCCATGGGCATCCAAATATGTTTCTAGGTACCCCATATTGCGAGATGAAAAGACAATTAAGGTGGAACAAATCGTGGTGCCAAAAAAAATTCGAAAGACTTTTATTTGATTTAAACGTTGGTTTAAATGCAGAGAATTTAGCATAACATTGTGGCACAAAAATTTTATCAGGCCTCTTTCATTTTGTTTAAATGTTGGAAATGTTGTCATTGATGGCAAAGGAGATGGCAAAGGAGAAGACAAGTAGCAGAGGCAGAAAAGAAAGAAACAGAGATAGCAAAGAAGCAGAGAGGTAGCAAGGCAATAAGGCAGATGAGGAACAGAGGCAGCAGACAAAGAAGAGACAGTGAATAGCAGCAGAGGCAGCAAAAGAAAGGCAACAAAAACAGAAAAAGAGAGGCAGCGGAGATGTGATGCAATATAAGTACATGCAATGCAATACAATATAAGTACATGGGTCGTACAAGGTATGTGCATATTATAATATTCTGAAGGATTGAGCACAAAAGAGTTCACTTAAGTAATGTATTATCTCCGAAACATTTACAAAGGAATTAACATTATTCTGAAGGTTCAGTTAAACTAACAAAGGAAGTATGGTGGGACTCGACTATGAACAGGAACGGTGGTTACGAAGGGAGAAAACTTGCTGTATTGCGTGGTCACAAGAGTAGTAAGTGGAATTAACTTTTTGAATGTGATATTTTTCTTCACTCGATGCGTGGCAATAAGTAGTATTTGAATACCATTTATATTGCACAAATTTGGAGGATTAACCCACAAGCATCCAAATTGCGCGATATTGCATGAGGACCATAAGATGAGGGTCTAATTGGAGGTTGGAACACGAGAAGTTGTTGACTGTCAAATTTCGCGATGGATAATGAGGGTGTGGGACCCGAATGTTATTTTATGTTGGTGCTGACATTTTAATCAATGCCGTGAAGATTTGATTTTGGGTTAATGTTAAACCATTAATATGGTTCGAGCATAGTGTGATAAACAAAGTCGACATTTGTTATTGATATGAGTTGAATAAGCTGTGGGGACCAATGTTAAAGGTGCAGTGGCTTAAGTTTGAACCAAGGTCTAATCTTTAATCTAATGAAATTTCTGAATGATTGAAATGTGGGGCCCGAACAAGAGATACGTTGAGATGTTGATTTTTAATCCAAAGTCCAAATACATTAAGAGTTCTATAAGTAAAGAACGAAGATTTATATATTTAGGTTCAATAATAAGGATTGAATATTAGATCGAAAATACATTCAGATTTATTCAAAAATACCTTTGGGAGTCAAATAAAAAGGAACATGAACATAACCCAATGTATTGATAAAAGGTGGAATCATGAATAGAAGTGGAACCATGCAATAAACAGTAGAAGTGGCTTTCAGAAGTGTTGAAGATTGATGAAGGAGATCGTATTGGAAATAGAAGATCAATGGTGGAGATCTAATTGCATCAACGATTTCTAATCGCATCGGCGGAATGAAAGAACAACGGAATGACAAGTTGAAAGTTTTGATTGCGATGGTGCGATTTAATCGCAACCGTCTGATCCAAATTAACAGCAGCCATTGGATCTATCGCATCAGAGAATTATAATCGCATCGGCGCAGCAGAAGTGTAAGTGAATAAGGTGTTGAATGTTGCGATTTCGATGGTGTGATACAATTGCAACCATTGGATCACAAAATATAGCAACTGTTGGATCCTAAAGGAAGTCGGAGTGGGGTCTACAATGACCCATCGCATCGACGGAGATTCAAACACAAAAATATAAGTTTTTCCTTTGTTAAAGCCCTTCGACGGGTAAAAGAGAATTGTAATGCAGAACATTGAAATGCTGAAATATTGCCTGGTGGGACCTTTTCTAATCGCATCGGCAGAAATCAAATGACCAAGGCACAAGAGGATCTCAGAATCTTGCGATTTCGATTGGAAAGGTAAAAGAGGCAGAGTATATTTGTAGTGTGGGCCCCCATGTAAAAAGAAAAGGTTTAATGTATGTTTACACTAGGATTTTAAGCCAAATATGATGAATGAATAAAAGGTAAGGCAGAGAGTATATATGAACCAATATATATATATATATATACATGCAGTGTGGGGCCATCACATCGGAACAAACCAATGAATGTTGTGATTGCAATTAGTCACATCGAAACGATCTCAAAGGATGTAATCACAATCCGAAATCATCGAAGGAGGCTCATTTTCTTTGTTATATATGTCTTTGTTATATGTCGAGAGTTATTTGAGGATTTTATAGAAGAACATTGTAAATGTGTTGAAGTAAATTTTTGAACCACATGAAGAACTTCCGCAATGTAAAATATTGTGATTTTTTGGTAACGCTACCAGAGTAGAAACATAGTTTGGGAAATGCATTTCACATGCATGGAAAACAGAGGTATGTAGAACAGTTACAGTGAAAGCAGCAGAAAAGGAAAAAGCACAACAAGCCAAGGGTTGGAAAAGAGCTGAGTGATTTCGTTCTATTGTAACTAAAAATGTAAATGTTTTAAATTGATTTTATATTGTTTTTGATGCATTGGCAAGTCACCATAGGCAAACAAAACTCCACTATAAAACTGAAATTTGTACAAATTGCTATATTCCTCTGAATGAGCAGGAAAAAGGAATGAGAAGGCAGAATTCGAAGAGTCAAGGCTGTTCATTTCGAATTCCCGGTAGAATACAAACAGTCAAGAGGTGATCTCCATAAAATATATCTCAATTTTATGCATAGTGAGGTTAGAGAATGAAGAATTGAGGCAGAGAAGATAAGAAGAAGGAGGAGCAGAAAGAGATGTTGTGAAAAATCAGAGAGGATATAAGATAGATAAGAAAGCTGGAGGACAGCAGTGAAGAAGGTACAGAACAGAGCTGATATCCAAGGTAAATCAGCAAGTGTTTTTCTTTTGAAAAATAGAGGAAGTTGGTGCTTACATATTAAGTGGTTGCTTGATAGAATTCAGTTGTAGCTAGCTGAGGTTGGAGCCTCCTGTAGGTTGGTGCCTAGAGAAAATTGTTGGGAGTTGGATCTTCCTAGTAAGTTGTAGCTTGCAGAATTGAGGTAGGAGCCTCCTGTGGGTTTGAGCCTATAAAAAATCAATGGTGAGAGGGAGTTGGAGCTTGCCTTTGCATCATAACAATAATAAGATGTGTTTTTCTCCCTTTATGGGTTTCCAATTATATCTGGTGTCTCTGTGCATGATGTTTATATGTTGATATGGTTTAACTAAAATGCTTAATACTTGCTGCTCTTATATTAAGTCTGTTGTTACATTATCTTAATACTTACAGCTCACACTCTAAGATTACTCACATATTAAGTTGAACATGAAATGAAGGTGTAAATAAGTTTTAATGTAAAGTTTTAAAAGTCCATGACTGTGTTAAAATGATTCACGCCACCTTCTCAGTTTAACTAAGGGTTCAACAATTGGTGTCAGAGCAGGTTCCTTCTGTATCAGTTTAACAACTGAAAGGAGATCCTAGGTCCCCACGATGGCTAGTCAGGAAGGATGCTCAACCAATAAAGCCCCTTTCTTCATCGGTGCAAATTATTCCTTCTGGAAAATTAGAATGAGGACATACATAATGTCTCTAGGAATAGAAGTTTGGGCTGCTGTGGAATTTGGATATGCCTAAAAGTCGACTAACTTAGAGAAAGAAGCCAAACAATATTTTGTATCTAATGCAAAGGCCATGAATGCAATATTAAATGGACCGTGTGAGGCAGAATTTATCAAATTAATGCACAACAAGACTACCAAAGAAATATGGGATACTCTAGAAAAAATCCATGAGGGAAACAAAAACGTGAAGATAGCCAAACTTAAAGTATATAGAGCTTAGTTTGAAAATATAAAAAGAAATTATGATGAAGGCATTGCCAGCTTCTTCTTAAGGGTTGAAGAAATTGTTAATAATATGAAATCTCTAAGGAGAAACCATACAAGAATGTGTAATTGTTCAAAAGATTTTAAGATCTTTACCATCCAGCTTTAACCCCAAGGTTTCCGCCATAGAAGAAACAGCAAATTGGGAAACTTTGACCTTGAACCAACTACTTGGAAACCTAATAGCCTATGAGATGAGACTGTCACAAAGGTAGTCAAATGTAAGGGAGGCAACCTTTAAGACAGAGAAGAAGAAAGAAGAAAAGGAAGAGATATGCTCTTACTCTAATGAAGAAGAGTCCAAATTTATCAGGAAATTGGATAAAGGCTCAGGTAAATATAAAGGTAAACTTCTATTTAAATGTTGTAACTATGGAAGAGTTGGAAACTATGATGCTAAGTGTCCTCATAAGAAAAAAAAAGAATCAGACTCAAGAATCAGAGAAAGGAATATCAAAGAACCGATAGAAAGGGAAGAGATTCAATAGAAATTATTTCTATGCTCAACAAGACAACAGTGCATCTGAATACTCAGATGAATCCTCAAGTGAAGAAGGAACCTCTGAATTTATATTGATGGCTATAGAAGAACTTGAAGGATTCCTTCTAGAAGATGAGGAAGAAGGTGAAGTTGATCTTGAGGGGGAGCTAAGAAGTGCCCTGGAGGAAATTGACAGACTCAAACTGAAGTGTAGAAAACATAAAGACATTCTCCTCAAATATGTAAGAGAAGAACAAAATTCAGAATTCCTCATTCAATTGAAATTAGAACTTGAAGAAGCCAAGAAGGTAGAAGACATTTTACTTAAGCAAATTAAGGATAAAATTCAGGAACAAGAGAAATTGGAAGAAGAAGTAGTATGCTTGAGGAAGAAATTGGAAAATGCCCAAAGGAAAGTGTCAATAAACACTCCTCAAATGACAAGCTCTGATAGGTTGAATGAAATTCTAGAGGCTCAAAGATCTCCTCTGATAAAAACTGGGATAGGCTATGAAGGATAATCAAGCAAAGGCAAAGAAAAGGAAAACATAAATATCATTTTTGTAAAAGTTGATAAGGATAATGAAGCATCTCAGAAGGTTCCTACAGAAAAATAAACCTGCAATGAAGTAAACAGAAACCAGAAGATACCTCAAATGACAAAGAATGAAACAAATAAATAGTCAATTGAAAAAGGATCATATGCTCCTAAATATGTCAAATTTGGAAGCCATCAAAGGAGATCCTTCCCCCCTATGAAAAATGTCACTTGTTATGCCTGCCACAAAATGGGACATATTGCTGCATATTGTCATACAAGGAGAATTGATTCAAACTAGAAAAGGATGCAAACAGTGAAAAGACTACCTCAAGCAAACAAATGGAGAAGACAATCCTTCATCAGGTATGCAAATTGTTTTTATGGATGTTGTTTTTACTATAAGGAATTTGGCCATAAAATCATAGAATGCAGAACATATGGACAAATATTGATGTTCAAAACTTCAATAAGGTTTATGAACCATGGAGATTTTACTCGTACTTATAATTCTGCTAAAAATATGATCAAATGTTGTGTATGCCATAAAATTGGACATATGTCTTCCAAATGTCCTCTCAGAGAATGTGGTCCATCATCTTAGAAAAGGTACCAAACAAAAGGATGCATGCAGTGGAAAAATAAGGTGAATAAATGTGACCTGGATCTAATAGCTCAAGATCTAAAAAGCCAATGGTATTTGGAGAGTGGATGCTCAAATCATATGACTGGAGATAGAAGAAAGTTTATAACCTTTGATGATAATAAATCTGGAAATGTTACTTTTGGCAATGATAAAGCAGGGAAAATCAAAGGAAAGGGCTCAGTCAGTCTAGATAATGGCAGAGGAAAGGCCCAAGATGTACTATTTGTGTATGGGCTGAAAGCAAATCTGCTGAGTGTCAGTCAAATGTGTGATAAAGGCTGTGAATTTCTTTTTAGAACACAAGACTGTGAAGTAAGATCAAGCACCATAGGAAATACCCTGATCAAATGTGTTCAAACAGAAAGTAATGTCTACATAGTGAAAGAAGAGAATGAAGCATGCCACCTTAGCAAACTTGAGGAGTCATGGTTATGGCATAGAAGATTGGGACACCTAAACTTCGACCATATCATAAGTCTAAGCAAGAAGAATGTAGTCAGAGATATGCCAGTCATAAAGAATCCTTCTAATACCATATGTAAATCCTATCAACTAGGTAAGAAGACCCGCACATCCTTCAAGACCAAAGAGAAACTATCTACAAGAATACCTCTTCACCTTGTTCACATGGACCTATGTGGACCTTCAAGAACTAAAACACCAAGTGGAGAATCCTATTTCATGCTGATAATAGATGATTTTTCCAGAATGACATGGGTTTCAATTCTCAAATATAAATCAGAAGCACTTGAGAAATTCAAGATATTCAAGGCATTGGCAAAAAATCAAACAAGATGCAAGCTAAAGTGCATCAGATCAGATAGAGGAGGTGAATTCACAAACTATGATTTTGTAGACCTATGCAATGAACATGGGGTAAAAAAATAGTTTACAATTGCAGGTACACCTCAACAGAATGGAGTGGCAGAGAGACAAAACAGGTCAGTACAATAGATTGCCAAAGCTATGATGCAAGAAAGTAACATTCCCTAAACCTTCTGGGCAGAAGCAGTACACACAGTTGTTCACATTCTTAATAAAGCTCTTCTAAGACCAAACTATGACAAAACTCCTTATGAACTATGGCATGGTAAACCAGCATCAATCAAGCACTTTAGAGTCTTTGGAAGAAAGTGTTTCATAAAAAATAATGATGAAAATCTGGGAAAGTTTGATGCAAGAGAAGATGAAGGAATATTTTTAGGATATGCATCCAAGAGCAAGGGTTACATGTGCTACAACAGAACACTACAAAAAATTGTGGAATGCATTGATGTAAGATTTGATGAAGATCTACCAAACAAAACAAGAAGTACAATTTGTAGCAAACCTCCAGAAGATCGTGAAGAAGAGAAACAAGATGATGATGAAATAAGTAAGACAGCAGAAGATACTGAACTGAACTCAAAAGGCCCCTCAAGATACACTCAAAAGAACCATCCAAAATATCAAATCATTGGGGACAAGAGGGTAGGAGTACAAACAAGAAGACAACTAGCTGAACAGACAGAAGAGGTATACCTAGCCATTTTATCTCAAATAGAGCCAAAGAAGTTTGAAGAAGCTAGCAAAGACAAATATTGGATGAATGTTATGAATGAAGAATTTGACCAAATTGAGAAGAACGATACCTAGGAACTAGTTCCAAGGCCCACTGGGAAAAATGTCATAGGCTCAAAATGGGTATTCAAGAATAAGATGAATGAACAAGGACGGGTAATCAGAAACAAAGAAAGACTTGTATGTAAGGGATATTCACAAATTGAAGGTCTTGATTATGATGAAACCTTTGCCCCTCTAGCCAGAATGGAAGTAATCAGAATGTTTTTGGCCTTTGCATGTTATCATGATTTCAAGGTATATCAGATGGATGTGGAGTCTACCTTCTTAAATGGAGATCTAGAGGAAGAATTCTACATGGAACAACCTGAAGGATTCTCTTTAACAGATAAATATGACTATGTGTGTAGATTAAAGAAAGCCTTATATAGTCTGAAACAAGCTCCTAGAGCATGGTATTCAAGGCTGGACAAATAATTGCAAAAACAAGGGTTCGAGAAAGGAGGAGAAGACAACAATTTGTACATAAAGGCTAATGAAAGTGAACTCTTAATTGTAGTAGTGTATGTAGATGACATCATGTTTGGAAGCAACAAAGATAAATTAGCAAAAGGATTTGCTGAAGAAATGAAATCAAAGTTTTAGATTTCTATGATTGGAGAGCTCACCTTCTACTTAGGACTCCAAATTCAGCAAAAGAACACAGGAACATTCATCTCACAAGAAAAATACTTAAGAGAGATGTTGAAAAGGTTCAAAATGGAAGATTTCAAACCTGTGTCAACCCCCCTGATTACTGGATGCAAACTTTGTGCTAATGATGGATCAACAAATGTGGATCAAAAACTTTACAGATCCATGACAGGAAGTATGCTATACCTAACAGCTTCTAGACCAGACATTATGTTGGTAGTAGGACTTGTGGCAAGATATCAAGCAGCACCTAAACAAAATCAAATACTAGAAGTCAAAATAATATTAAGATATATACAAAGAACTGCACATTATGGGCTATGGTATCCAAAAGGCAAGAGCTTCACTTTTACAGCATATACAGATGCAGATTGGGCCAGTTGTGTGGATGACAGGAAAATCACAAGTGGAGGTGCATTCTATTTGGGAAAAAGTCTAGTGGCATGGCTAAGCAAGAAGAAAACTTCTATCTCTCTATCTACAGCAGAAGCAAAATACATAGTAGCAACAACATGTTGCACAAAAGTCATGTGGATGAAACAAACCCTCTAAGACATGAAGGTAAGCATTGATGAACCTATTTCTATCAAATGTGACAATACAAGTGCAATAAGTATATCAAAAAATCCTGTACTTCATTCAAAAACAAAGCACATCCCAATCAAGTACCATTTCCTTAAAGAACAAGTAGCATATAAAATAGTGAAGTTGGAATATGTTCCAACAAAGGAACAAACAGTAGACATATTCACAAAAGCTTTTGCTAGAGAACCATTCGAATATCTGAGAGACAAACTAGGGGTATTGTCCGCATATGCTACTCTCTGACATGAAAAGAAAGCATCATTCTGGGGGGAGAACAAAAAAGAAAACATCATTCCAAGGGGAGATCAGTCAACAAGAGTGTCACAAAAGAGCCAGAGTAAATGAGCAAGAGCCATAGTAGTGCATGAAATAGGTCCTCAAGATTAGAGTATAATGGACAAGATTTGGAAACATCACGAGGAAATGTGCAATCCTTTTCCATTGATGTCAAAGGGGGAGGAAAAGCAAGCAGTAGAAGATAGGCAGAGGAAGACTTATAGGAATCATTAGATTATTGGTGGATGTGTCGCCATCAATGCCAAAGGGGGAGACTGTTGGAAATGTTGTCATTGATGGCAAAGGGGTTGACAAAGGAGAAGACAAGTAGCAGAGGCAGGAAAGAAAGCAACAGAGATAGCAAAGAAGCAGAGAGGTAGCAAGGCAACAAGGCAGATAAGGAAAAGAGGTAGCGGACAAAGTAGAGACAGTGAATAGTAACAAAGGCAGCAAAAGAAAGGCAACATAAATAGCAAAACAGAGGTAGTGGAGATGTGATGCGATATAAGTACATGCGATGCAATACGATATAAGGACATGGGTCCTCCAGGGTATGTGCATATTATAATATTCTAAAGGATTGAGCACAAAAGAGTTCACTTAAGTAATGTATTATCTCCAAAACATTTACAAAGGAATTAACACTATTCTGAAGGTTCAGTTAAACTAACAAAGGAAATATGGTGGGACCTAACTATGAACAGGAACAGTGGTTTCGAAGGGAGAAAATCGGCTGTATCGCAGGGTCACAAGATTAGTAAGTGGAATTACCTTTTTGAACGTGATATTGGTCTTCGCTCGACGCATGGCAATAAGTGGTATTTGAATACCATTTATATCATGTAAATTTGGAGGATTAACCCATGAGCATCCAAATTGCGCGATATTGTGCAAGGACCGTAGGATGAGGGTCTAATTGGAGGTTGGAACGCGAGAAGCTATTGACCGTCAGATCTCTGCGATGTATAATGAGGGTGTGGGCCCTGAATTTTATTTTATGTTGGCGCTGACATTTTAATCAATGCCGTGAATATTTGATGTTGGGTTAATGTTAAACCATTAATATGGTTCGAGCATAGTGTGATAAACAAAGTTGACATTTGTTATTGATATGAGTTGAATAAGCTGTGGGGACCAATGTTAAAGGTGCAGTGGCTTATGTTTTAACCAAGGTATAATCTTTAATCTAATGAAATGTCCGCATGATTGAAATGTGGGGCCAAAACAAGAGATATGTTGAGATGTTGAGTTTTAATCCAAAGTCCAAATACATTAAGAGTTATATAAGTAAAGACTGAAGATTTATATGTTTGGGTTCAAGAATAAGGATTGAATATTAAATCAAAAATACATTCAGATTTATTCGAAAAGACCTTTGGGAGTAAAATACAAAGGAACATGAACATAACCCAATGTATTGATAAATAGCGGAATCATGAATAGAAGTGGAACCATGAAATAAACAGTAGAAGCGGCTTTCGGAAGTGTTGAAGATCGACGACAGAGATCGTATTGGAAATAGAAGATCATCAGTGATTTCTAATCACATCGGCGGAATGAAAGAACAATGGAATGACGAGTTGAAAGTTGCAACTGCGATGGTTCAATTTAATCACAACCGTCCAATCCAAATTAACGCCAGTCGTTGAATCTATCGCATCAAAGAATTCTAATCACATCAGCGCAGCGGAAGTGCAAGTGAATAAGGTGTTGAATGTTGTAATTGCGATGGTGTGATCCAATCGAAACCATTGGATCAAAAAATATAGCAACCGGTGGATCCTAAAGGAATTTGGAGTGGGGTCTACAGTGACCCATCGCATCGGCAGAGATTCAAACAAAAAAATATAAGTTTTTCCTTTGTTAAAGCCCTTCAACAGGTAAAAGAGAATTGTAACAAGGAACATTGAAATGCTAAAATATTGCCTAGTGGGACCTTTACTAATTGCATCGGCGGAAATCAAATGACCAAGGCACAAGAGGATCTCAGAATGTTGCGATTGCGATTGGAAAGTTAAAAGAGGCGGAGTATATTTGTAGTGTGGGCCCTCGTGTAAAAAGAAAAGGTTTAATGTATGTTTACACCGGGATTTTAAGGCAAAGCTGATGAATGAATAAAAGGTAAGGCAGAGAGTATATATGAACCAATATATATATATATATATATATATATATATATATATATATATATATATATATATATATATATATATATATATATATATATATATATATATATATATATATATATATATATGTATATATATATATATATATATCTATATATATATATATATATATATATATATATATATATATATATATATATACATGCGTGTAGGGCCATCGCATCGGAACAAACCAATGAATGTTGCAATTGCAATTAGTCGCATCGGAACTATCACAAAGGATGTAATCGCAATCGGAAATCATCAAAGGAGGCTCATCACATCGGAGAATAGAACGAGTTCGGAAAGTGGGCCCGAAAGGCTATTTTATTTGTTATATATGTCTTTGTTATATGCCGAGAGTTATTTGAGGCTTTTATAGAAGAACATTGTAAATGCGTTGAAGTAAATTTTTGAACCACATGAAGAACTTCGGCAATGTAAGATATTGTGATTTTTTGATAAAGCTGCCAGAGTTGGAACAAATTTTGGGAAATGGATTTCACATGCATGGAAAACAGAGGTATGCAGAACAATTACAGTGACAGCAACAGAAAAAGTAAAAGCACAGCAAGCCAAGGGTCAGAAAAGAGCTGAGTGAATTTTTTCTATTGTAACTAAAAATGTAAATGTTTTAAATTGATTTTATATTGTTTGTGATGCATTAGCAAGTCTCCATAGGCAAACAAAACTCCACTGTAAAACTGAAATTTGTACAAATTGCTATATTCCTCTGAATGAGCTGGACAAAGGAATGAGAAGGTAGAATTCGAAGAGTCAAGGCTGTTCATTTCGAATTCTCGGTAGAATACAAACAGTCAAGAGGTGATATCTATAAAAGATATCTCATAGTTATGCATAGTGAGGTTATAGAATGAAGAATTGAGGCAGAGAAGATAAGAAGAAGGAGGAGCAGAAAGAGATGCTGTGAAAAGTCAGAGAAGATATAAGATAGATAAGAAAGTTGGAGGACAGTAGTGAAGAAGGTACAGAACAGAGCTGATATCCAAGGTAAATCAGCAAGTGTTTTTCTTTTGAAAAATAAAGGAAGTTGGTGCTTCCATATCAAGTGGTTTCTTGATAGAAGTCAGTTGTAGTTGGCTGAGGTTGGAGCCTCCTCTAGGTTGGTGCCTGCAGAAAATTGTTTGGAGTTGGAGCTTCCTAGCAAGTTGTAGCTTGCAGAATTTAGGTAGGAGCCTCCTGTGGGTTGGAGCCTACATAAAATCAGTGGTGAGAGGGAGTTGGATCTTTCCTTTGCATCACAACAATAATAAGATGTGGTTTTCTCCCTTTATGGGCTTCCACTTATATTTGGTGTCTCTGTGCATGATGTTTATGTGTTGATATGGTTTAACTAATTTGCTTAATACTTGTTGCTCTTATATTAAGTATGTTGTTAGATTATATTAATACTTACAGCTCACACTCTAAGATTACTCACATATTAAGTTGAACATGAAATGGAGGTGTAAATAAGTTTTAATGTAAAGTTTTAAAAGTCCATGACTGTGTTAAATGCAAGTAATTTACCATAACATGGGACAAGCAGTATGTAATTAATGGTCCTAAATTTATAGTTATTTATGTCGCCGTTATTTCTCATATATTGAGACAAATTAGAAGACTCAAAATTAAATTTAAAATCATGTTAAGGTTATTTCTTATATTGAGACAAATCAAAAGACTTAAAATTAAATTTAAAACTATGTCAAGGTTTTTTTCTTGTTTCAACATATATATACAAAAGTATCATAACATGATTTTTCTTAAAGGTTTGAAAATTTAAAAGAAAAAAAAAAAATCTTGATGTATTTAACTTGATGCTAAGATTTGATTCTCCATCTTGTCTTAATGATGAACCACACTTGATGGTTCGAAATGTGTCGACAAAACTCTCATAATGTGATTTTTACCTAAATTTTTCTTGTTTTTCATGATATTGATCGCAGAAGCCTAAATTCAATTATTATTATTTTGAACTAAGCTTCTACCTATCACAATGAGGTCAATTTACCAAATTTAGCATTACTAGAGGTTATGACCAATGGAGCTATTTCTATTGGGGATTTTGTCTTTACTAATATTTTCACAACATTAGCGCAATTTGGACACAAGGAATTATAACTATAAAATTCTTTACCAATGGACATAAAAAGGATCTTCGCTAGGAATATGAACACCATTACTATTCTTTGCATAGTAAGAATTATTATGATGGAAGGAGAAAAATACCTTTAATCCTAAAATGAATCTTCTCGTGATAAAGGACCATGAATTTGGCATTGAACAACCACATATATCCTCTCTAAATAGTCTTAAGGATATATGGGATATCAATTCCATTACGAATTTTTTAACACCATGTATGGGAGTCAAGGAATTTACCATGGGTAAGGGGGGTAAACAAGGGCATTAGGCCTTACAATAAGGTTTTTAGTCTCAAGGGCTATGAGCTAGACATAAAAAAGACATAGATATTCTTTAATTAATATTTGGACTTAAGTTGAGATATGGGCACCATAAGAGGTATTTCTCACCACATATATTGGGGGTTAGTGTCTATGCTATGGTTAGAAGAGGAAAACAAGGGCCTTAATCCCTAAATTATTTTATTTCATGCTTAATTTCCATGAATAAGACCTCTAGTTGGGAATATGGGTATTTAGTTTTTTTTTCATAGAATGGATCTCATTTCCTGGAGTTTAGTGCTAAATAATCAGTAGCCATTAAAAAGGCTTCAAACCATCACATTAATTATATTCTCTAAGGGATATTATTTGGCTTCTAGGAGGGATGTGTCTACCATTCAAAGTTTTTGCACACCATGATTGGGTCTTGGAGCCTTATCATGAACCTTAATGAAGTTAGGAGGCTTTCAAATCACATATCATGCTTACAAGTGTAGGCTTGGTCAAAATAGGAACATAAGGGGCTTGTGTCTTATTTGAATTTTTGATCATTACGCCTTTTTAAGTAGTTTTCAAAGAACCACACATGACCTCTATAGAGGATCTTCGACCTTTATGGGGGATCTTTCGTGTCATTATTATGTTTTACATAGTAATAATAGTTTAGAGAAGGAATTATATGGTTGAATAGTGAAACATTTGGGAAATTTTTGGTTGATCGGTGATCATATTGCTATTGATATATTGTATAGATCATAATGTATATGAGGGGGAAATTTTTTTTCAGTGCTATTGATTGAGTCACATAAAAGACCCCATCAATTTGTGCTTTGGGATACCCCCAAATTAAATAAGTAATCCAAAGTCATAGGATTCATTGCCAAGGTGAGAGTAGAAACAACCCTCTAGTCTTAAACTTTAGAGACAAAAGGGTATTCAAAATTTTAACACTATAGATGGATTCATAGACCCATTTGTCTCTAAATTTTAGCGATACCGATGGATTCAGAGACCCCTATAGTGAAATGTAACACTTCGGTATCAAAATTGCAATTTTTCATTTTCAGAGTGACACAATTAAAAATTACTAACATAAATGATTAATTCATATACTTGTTGTACTTGTTATTTGGTCATATTTTTATTCTTGGACTATAATAGTCATTTAAGTTAATCATTATTAATTTTTTCACTTATTATATAGTTATATATTTTATTCCTCGACTAAATTAGTCATTTAATTTAGTCACTTTTAGTTTAGTCACTTATTATCTAGTTGTATATTTTATCCCTAGACTAAATCAGTCTTTTAAGTTAGTCATTTTTAGTTTGGTTACTTATAATTGCTCAAATTTAGTAGTAATTCACTTTAAATAATTACGGTGACTAAATTTTTTAGTCACCTAGTCACTAATTTAATAATTTTCTACTAGTGTAAGGTCATTGTATGAAATTAGGTCGTCATGATGATATTGGTATGTTATGATGCTAATGTGTTGGCTAAGATAGAGTAGGAGATGTAGATCATTAAAGTGAAATTGCTACAATGGATTGTGGGGTAAGAGAAAATTGTCATACAAGTGTGCATGTTTGTCATGCAAGTATGTGATTCATGGTTGTTGTAAGAATTAGGGTTACTTATATATTTCTCATTCTATTATTATTATGGTTACATATGTGATAAATTCTAGTTGATCAGTGTAGTCATATGCATTATGGTTATGTGTATGTCTTTAATTCTATTGATTTTATGGTTTCATACACGATAGATGTTAGTTAATTAGTGTGATCATATGTACATGTGTTGGTTAGTCAAGCATGGTATTAACTTGATAATTATGTTATATTTTGTTGATGAGCATGTTATATGTTAACTTGTTTTTGCTATATGCTAGTTAAATTGATGATTAGGTTTATAGCATTAATAACTTGATGTTATATGTATCATGCTAAACTGGATTGGCATAAGGCGATGGTTAGGGTTATGACGTTCTGGTATGAATTGACTTATTCATGCTATTATGTCATACTAATCTAGGTTGAATGTGCATCTGTTATTGTTAAGCATGAATGACAATTGTTTATGATCTTATGATGTGAACATGTTATCTAGTTACCATTATGGATATCATAGCCTTATTTAGGTTGTGTTGATGTGTTGTTAAGTTATATCATGCTAATCTAGATTGATTTTGTAGACAAGATAGCCTCCCCTGAGATACATGGAGGTATGAGTTTTCTTATGTCTTCTACTTGGTTTTTGAATGTTTGTTTATGTTGTTTATTCGTTGTTTGGATGTTTGGTGTATATTATGTCATTTATATGTTGTATGAATGTTATTTACTTGCATGATATGAGTATTTTCCTATAAGGTTTCATGAAGAAATTATCTTGTTTTGAGATGGTCATACTAACTGATGCTAGGATATTGGATTAAACAGATCCTAGCATATGAAAAATTCATATGCTTCCCTCAAAATTAAAGTTCTTCATTAAAACCACAAATATGTTTAATTCAAACAATAAAAATGAAGGAAAGAGAGCCATACAAATCAAAAAATGTCATAAAACATAAAAACTCTTTGGCCAAATATTACAATGGGCGGCCTCTTGGCTCTCGGACCTTCAAACCATTTCCCTTACTCTCTCTGTATTCCTCACTTCCTCACTTCCTCACTTCCTTGCTTTTTTTTTCTCACCCTCACAAGCTACATATTTATACATAAATATATTTTATTCCATTCCATAATTTCCTCCACACAAATCTCAACTTTAAATCTAAATTAGATTTATCTTTTTTTGGACTCAAATAAGTCCCATTTATGGAATTCCTAATCCCTAGATTATCTACCTAATTCAACTCCACTCATATCCTTAATTATTTAAGGAATATTTACAATAATCCTCACATTTATATTTTCTCTCCTAATTTATTAAAAATGAGAAAATTAATTAATAAAATAATTAAAAATCATCACCCCCCTAATTACATAATTGAATAATGAAAAATTAGCTTTGATGCTCCTGCATCAGACTCCCCATGTAGAGATGTTTCCATAGACTCTTGTCTATGAGGTCCATTGCTTTTCTGTAATAATGCAACAGCCACAAGTCCTAATGACTTGCTCCCTTCAGGATTCCAAACTTTATTCTACCGCTAGTCCTTCAAAGTATCAACTCGATTTGTTAACTCATCATTCACTCTGTCAATCGGATTCCATCGACTTCTCCAACACTCTCTTTCACAAATTCCTCAGAGTAATTCCTCTTTATCGAACTCTTTTGTTTTCAATTGAGCTAAACACTCAACTTTCTACAATGGAAAATAATCAAGAATTTATTCTTGACCACAACTATAGTCATTGATAACTTTTGTAGCAACTCTATCGTCTGGTGTTGTGCCTACATTCACCAAGAAACTATTAGTTTTAAAAAGATAAGACCTTTCAGCCTCTTTTGATGCTTCAAGCACCAATATTCCATCATCGACTTTCTAGACTTCAATAGATTATGTTTTGAACTGCTGGTTGCTTTCCTCTTTATCCTGCTGGATCAATATTTCTGTCTCCTTTATGTCTCTACGGACATAATTTTCTTACTGTTTCTAATCTTCCATCTCAACGCCAAATAATTTCTGCTCAATTTCTCTAATTTCGACATCATATCTGTTAATGTCTTTTTCCGTGCCTATAGTTACATCATTATTTGAAAATTTATAACATTCATTCAACTACATAAATGCTAAAAATATTTCATCCCTATCATGCATAGTAACTGCAATTTCTTCTGGATCAGGTTTTGCAAGCTTTACTTCTCCCTCGGGTTCCTTAAGCCATTGTTCCAAGAACTCGATTTCCATATGAAAACTTTCTAGCACTTCATCAGAACTTTCCTTCCCAGCTTCATTCTTCTTCTGGAAATATTCCTAAGTTTTCTTGGTTCCTGTATCATCACATGGTAGAATTCGATCAGAAAATTCACTAAAAAAATACATTTGTTTACCTCCTTGGAATATCTCTTTGACATTTCCAGTATGCTTCTACTCCATAACAGCTTCAACAAGCTGTCTTACCCCAAACAATAATTCATTTATAATTTCTCCCTGCTGCAACAAATCAGTACCTTCCTCCTCTGAAAGGAATTCTTTCTTAGACTTCATCTCAAGAGTTTCATTCTTCTCTGTGACAGTTTCACCAGAATGTTCACCATATTTTGCAAATCCTACAAACATACATAGACTCTGATATTTAACAATGCAAGGCTTCATAGCCTCATCTTCGTCTCTTGCCAACACATCTTCAACTTCTTCTGAAATATCCCAATAGTTCATGAGATCTTCCTCATTGATCTCTTCACCCATAACTTCACCCTATTCTGTGCCACAAATGGAAACATCCATTTTTAACTTAGCCTCTCTAAGTTCTTCACACCTTATCATTTTCTCGAGCTTCCTCAGATCTTCTGCCAACTGTATGTTTACTTTATTTTCCCTCTTTGCATGTAGTCTCTACCACTTTAGCTTCTTTCTCGTGGTCCAACCATGTGTCTGGTCCTTCATATTCCTCTGCAATAACTCCATCAACAATTCAAGGTGAATTGTTATCTCAGCCTTTTCCCACACATAATCTTAATCCGTCAACTGTTCACATATGCCACTTACCTTGGCATTTTCCTTCTTCTTCCTTCTGTTGTGGTCTTCATCAAATCTTCTAAAATACTATCAATAGTCATCTTCCCCTTCTTTGTGAACTTCATCTGTTCACGTGTGGATTTCATCCAATCCTCTTATCAGCATTCCTTCACACTTACCATTAAAAAATGCAAGCTTTCTTCTAGCGCTTGACCTCTTTCGGTTCTCTGTCTTGGAATCAGTATCCAGGAAATTCTCTTGATTCACTTTGCTGCAAACAAAAATTTAGTAATTCATGTGTTACAATGACCAATTCTTTGGGTATCGGGCTCTGCCGATCATGCACCCCATTACATTAAGACTTTTTACTTAGCTTATGAATCTTTGACTTCAGACTTACACCAATTCTTCATATTGGATGCAAATACTCAAACTATCCAAACTTTCATTTGACTCTAACATCTGTTTTGACTTCAAGGTTTGATCCAATAATTACAATAGTGGATATTTTGACTTAATTCAAGTTATAAAACCCTCCAACAAACGTACACTCCTAATATATTTTTAGGATGTAAAATTTTCACTCTCTCTCATACTTCATTTTTATGAAAATATCATCAGTTTCCCCTTTCTCATGATGCTGAAGTATTTAATCGAAATGCAATCCATGTTTTCCAAGATTTATTTTTATGGTGAAAATAAATAAACCATTCAATTTTCAACATTCAAAAATACCTTCTCGAAATGATATATCAAACCTTATGCTCCTGTTAAGGTTATTAACAAACCTTTTCTTCGCAATCTCAATTCTTTGTATTCCACTCTTATGTGTCGTCTTTTTCACTGTAAATACTCGCATGCCCATAAGCTCATCATTTTAGTGAAAACATTTTCCTGCACTTTTATGCACCATACAACATTAATTCTCCTCTCTTCACCTGTGTGCGGAGAACAAGCTATTCATATTTCAACCTCTTTGATGAAGAATATACAACTTGTAAATTTTCCATCCTGAATAACTCCTCCTTAGATGCCACCACATGATGGTAAAAACAAGTTTCTACAACATCAAGAAATTGTGTTTACAATCTTAAAACGCAAATCAAAAGAATTTATCCATTTCCAACTACAATATTTGGTCCAAAATGACTTAACCAAAACTGTGAAGAATCCACATTATGCATATACATTTTAATTATGCATATCACCCAAATTCTCATTCGGAAGCTTGTTCATCTCCAGCTTCAGTCGGACATTTCCTCTCTTTTTAAATCAGGGTTATAAAAACCCAAACAGTAGAATTATTTAATTAGAATCAAATTCCTTTATCAAAATTCTGTTCTAAACCATAATTTTATATGCACTTTATTTGTTCCATATATATGACTTCTCATAGTGTCACCAAATATATATTTCTGCCCATTAATATCCCGAATTTAATTTTGGAGAGACAATAATATAATTATGGCAATTCATTTAACAATTCAAATTTGGATAGTAACCCAAAGATTCCAACCACACAAATATGGCCACATTATATTTCAAACGTACCCTTTTTGTCGTTGATCATTGTACATCCAACGGTCATCACTTTATCGTGCTCCAAACTCCACCTTTCAAACCAATACCAATCACTTGAAGAGAATTTCTCCAGAAGCTTTATTTTATTCTTTCAACGTAAATTTCTTCGAATCCTCATGCTTCTAATATGAAAAAACCATAAAGGATGGCCTGAAATTAAAAACCTCATTCTAAAAGGCTTCGATTTATCAACCAAGAATAAAATACCGGCAAAGCTTATACTTTTCTAGAGTATTTTATCCATCACTTTTTCCTTGTAACTTCAAAGCACTGAAGTAAATTTCTAGAAAGAATTCATTTGATTATTCCAGCTACCATTTCTTCATTGAAAGGCAACAACCGATAATCTTAAAATACAGACACAATTCAAAATCTTGATTTCAAAGGCTTGGATTGTCGACCAAAATTAAAACCCCGCGAAGGTTTTATCCATCGCTGGTCTCCTCATGACTTCGAACCAGTACTACCGATCCACAAATCAAAATTCGAATCGCCTGGAAATAAAGCAGTCTCCTAATATTTATGTAGTTAGGCCGACTCCTTGTACCTTAATGTATACCCTTCGTCACTCCTCCATTTGCAACGTTAATATTTTAGCAAATCCAAATAAAAATATCCAGTTGAAAATGAGAGGAATGTAGATGAATTTTTTATTACCTTTTCTTCCCTATTTCCAACATTAGAACTCCCGGTAGTTAATCTTACAGTATCATTGGCACTCCCAGCCTTGGTTTCTATCTGTGGAGCTACCATTGAGTTTTAAATCATAGCAAGTTGTTGCAAGTGAACTTCACTAACAAAAGGAATCTTATTTGTCTTTCACAACGAACAACAAGTCCACATTAGCCAAATTATGTTCACATACTCTATGTTGCCACAAAATTCCAATCCAAATGCTCCAAGCAACCTCTCTTACACACTTCCACAACTCTTCACACGCTTGCTACAATGCTTCTCACTGGAGTTCTTTGACAGCGACAAAGAGAGACTCAAGATTAAAATCGTGCTCAGGATTAACACCATGCTCGCAAAGGCGATGAGAACAGAGAGGGTGTGACGGTCGAGACTCGTATGCATAAAATTTGAAATTGAAAACTCTAAATCGAATGACTTCATCACCTTTTATGCCGCTGTTCTATCCATCTCTGCCAATTTTCCAAGAAGCTCAACCTCGATCACATAGGATGACTTTATATGGCTACTGTTATGATTTTTCCATTCTTAGTGCTTGGCAATTTAATCTTCCCTTTAATGTCTTCTCAGGCCTGCACTTAATTCACCATGAAGTTTCAATTTCCGGTCATTCTATCCAAACTCAAACCTCCTCAGACAACTTTTAAAGAATTCACGTTCCAATGGTGCAACACAAACATAAATATTCATCACATTTTGCATCGCCCAGCATGGAAAATACATTTCATAAGATTTTTTTACCATGCCAGTATTGTGATCCATTTCCGGCATTTCCTCCAGCAACCCATTTAAAGGATGCTTTAGCTAACCGTGCAGTGAAGAAGTCACTAGTTGGTGGAGAGGTCACGTACAAAAGTATGCAAAAGAATTATTCCAGTACAAGAATGTTAATGATTTTTTCCATCATCGATTCCCAACTTCCCTTTATAGTATGAACCCAACATTCTCCATGTTTGCGTCCAACCTTCTGCTACCTCCGCACTCCTACTTTTTATTGAGGCTACTTTTTGTCTATTCCTCCTCACCTTTTTGCCTCATTTTTCCCAGTTTTGACATATATCTACTTCCCTTTTTCCTCTCTTTATCCCTAATATGGCCAAACTTCCATCAGTCCTTGTTTAAGGTAAAAGGCAGTACAAGTATAATTGTTTTTACTATTCTGTAGCATGCTTATTTTTAGTAACATGCTTATTTGTTAACTTACTACTATGGGCAGAATGATGGATTTCTTGCAGGACCTATTGATTAGCTCTTTGACTTGGAGGAAGATTATGTTCCTTCAACCATCTTGTGGTTGATATGCCAGAATAGAAGCTCTAGCTCAAAGCCCCAACTTACAAAATTTGATGTTCCTTCCAGCATCTCAAAAAAGTCAAAGATTGAGGAAGGACCAGTTGGCCACTCTACGTATGGTGGAATTTAGTTGACTAAAATTAGGACCCTTTTTCTTATAGCAGCATGCAGTTTGTAATAAATAATTGATTGTGTAAATTTAGGACAGGTTAATGTTGATTTCATGGATTCCATATCTATGGTTTCTAACATCCTACCATGTAATGGAAATTGCTACTAATTTTGCAACTTAAGAATGCCTATAAAGTTAGAGACTCGTATTTTGATAGGGAGGCTAATGAATTACGTTTTTTCACTGTCAATGTAAACTATGATTTCATGTTTTAAAGAAAAATTTGAATTCAAATGTTGATGCATTCTTGATTGACTGGGGATTTTCATTGATTTGATGAATCTCTGAACCAAATTGCTGTAGGTGCAAGTTAGTACTGTAATCAACACTTTCCCGAGTGTGGCAAGGCCCCACCACAACCGGTTCATCCCAATAGAATTAGCTAGAGGTAATTTGTAGACACCATTTGATTTAAATTTATAATTGCAGAGTTAATTATTTTTAAAATCGATTTGTGTCTTGGCTTGATTCACGCTTGCTAAAGTTCCCAAATATTGTTGATTTAAATTTATGATTGCAGAGTTAATTATTTTTGAAATTGATTTATGTATTGGCTTGATTCATGTTTGTTGTAGTTTCCAAGTATCGTCGATTTAAATGTAAGATTCCAAAATTCAATATCTTTGGAAATCAATTTGTGTTTTGGTTTGATTATGTTGATGTAGTACATGAGTATCATTTGATTTAAATGTTGGATGGCAAAGACAGTTGTTTTCAAAAATCGATCTTGAGATTTGGGTGATTCATATTGTTGTAGTACCTCAGTATTAAATCCTCAATTGCATAGCTAGCATTGTAGAAACCGATCTCAGCATCTGTGGAATGTTGTCGTAGTGGAACAATTGTGTATCTCCAGGATTGAATTGGGAATGTCGTTGTGGATGTAAATGAGTCTAAACCCTTCCATATGGACTGCGTTCCACCTTTCACCTTGATTGCATCATCCTGAATTGAGCTTTTCTCAAAAACAAAGCTTGAGTACATATCCCATCAGTGCCTAGATAAACAAATTGTTGTGTGAAAGGCAGAACCTGGTTTTTACACATTTAAATTTGATCCTTTTGCTGAATAGCAAGGCTGAAACATGTGTGGCTAGATCGACTCCAGTAAAAAGAACATAAATTAGATTGCAAAGAGATTTGATGATTATTTCTTCTATTTGTGTTCAATTTTCCAGTGCATTGAGTAACCAGTAGATGTGCATAGCTCAGATTGATGGCCACAGTTCAGTTGTTATAATAGATGAATGTCATCGCTGAGTAAATGATTTTGTTTGGATCCTTTGCACTTGGTTTGAAGAATCAGAGTTTTTGTTTTCATTTGAGTTCTACCTTATTATTACTTGAGACAAACATAGAAGTGTGAAGTTAGGCTCATTAGAGAGTGATAGGGATAGATTCTTTCGAGATCTCAGCCAGCAAGACACTAGGAGACCAGGGTGTTGATTAGGTAAAAGAGAATAGATGATTCATAGAGTAATTCTGAGCGAAAATTCTTCTCCATTTCCTTGGTATGATTAAATAGATGTCTGCATTTTTGCTTTGTCTTGCATGAGATTAGGGTTTGCAATAGGAAGTCATTTACAAAGGTTGATTGGAGCATTTGGGTGAGTTGGTCGGGGATGAATCGAACGATTATTATGCCTGGAAGGAAGGGTTGGGCCAACAAACAATCCTTGAAAAATAGTACATTCAGCCCGTCCCAACTTATTCTTCTTCTCGAGCTTAGGCGATGCCGATTTATCATGTAGCAAACTTGTATCACGTATCTACAAAGGTTAATAAGGATGGAACTAATGATCCTAACCTTGCTACTTTTAATGGAGAATGAATAGAAGATTTAAACCACCGATCTCAACTGTAAATTCTGCCTGTTTCGATATGCCGTCGCGATCATTGGATTCGCTATCTGAGCTCGCAATTCAATCCATGATAAGGATAAGCGGAAGATCGAACTATGATTGGATATCATCCTACACTCGAGTTATTCTCATAATAAGAACCCGAAGCTCACCTCGAATTCTCCACCGTTAAGCTTCAGCTGACTTAGAGTTATTGTATTGTTGTCCAATCGCTTCGGAATAAATGAGAAAATGGTACAGAAACTACTAGCCACCCTACACCAACCACCCTGGTAACGATGATGTAGAGTAATTGGGTCATTCATTGGTCAAGGTCTAAAAATGCTTCATCGAAATGCATTTGCTGAGTTTGTTGCCATGCAGCTCGCGGACACCACACCGAACCACCCATTATAAGAATCTGGCCCGCCTCCCAAAGTGATATCACACTTGCACAAGAAATAGATATTTCCTTGATTGATGGTTGCTACTAGGCCCGCATGGGTTGGGTAGGGTAGTTGGCTAGTCTCTTCCCTCCTACGATACGATCATACGATTATATATATGTCCCTGTCCCTTGTCCTTCCTAAGAGCGAGCACATGGTGGTAGCATACGATAGGTAGGCATGGGTCTTGCTATGCCTATGTGGTTTTTATTTTTATGGTATGCTCTCCACCTTCTATGCGTTGTGGCCTCCTCTTAATCTTCCACCTGCCGCTGTGGTGCATGCATGCATAATTAGTACACTTAGCTCTATCGGCAGTGGCCGCTCAGAGCAAAATTTTTGTATGCGTATATAAGTTATCAATATAGCTTCTGCAGTATAGAGACTCAAAGAACATACTGAGCGTATCCTAAGAGCTTTTCTGAGCTACATCTCTCTCTACTTTCAACTCTATATAGCTACTCAGCTTCTTTCTTATGCACTCTGAGACCCGGCACTGCTAGCTCACTATAGCTAACTTAGCTTGAAACCCAGGATAGCTTAGCATCAATAAGATGTACCATATGATACGATACGACCAGTGAGGGTATTGGAGGTGCCCAACATCTTCTTTGCTAAAAACAAGTATTGGATGGTTAAGGGTGCTTACTTCAAGGCCAGTAAAGAACCAGTATCAACACCCATCCGGAAAACTAGCCACCACAACATTGGACTTAGATGGATTGATTATCGAGAGAATTTAGTGATGGTTGTTATGTAGATAAGACTTTCAAGCATGATCTGTCATTGGATGATGAAATTACATATTAGAATAGTTGCGGTTGGATTGAAATCGCTTCAACAGGAAACAACTTCCTACCCGTTCACATATAAGGAGATTCTGCACCAAGCAGAACCTATCTATCTCACCCCTCTATATCAATTAGTCAGGTTTGGTTCGAGCTTGCAGGCGAGCCACTATTAGCAGGGGGATTTTCAAATCAAAGCAACAATCCGAGCTAGCCTATTTCTATCATGAAATCACCTTTCATTCCTACTAAGTATAGGTAGGACATCCATCCGAATTTGTTTCACCCAATAACAACTTCTTTATATATGTAGATTTACCTTTTCAATTAGATTGGCTACTATGCTTTCTTCGACGAACCAACCTCGAATCAATAGAGAATCAAAAATTTTGATTCTAAGGCCATGCCCTATTCTTATTTAAGGCAATCTCTATTAGTCAAAAGTGCTAGAACGAACACGGAGACTGACTACTTTTGGTGAGGTGTTTTTGGATTCATGCTCTTTCATCCATAGTTGGTGAACCATTCAACCCCATATTGAACAGGATACTCAACAATAAGTGCTCTCCTCTCTTTCGATATATAGTTGGGCTTGGAAATTATGGGGATTCTCATGGCACTTTCTCTGATGCCACACAACTCTAGCTAAACCAATGTTGGTTCAATCTTGTTATTTGCACCGGTTTGATCATATGCTAGTTGAGAGCCATGGGTTTGGTGAGATCTCCTTCTTTGACTCAGGGCTCCAAGAAAGATCAATACAGTTTTTCAAATATGTACAATGTTGGTTTTTTCCCTACCTTATATAATCCTAGTGTTTTCAGATAGAAAGAAGATAGGTGTTGATGTTCCATAGTGGGGCTTCGATGCTTCTCCGTGATAATTTACCCATTGACCCAAATCCCTAGTTATGGCATGAATATAGGGAAAAATATTGAGCCCGTCCCAATCTCCAGGCAAGTAAGAAACACCAAACATACCCTTTGAATGAATCTGAGTTTCCATGTGTGGTTCGATGAGCATGCATGCTCATGGGCCTCATTATTGACACGAATCTCCTGGTTTGAGAACCATAGGGTAGATGGGGTATTCATGCTGCTCCTAGCTATACCGAACCCCAAACAGAATGATGCTTCAAGGCTGATCTTAGTTGGTCAATGCTCGCCTTAAAGAATAATAATAAATAGGGCTGTGGATCTATCAAAAAGGAGGGGTTATCTATAATATGTACTACCTTGCTAATATGAGAATACTCCTGGTGGAACATGTTTAGTATACTGATTGGCATTGTACTTATTTCTAGAGTGCTCACTGGTAGGTCGGTTTATCCTATTCATTTACTGGAGACATAAGCTGATGGTTGACTAGGAGCTGATGGTTGACTAGGAGGACCACAGTAGTTCCTTATTAAGTTAGATCTTAATGAGTAGTCTACTGATCCTATAGTCTCTTTGCTTCAAACGATGGTCATAGTAGAGAACCTAATACCTACTGTTTCGGCTCTCCAAAAACTAGAGTTTGAAAGTGGTGTTTTACCACTTAAAGAATTGCTACACAAAATAAGATTCCTACCATTCCATATTTCTACTGCCGCCATGAGCTAAGGATTGGGACTCGGGAGCTTGCTCTATATAAAATATTGGATCAATTCCCTGCACCAGCTATGTATAACGTGCTATAAGGAGGAATAGGAGTAGCTACATAAGGCCTACCTATGGTCATATTAGTAACCTGGCTTTGCGCTTGATCGTGGTGGGGATTCCCCCCAATATTTCCTTCTTAGATAACGTCGAATGCTTCTACATGTCTTGGTGAATCAACCGAAAACCAAAATAAGTGTCTAGTAATTACATGGCCAGGAATGAAAATAGAGAAAGCCTAGGGGAATAACTTATAGTGGTAGCAAAATGAAGCTTGCAACTGAATGATACGAAACACAGAAATGTTCCTACATGGAATACATGGAAAGAATCATGATGCATTACATATATGTTTATTAACTATTTGAAGATCATATGCCATTCATAGCCAGGAATAGCCTCACATAATCTACAGCTGATCAGAGCTTCCAATAATAGCCAGCAGGCCTATCTAGTCATAGCCCCCATAAGCACCAGCCGTAGCCACTCGTACCAATCATTGCCGATAGAAGATCATAATAGCCTAGTAGTCATAGCCAGCAGTCATAGCAGGAGCCAGTCATAGCCATAGAGAATATGACATAGAGAATTTCAATTAAGAGATGTTATCACCTGACGATATTGATTGAGTTCAATGGATTGAGAACTAAAGACTTCTGCTGATGCTGCTTGCCGAAAGGCCTCTTGCTTTCTATACAACTTGTCAACATTTACTTGCTTTCTCATTGGCCCCCTACCACCTGAAGAGAAAGAGAAAGTATGCCAAATGAAAGGGAAGTACCCATAACACAATAACCAGGATAGAAGGGCCCCATACCCAGGGAAGGGACTATGTGTTGTGAACGGCTTCTGTGTGTGAACAGCTTCTCTGTGCTGTGAAAGGCTTCTTTGAATGGATTCTGTGAACAACTTCTATGTGAGTTCCCCAAGTTCCCTTCAGAAAATAGAAGGAACACATAAATGGCTGAGAGGAAAAGGTATCCATCACATGATAACCATTAACCGTACCCCGTTCAAATTACATACCCGAAAGAAAATTCAGTAAGTAAGAAAATTTAGTAAGTCTCCTTATAGATCCATACGTGAGAGAGAGGAGAAGGCCCCCATCGATCCACTGAATGGGATTGATCATGTTTCCCATGTTACCCACTAGAAAAATCAATGAGGTTGAGCCATGTTTTTGACTTACGAGCATATCGATTGAGTCGTGCCCGATTGCTTCTATCCCGATCGATTCGATCTAGACCTCCAATAACTTGGCACCGATCACCACTTAGACCGTGGCTTTACGCTGATATCCACAAGACAGAGCCACTATTTATTGATTGGATTTATTGGAAGGACTAACCCTGGGAATCCAACCCCAGGAAGGCAAACACTATCACCCCAAGCTTGACGAAGAAAGAACCCAAATAACCTGGTCGAACCCATCGGCTGCTTCCTTTTATTACTTGATTACGACTTGCTTATTATTGTTATTGCTGGATGGGACAGTAACCCGACTACTACTCTACAAGAAAAAAACGGGAATAGAAAAAGAAATGGATGGTTTTGAAAAGAAAGAAAGAAATGGTGGGCTTACATACATGATTACTGCTTGCCCGAAAAAGAAATAGAATGACTTGACCTTGAATACTTCCCCCTGCATTGACAAACAAACTCTGAACGAACGGTATGGTTCCATCAAATAGGAGAGAAAAGATCTTTCCCACAAAGGTCCATCCAATCGGCGTCATGCTAAGAATTGATATTCCCGCGTCTCGCCTTCTTAGTTGGTTTGTCTCCCCGGCATAGCACTTGTGATTATTTGGTAGGTGTTCACTGGTGGGCATTCTAGTTTTGATTGTTTCGACAATGGGAATTTCACTTTTTGATGGTCCTCTGAGCATTGGGTTAACTAGGCCTACTGCTACTTGGTCAATTACAATGGATTATGGGTAAATAGGCTGCTTATCTAGTTCTTCGACTGAATGCGGAATGGATTATTCGACTAGATCAAATGGAGCTGGGTCAACTTCTAGATTTGGATCTGTTTGAACTAAATCTGTTTGAACCACTGCTTATACCTCCGTTGTTGGATCATTTACTAGTTCTGGTCATGGATCGGCCTCTCAAACAACCGGCTCTTCCATGCAAAGAAAGAGGAGAACAAATGAAAATGAAAATAATAAGGGAATTTTTAAGAGTGAGGTGACTTCCTTCCTTCGAACCATTTAGCCAAAATATGTTCCGAAGAGCAAGGATGTTCTAGGAGATAATCTCAATCCAGCTAATGAAGTAAAATTCTACCTTAGGCTTGCCTAACTAAGTTATCTGGGCTAGCCTTCCAACCAGGGAGCCAACAAATAAAAAAATAAGATCCCTTGATGGGTTACTCCAGCTATTAGTCTAGCTTCCCACCGGCTTGCCTATACGGATTAATGCCTAGACCTCGAGGGAGGCCTTAACTACTCGAGGGTGAAATGCTTCACTTCTCTTTTGCATCCTTCACTTCTATGGTGCTTTCTTCCAGCTTCAGCAGTAGACCCAACAGCAGAGACCTCACCCCCGTAGCTAGATTAGTAGTATATGTCCCCAACCTAAACTAATCTAGTTGGGTACCTGAAGTAAAATGAGTGTAAAACCGGGTAGCTCCAAGTATAGGTGTTTTCGACTGCCTGGGTAGCTCCTCATTCATTCCGTGGACTATCCTAAAGTCAAATCGAAGGGCCTAAACTTCATCAGTCTCTTGGAACTTAACCGAGCTCAAGTAGATAGATGCTTTGTCAAGGGACTATCCATAAGTTGACTTCCAGATATAAACAAAAGCTATAATAGTCCTCCCTTGAGCTGCTTGCCTTCCATAATAAAGTATCCCAGGGAAAGAATCTAATTCATATTGATGTTTAGTAGTTGTTCTGGATGGACCTAATGGGCCTACAATTCTAATGCTTCCGAGCTAGCAGAGATAAAGGATTAGGGTGGGTGCCTATCCTTCACCCCCAGGGAAGAAGAGATATCAAATTCTGGATAGCTTTCCTCACCTTCCTAATTCAAGTGATCCATCCTTGATGGCGGTGGTTGAGTCATGCTTACGTATGATGGCGGCTTTCCCCTCCCCCAAAAGAGAGTTTCTCCTCTCCCTTTAGTCGAGTCCCTACCGGGCCTCACTATATGAATAGTGAGTCCCTACTGGGCCTATCCTCACACGTTACCTCACCCTTAGAGACTTGTAGGGTAAAAAAAATCCCTTTGTTTTTTCCATCCCCTACTAAGAGTGTGCTACGAAAGGCCCGAAAATACCCCCGTATGGTTGTGGTGTCACTCATCGTGCAGCTGGATCAGGCTTCGTGTATGCATCCCCCATCGTGCCACCGTTGCCTCCCCGAGCCCGAGACTCCTGGCCTAACCCTCCCAAACCCGCCAGATTGACCACGATCGCTCAGTAGATACACCTGTCAAGTCATAGTTCTCTCTCGCCGCCAGCAAGCTAGAACATGCTCCCGATCATCCAATCAGAATACACGCCCAATACCCAGCAGAGAACAGAAGAGAAACCCCTCAAAGACAGATTCAACCAAACCTACCAAGCTTACACAGACAAACACAACCACACACTTCCCTCATTAATTGTAGGTACCACTAGACTTATCTTGTCGGGATGGGATTAACAACCCGGCCAGCCTCATACGATTTCTTAATTCAAATAGCCAGCCAGTATTGCCAAGATATGGATGATGCCCACTTGCTCATGTTAGTGCCTTGCCTGTAACCACCTGTTCTACCTGAACTTTCACTTACTTCCTGCCTTCCTGAGAGCCTACCATTGCTGAAGCCTGGAATCAGATCAGAGAGAGGAGGAGAGCTACTAGGATATATTCACCTTTACCCTAATACCCCTTCCCTTTACCTTATTCACTTTGTATAGGATCTTCTGGGTAGCACCTATTACCTTCTTGTTGGTACCATGTTACTGCAGAGGAGCCTTGCCAATACTATTCAGTCATTAGAAACCACTCCATTGATAGGAATAGACAAAGAGATCCCTTCTTCAGTTAATGCCTTTAACCACCTTAATAACTATACCTTCTTTACCTATACCACTTCTTTCATGAATCGCTTATTAGTGAGGACTACTACAGACCTTCTCTTTTCAGGGCCGGATGATCCACCAACCATGCCCCTTCACTTATTACCATTGGGACGTATTTTTTCCATACGTCATACCAGTAAGTAGTAGGATGTATTTCCATTGTTGAATCTACTATGATATTTGAACAGTATGTAAAGGGAATTCAAGGATAGAGTGATATGATATTGACTATTTCTTCATATTCAACTAATGGTTATACTTATCATGTATAATTAGTAGACAACATTACCTTGATCAAGTAGCTCTAAGCTTTTTTACATATATGATTCTTAGTTAGCTTAAGTGAATCCATACTAGTTGAATACGGATAATGTGATAGCAGTAATGATGTAACTAAAGTAGGGCTTATTACTAGTAGTATCATATCCTAGAGGTCTATGTTTTCTATCATTATACCCTGATACATTGTTCTAGTTGCAGACATAGGTTTCCCGATGACCAATGGGATACAAAGTAAGGGAAAACATGGGATGCATACTAAGCATAATGATTTTTATACTCTAAGCCTTAGTACAGGTATGAAACATGATAATGTAATAGTTATGGTAATTACACTAGTACCATTAGTAGAGCAGAGTAAGAAAAAGAGTGATATCATATGAGTAACCCATTGGAACTATGATATGGTTTTTATTGCTATTGTAGTATTCCCATTAGTGAAAGCTTAGATATGGGTCCAAAGCATCACCTATCAAGCTCTAAGCAGTTTGATAATAATCACAGTAATAAGATCAAATATGGAAATCACCATATTGTAATCATAACTACACGTGATCAATCACGATATAGAAGCTAAGCTTAGCTAATATGGAAACACAAGCTATATTAGTAACATGTACAAGGTGATAAGAAATCAAATCTATAGATGAACAAGCAAGCTATGATAAACCGTATCTCTAATAGGGAATCATACTATACCTCTACTCTATGATAGGTTTTATTATTGATATTTCCTGTTCTGGTTAGTTAGAGGTTGTAATGAGCTTGAATATTGTATAATCTTATATGACTAAGATTCACCTCATAACATAGCTGCAAACAACTATAATCACTTGTATCGCATTAGTAGAGAAAAACTAGTGGATTGGCTTATACGTATAACAAATAAAACACATAGTGATTTCACACATAGTATCCTTGTAAGCTTCATGTTCATTGTTACAAATAGTAAGTCGTTCATTACTGGTATATGTAATAAAGCTCATATTAGTTACATGATTAAGCTAGTTAAGCAGTAATAACAGTGTAACTAAGCTATGATGTTTCCATAATGTAATCCCATGAATCTATTAGCCTTGTTAACACTCTTAGATTCAATGATATGTAACAGATAGTATGATTACAGAATATCTATAATCTACCTTATAGTAGTAAGAACACATAAAAAGTAAGAAATACAGATCGGTATAGCTTGTATACAACTTAATTGAAATACAAATACTTATATCATGTATGTTGGTTACACTAAGACTTGTAACTATTATGAAACAAGACTTATTAGGGAGTTACTTACCATAAAGTGTGATATATTAAGCACAATGATTAACCAATACCAATGGAATTAGTAGTGTTATAGCAAGGTGAACTCGTATAGGTTTCTCTAGCAAGAGGTAATGAACATTATAGTGCTTTCAACAACGGTATTACTGCATACAATGTGTTATTTTATCTGTAGAATCATAGAAGCTCTGTAATACTTACAAGTGTCAATCCATAATAAAGTACAAAGTAAGGTTATGTTTAATACGTAATGCTTGTTGAATCCTTGTATACTATGAACTCCATTGAATCAAGAATACAAAGCCTTAAGCTTTACATGTAAACTAGTGAGCTAGCTTCTACACCATAAGCATTTTCCTGTTTAGTCATGTTGTATTAGTCACTACAGTGTATTTACTTAAGGACGGAGTTTTAATTAACATTCCTCTTTGGATTGATGTTTGGAATGGTGTGTTAGGTTTTATAGCTTGGTGGAAGTTTCAAAATTCAAATCTACAAGAATAACGGTGACAAAATGATTAAACCCTTGCAACCTGATTTGAAAGTAACTATTCATTAAATATTGAAACATTCTTGCAAGTTCTAGAGGATGATTATATGATTACCAATGATAATTCATGTGAGCTGGTAAATTTTAAATTTCAAGAATTAAATCCATTTTTGTCTCTGTTTTTATGTCTTGATGCATCATGTGTTGATTGAATTAGTAACATTATCCTGTTGTAGAAACCAGAGTGTTATTCGTTGTAGGAGTCTGAGTAACTTTGCCCAAGTATAGCTGGAAGTTTCATAACTGTAATTCACAACTAATCTCCAGAGAACAATTGTGAATTTTGATAGCTTGAGTTTATTTCAGTTTGGTTTGCAAAGTAGAATTGTAAAATTAAAACTTCCAAAAGTAAGTAATACATATATAAATGGTTTGGCCAGGTATGAAATATTAATGGCTATCATGACTGCAGTCTATGTGTGAAATTGATATTCAAACCAATGTGATAGTGCACCTTTCTGCTTGACCCCAGTATAATGAAATTGGCATGTAGTGTTGATATCATAGATAATTCAGGATACCATTTGTAATTGCAAGTTTACTGTGTGAGTGTGGAATCATTTATAGGTTTACTCAGATTAGATAATTCCTTTCAAGTGTGACCTCCAAAGATCAGAATTAGGGTTTTTGAGATTTTTCTGCAAGCAGTGAGTTATTGTTGATTTGGTAATGGTTTTGATTTCAGACTTAATGTTGAGATAGATTGAATAAGGATTTCCAGTGTTCAAATTAGAATTTGTTGAATGTTCCTATTTTCATGAGGAGATGAATTGATTTATTTTTCAAGAGTGTGTGTTTCTAGATATTTTTGTGTGCCTCGATTCTAGAATCAAATAGCATAAGGAATCATGCAAACTTCGAATCTAAAAGATGAATCTTGAGAGTGCAGTACAGCTTGTGTTTACGAATCTGGATTGATATATAAATATTGGTGAATTAATTCGACAGTTATTTCACACAACATTTTTGGCACCGTTGTCGGGGAGTTGTAATTCCAAGATTCAGGTAATCATTATTGTTGAAGATAAGAGATCTTGTAGGGCTGCTAGAGGGCGGAGAGAGTACGGTAAGACGTGAGTGAAGAGCCATGCATCCAATTTTGTGGGGTTGCTCCAAAGTCTGACCGATTACTGCTTGTTCTCAACTTTATTCTTATTTCCTTATGCGTAGAAGTAGACCTAGGTGTTAGTATGATTGTTTTGTCGTAAAAGATCACTTTAGATATGCATATCAAGTAGCCCTAACATCAGGTATGGCTGCAAAATATCTTTAATTTTTCTGCATAAAATTACATCTAAGCATAAAAGACATTAAGCAGATAAAATGTAAAATGGCTCCATGCATCCAATGAACAAGACAAGAACAATGTAAAAAAAGAATCTTATATTATATTAAAGAATGGGGGCACCTGAGAGGAAAACAAGAAAGGTGTTTTCCAGTTCTCCTCAGTGGGATGGGTTCTTGGAAGTCCTCATTGTTTCAGATCTAAAATTCCTCTCTTTGGTTAATGTGGAAAACCCTAACAAACATGGAACTCAATGGGAGTTCAAAATGCAAACAAATGAAATTGGTGACCAAGAGTAGATCTAGCGTGATCTAATGCAATGGAGGTGACTAATGAATGGGGGAAACCCTTCTATTTATAACAAAATATTGGGGTGTTCTAGAACTTGGTGCATGAATAAAATATTATTAATCACATTCTAGAATCACCCTTTAGGAATATTTTATTATATTTGTTGGAGGGAAAAAGGGTTTTTGACTTGGGTCAATTCCTTTATTTATAAATAACAAATAAATAAATGATTTATTTATTATTTAAGGGAAATGAGGGGAATATAATTAAATAAATAATGGTTTATTTAATTATTTAAAAATTATTTAGTCAAATTTAACTAGGAATAGTATTTAAATAGTGATTTAAATAACTTATTCTTAGGAAATAATTAAATAAATAATTATTTATTTAATTTATTACCTTGTTTTGGGTTAAATATGACCAAGAAATGTAAATAAATGTGGTGAAAGAGATTTTACTTGGGGTAAAATTGGTCTTACATGGTGTACTTGGGTTCATCTAACGATAATGGGTTAGATGACCAAAAAATGGTGTAATAGATTGCCCCCCAACGTACAAGGGTTAGGCACAAATCGTATGACCGAAGTACGTTGTAAGAACTGAATCATGAAACAGTAAGATAGAAATGAAAGAGAGGAATGTAAGGTAATCTAAAGTGGTGGAGGACTATACCCTGAGGAGACGAGACTTACAAGTGCAACAAGTCTCAAGTGTATGATGTAGTACCAATGTGAAAGGTGGTGGGGGAGGCATACCTATGCCCGCCGAGACAATAGTACAAAGAATGAGGCGCCAGGAAAACCACGGAACGTGATAGTAAAACCAGTGCTTGCCTAATCATGAGCCAGAAATCAAGAATGATGAATCCCACATACATGCGATGCCTGGAATAATCGTCAGGACTTATACAATGATATGGTAGTACATGAGATACTAATATACCCAAATGCCCCCTACACACGGAGAAGGGCTCGCGAAATCGGACCGACACGTGCAAATCGAAGAGGTGCTGCAAGCGACTGAGGCCGATATCATCAAATGAGAGGAGCTGCATCAAGTGCTGGAATGAAGAATTCATCCAGGTATGTGGGGGGCTACCTGTAGGGCCACCCCCTCTGGAGGGTTGAGACATCTCACACACACCCGGGTATCACCAATAGCTACTGCTGCATCACTAAACCGTCAAGTGTATAGATCACGATCAGGCTGAAAAGAGCTCGAACCAAGATACACTGCCCCCTAGACCTGACTTCTGGATTAAAGGAGCTGATGTTGACAGAAGTAGGTCCACCATGGGTGAGGAGAGAAGGGAACCCCAACTAAGGCACGAGAGAAAATAGTGGAGCGACGAATAGACGGACACTAATGATGATGAAAATGAGGGATACTAAGTGGTGGATGGATGACTTCCCTTATTAGAGCATAAAAAGTAGGGATGGCTTGGCAGCGACTGACACAATATCAGGAGGGATAGGGAACAATGGGACTGAGGGCCATATTGTCCAACACGAGGGAGGGACCAAGCAATGAAGGATGGAGGACTATAGCGGGATAAAAAGGGACACGAGATAGACTCCATGACTGATGATGACTCAACTCGGATGCTCTAAACAAGGGCGACTCGATGGTGCTGCCACACAGTAACGGTCTAATGGGGAACCATAAAAACATGAGTACAAGAGGGTATCTCATGACGAAAATCAACACGAAAAAAGACAAGTAAGGAGGCAAAGTGGTGCCCCCAGGTACAAGTGTTGTAAGTGAAAAAATTCGATTTTGAGGAGAGATGAAAAGGTCCTTCATGGACAAAATGTGTCCTGGTGAAGTATGGAAACATGAAAAATGAACAAACACCCATTTGAGTGCTCGGTGAGAGCTTTCCAACGTTGTAGACGGTTTTTCAAATGGGGCTACGGTTTGGTCGCAGCGGGCGAAAGAAAAAACAGGGGTTTTCTTCTAATAGGGTGTTTTCCCTCAAAAATCATTCATTTTCTTGTGGAGCTGTGGTGAATGTGGAGAGGAGAGAAGGCCCTAAATATTGCGGAAATCATAGCGGTCAAACCGACCGTTGGAATTGCAGTCCTTCAGTTGTAGGTAAGAGGCCTAATCCTAAGCTTTGTTTTTTATGGATTGAAATTGCAGACTAGGGTTTAAAATTCCAGAAACTGTCCCTACTTCCTCATTACGGTCGGGTCACACTTTTTGGGGCAAAAGCTACGACCTGGGATGCAGGTTTTGGCCTGAAAAGTGCGACCTGGCCCAGGTTTTTCCCAAAAAGTGCGACCTACCAGGTGTGGGAGGTTTCAGTGCTGTTATGGGCTGAAATTATGTTTTGGTGTAAGATAATGCAGTTTTGTTGATCTGGATGCTAACAAAGATGATGTTTTTATGCAGATATGGAAGATATATGAATAAATTGGAGAGAGAGAGACTTGGGTACACTACGGACGGAGATCCAGGCGGATCAGGGTGTCCGTCATGCACTGGCTAGACATGGGGTTCTGAAATTTTTGGAGAACCCTTTGATGAGGGCTGGAGAACCCTTGTTGGCTCGAATTATCAGTTATTGGGATCTGGATCAGGAGGCGTTTGTAGTGCAGGGGCACATGATCGAGTTGACAGTCTAGGATTTGTAATTCTTGACTGGTCTCCCACCATTGGGGATGGTTGGAAATACGAAGCCAATGTTAGCACGGGAGTGTAACATTATGGAGTTTGTGGAGCGACATTTTCGACCGAGTGTCTGAGTCAAAGGGACTCGGATATCTATTGGGGAGCTAGAGAGGTTGGTGACCCGGGCAGTGGCCACAGCAGTGTTGCAGATCTTGGGCAGTCAGGCACTCCATCACATCACTGGAGGGAAGATGATGATTGTAGAGAGTGTGTTGGGTGGGACCTACTATGGGTGGGCCCAGATGATGTTGGTGTCGCTAAAATGATATTTGTCGTTATGTAAGCGGAAATTGAATCATGATTGTGCATATGGGACAGTATTTTGCTCTTTCTTCTTTGAGAACATCCCGACCTTACAACCTCGTATACAGTTGCCTGATGGGGGCTCGAGAGAGCCCCAGATGCGTCAGTGGGGATGACTACTGAGTAGAGGAGGAGGAGGGGTGGTCGAGAGGGTGTTTCGACCAGAGTTCTTTGCCCATAGGGACCAGATGCCATTATACATAGACGACTATCCCTATAGTGGGATGAGTTATTGGGCAGATCCAGACTTGCCACTGCCACCTGGTCGAGTATGGGGACCGGATGGTAAGTGACAAGCAACTAATCTGTTATGTTCCTTTTTATATTTTGTGACTATTATTCATGGTACTAATCCTTATATTGTTTGGGATGCAGATATAGCTCCGGTGAAATCGGCCAGATATATGGGATGACCAGCAACAGCAGGTGCTACAGGCACAAGTGGATCGAGGACAGGACAGAATGAAGAGATGGCCGCACAGGTGGAGGACCTCTGTCGTAGATGTGAGGGACTGTTGACCGGTGTGTCAGAGCGTGGATGGTAGGATTTAGACGACCGATATGTAGAGCTATGTATTGGGCACCCCTTGGAATGGCGAGGGATCATGCGATGCATGGCGATGGCCGGGCAGACGGTGCATGATCTACGAGCTGCGGGAGCAGAGCCGTTGGCTCAGGATCCTTCGGAGAGTGACTAGGTGTGGGGCAGGTGGTGCCCCCTAGTAGTGATGTAGGGGCAAGTGGTGCCCCCCATTTTTGTAGTAGTGGTTTTTGTAACATCCTATGGGCATTTCATATGTTTCAAAGTATATGGACTTGAAAACATATGTTATATATATATGAGTTTTATGTGTATTGTTTGGATGCTATTTTCTTATGTGTGATAAATGCTAGTCTAGAACATGGTTTGCGATCTGATCTATGTAGTGATTGTGACTTTTAGGGATGTGGTTGAATGAAATAAATCTAAATTCCTGTATCAAAAGTCTCACCCGTAAATATTGTCTAAATAGGATAGGATTATGCACATGGTAGACGCCATTAAGTTTTAAGACAATAAGTAGGGAATCTAAATAAACTTGCATATGGAGGATGCGATGGGAGAGAGCGTCAGCTAAGAGACCATGAACGACATCATACTCGGCCTGGTTATTAGTGGCGGTGCCAATGCAGACCCCATTTGCAAGAACAAGGGTATGCACAGGGGTAAAGATGGCCCAGGCGGCTGAGGCGAGGTTTCGGGAATACCGACTCGTGCCATCGGCGTAACCAATGTAATGAGTGGACGAGAGGGTCGAGGGAACAACATCACAAGATAAGAGAAGTGATGAAGATCGGGGACTTGTGTTGTGACGTACATCATAGAGACGAATGGGAGTATCAGGATTAGGTGAAGAGAGGGGAAGGTAGTGGAAACCGCAAGAGGCTGCAAAGCTACCGAGATCATCGTTCATGGAGGAATGGCGCAGAAATGGGTCATCAGGGGAGATGACAGAAGTGCAAGTAAAAAGATGGTCAAAACATGAAGAGCCCAAGAATGGCGTTGAAGGGGGATCAGATGAAAAAGGCGAAGTGGATACGGAGGGGATGTACTCCAAAGTTTTGGTGGATGATGATAGATACAAGAGAGGAGCAGTAGATTCGGACATCTCAACATCAGGGGGAGGGATGTCAATGGTGGCTGGAGGATCCTCGAGTAAACTCGACGCATACTGAGCAAGGATGGGCGAGGCGGATTGATTCTGTTCCACGTCATACTCGCGAATGACCTCTAAAGAGGCACGGTAATGCGTGAGGTGAGGACAATGGTGAGAATAATGGCCATGGACACCACATAAAGTGCAAGGTTTGTTGGTGCGAAGGGCCTGTGGGTTCTTGGTTATGGGGGCAGAGGAAACAGAGGTTTCCGGGGCTAACGATTCAGGGAACGCGACTTTGACCATGGGTTGGATATGGGGCAACTCAGGACAAGTATGGGTGGCGTGACCAACAGCGTCACACAAAGCACTAGGCTTGGTGGGTGGAGGGGGAGTAGGATCGGGAGCGGTGGCTTTATCTTTGGATGCCCCCATGCAAGTTTTTCTTTCCTTACCCGTAGCAGTCTCAGCATGAGGAGGGTCGTGCGACGGGGCTAGAGGTACCATAGTGGTGGGAGGGGCAACGGGAATCGGTTGAACTGGTGTCACATCAATGTATGGTTTAGGGTGGGCGGGAGGGGTTTCGGTTGGAGGAGTAAGATACCATACCAGTATGCCAAAAGTTAAATTAGGTAGGGAAAGGGTGGCCATGAAAGGAACCTAATAGACACCAAGGGGAGGGCCAAGGAAAGGGATTTGACCGGCGGAGTAATGGCTAGGAGGGATGGTTCCTAAATGGGGGAGGCCGGAGGGAACCGAGGCGGGAGGATAAGGAGGTTTCGGGGTGTGAGGGGGAGGTGAAGGACCCCGTGGGAGAGTTTGAAATAGTTGAGGAGAAGGGCTAGGAGTAGGGTGAGTCGGATGAGGTGGAGGTTGCTGACTAGCCAGAGCAGGTTGCGGGAGGGCAGCCTGAGACGATTGCATCATGCAAAAATTCACTGAGCTAGGATCAAAGATAGGAGGAGGGGGGGGACCGGGGAAGGTGCCAAGCAAAGAGGAGTCTTTGTAGATGCCAGGGGAGACACTGGTCAAAGAATCGACAGTTTTCTTATTGGTGACAGTAGAAATGGTGGACTCAGGTGAGGTCTGAGATTTAGGTTCATGATACAACAACTGGTCAATGGTGACGATCTTGCCATTATGAGGGAAAAACATCTCGTGGTGGACTGTGGATGGGATGGAAGACATGGCATAGGTGTAACTACGCCCCAAAAGGATGTTGTAGTCAAGAGGGGCATCAATAACTTCAACGTCGACACAGACAGTCTTACCGGCAAGGGTGATAGGGAAGTTACGAAAAATACCAATGGGTTGGGAGGCATGGCCATCCCACACATGGAGGGTGATGGTGGAAGGGGCCAGCTCAGGGGATCCGAGTTGTTTCCAAACCAAAGAAGACATTACACAAGTAGATGCCCCCTCATCAATAATACATCGAGCGACATTGGCATTTCAGATTTTGATTGGGATTTGGAAAGCAACTGAAGGAGGAAGAGGGGGATGGTCTGACTGATGGGCGTCAAAAACGATTAATAGGGCATCAGCAGGATCTATAGCACCCATGGCAGATAGTAGAGCTTTCTTTTGAGAAGGACACAACTGGAGGAGTTCTAGTGTTGAAATGTCAGCTGGAGATTGCGCCAAATCATCTACTATGCTATAGGAATGGGCAGCCCGACCAGAGGCAGCATTTCGGCGTAATGGACCCTTAGGAATTTTTCTGTGAACCTCAAATTTGGGTGGAGGGATTTGTAAGGGACCATTGGGTGTCAATAGAGGCTCTGTAGAAGTTGATGATGGGGACTCGGAGACATACGGTATGGGAGGCGGGGAGTATTGACGAGACCTAGTTTGAAGGTTAAGGTCAACAATGAGAGGTTGGTCAGAGGACATCATAATAATCTGGTAATCGGAAGAACCAGAAGGATAAGGTTGAGTGGATGCCAGGGCATGAGGGGATTGAGTAGCCACAAATCCTTGTTGAGGGAAAGGATCGGTAAACACAACAGGCTGAGAGGTAGAAGTAATGGGGGGAACAGGGGGAGAGGAGTGTTGTCGCCGAATGGTGACCTGAGACTCCCACATCTGTTGCATCTGTGGTAAGAGGGGACAATCGTGAGTGTAGTGACCGAAAACACCGCAACATGAACAAGGCTTATTTGTGCGAAGCGGCCTGTCCTACTTGGGTTGGGAGCCCTGGGGCTGGGTAGTGGTGTTAGGGTCAATACTATAAGGATTGGGTCCAAGATACCAGAGGCGGATGGATTTCCTCTCCTCCGCCATTGAGAAGGAGGAGGAGTAGTCGCACCGTGTTGTCTAAATACGTGCCCTGGAGGGGGTAGTAAGTGCGGCTGTGGGGGTGGAGGAGGCAAGGGAGCGAGAGGAGCTGGGACACCAGGCTGCGGATAAGGGTAAGGGTGAGAATGGGCAACATTGAGGTAAGCAGGAGAGTGGGAAAAAGGAGAAGGCATGCCAAAGCCTGGATACATGTTAACGAGATGGGGAAAGGTGTTGGAGGTGCTGGCCCCGCTGGGAGGAAAACCATAGGGCATAAGAGGTGGAGCAGAGGTATGAGACATGGCTCCGATGATACCATCAGCAGAGTGAGAGGTCCCGGAGGCGTTAGTGCCCCGGGCTTGGGGAGATCAGGAAGGACAGTATAAACATAACCAGTCTTGGCATAGATAAGGTCATATTTTAAGTCGATTTGAAGGGTAGCTTCTTCAGTTTGGGGGAAATGGGAGGCGACATCTTTGCCAATGGGAAGTAAGAGAGAGTGAAGGAACCAATCCATGTAAACTTGATCTTCAAAGGGGGGAGCACGGCATAAGCTTAGTCGTCGTCGCCACTCCTGGACATGAGCGGAGAGACGCATTGAATAGGATTGATGAAAGGAGGTCAATAGTTCAGTGCTAGTGTCGTATCGGAGAGGGAGCTGGAAATAAGACAAAAAGGCTTGGGCAATGGCTGCAAAAGTGGTATGGGAAGAGGTGGCCTGATCAACATACCATTTGGACGCTTCGCCAGTAAATATGCATTGGAATAAACGAAGATGAATGGAGTCATTGGTGATGGAATTAGAGGAGCACCACATGTGGAAAGATCGGATATGATTGGAGGGATCTTCACTAGAAAGGCCTTCGAACTTGGGAATGTTGGAGGGGAGCTTAGTTGGCATAGCAGGCCAACTGACATCGTGTCGGATAGGATCATTGATAAGCTGATTGAAGTCGGGGAGACTGAGGCCGGCCATATATGGAAGTAATGGGGCAGTCGAGGTAGGTCCCGTAGGGGTTCCACTGGAAGCGGACCCAGCAGTAGAACTGGGGTTAGGGCTAGGGCCAGAACTAGACATGTTGGAGGTAAAGGGGGGAGAACCAGAAGGACAGGGAGAACCTGAACAATCAGAGGAAGAGTCAGAGTGCGGACTCGAGGGAGGACTTACTCGATGACGACGAGAAGGAGGAAGTGGACCAACCAGAAACTGAGGGTGAAGGCCAAGAAGTCATCGGGATAAACGCCTTGGAGGTGCAATGATGACGGGAAGAAGAAGGACTGACAAGGGCAGCAAGGTGCAAAAGCAAGATGCGACAAGGGCACGGAGGTGCAGTGTCAATGAATTTTCGAGTTTGTGCCAGGCGGTCTTAACCAGGCTCTTCTTCACTTAGGGTTAGTGTGTGGCATGCGTTAATTTTAATTGATTAAACACAGACGTTTTGAGCGTAAAAGAAAAAGTGTGCCACGGAATGGAAAAGAAATCTGCAGTAAATAAGACTGAAAGAATAGAAAATTAGCAACTGAAAAGGCAGCAATCGAACCCAAGAAGGTGGGCCTCTCAAAACTAGTCTAGAAGGGGCAGAGCACGTGAACAAGAGACCAATAGATCTAAGGTCTGGAGGGACTGGGATCTAATGGAGAAATCTGCTGGAAAGTGGTGTAGAAAGTAGCAAAGAGGCAGGGACAAGGTTGTTTCTAGAAAATAGGAGATTAGCTAAAAAGAGGGGGTCAAAGGGGTGACCCTAGAGATGAACCCAAACAAAGCGAAAGGCAATGTATAGAAAGGGAAGAAAAGTTGACCTGTGAGGATCTGAATAGGAGGTATCAGATCTGAAATAAGGCTGAAACTTCTGGAAATTCAGACGTCTGAAAACAACAACAAACTCTCCCACAAAAAGTGGAGGGAAATGAATCCCTAAGGGGCAAGAGTCCCACTTAGGTGAGTGAAATATATCAGCAACAGGTCTAAACAGGTGGAGACAGAGGCTGGAAAACCCTAACAGAAGCTTTAGTGAAACCCAGAAAAAGTGCTGGCAGATTGCAGAAAAAATTGCAGGTCGCAGGTTTGGGCCTGTTTTCAGGCCAGGTCACAGATTTAGCGCACGAAAGTGCGATATCAAGGCCAGGTTGCACTTTTTGGGCCGATAAGTGCGACCTGTAGATCCGAGTCTGGCGGCGGCAGATTTCAGAAAATTTTGTCATCTCAGCAGCGGCTGATGTCAGTCACCTGCGTAAAAAGGCCAAAAACACACGAAAGTTAGAAATTTGAATGTTTGAGGGTTTTAGAGGGGAAAAATAGCATAAAAATGGAAAAAATAGGAAAAATAAAAAATGGAAGAGAAACCCTAGGGTCTGAAACAGTTGGATATGCAGGAAGATAGAAAACGACAGTGGTCGCAAAAGAAAACTCGTGTGGAGTCGCCAATTGTTAGTATGATTCTTTCGTCGTAAAATATCACTTTAGCTATGCATATCAAGTAGCCCTAACATCAGGTATGGCTGCAAAATATCTTTAAGTTTTCTACATAAAATCACATGTAAGCATAAAAGACATTAAGCAGATAAAATGTAAAATGGCTCCATGCATCCAATGAACAAGAGAGCAATGTATAAAAAGAATCTTATAGTATAATAAAGAATGGGGGCACCTGAGAGGAAAACAAGAAAGGTGTTTTCTAGTTCTCCTTAGTGGGATGGGTTCTTGGAAGTCCTCAGTGTTTCAGATCTAAAATTCCTCTCTTTGGTTAATGTGGAAAACCCTAACAAACATGGAACTCAATGGGAGTTCAAAATGCAAACAAATGAAATTGGTGACCAAGAGTAGATCTAGTGTGATCTAATGCAATGGAGTTGACTAATGAATGGGGAAAACCCTTATATTTATAACAAAATATTGGGGTGTTCTAGAACTTGGTGCATGAATAAACTATTATTAATCACATTCTAGAATCACCCTTTAGGAATATTTTATTATATTTGGAGGGAAAAGGGTTTTTGACTTGGGTCAATTCCTTTATTTATAAATAACAAATAAATAAATGATTTATTTATTATTTAAGGGAGATGAGGGGAATATAATTAAATAAATAATGGTTTATTTAATTATTTAAAAATGATTTAGTCAAATTTAACTAGGAATAGTATTTAAATAGTGATTTAAATAACTTATTCTTAGGAAATAATTAAACAAATAATGATTTATTTAATTGATTACCTTGTTTTGGGTTAAATATGACCAAGAAATGTAAACAAATGTGGTGAAAGCGATTTTACTTGGAGTAAAATTGGTCTTACATGGTGTACTTGGGTTCATCTAACAATAATGGGTTAGATGACCAAAAAATGGTGTAACACTAGGGATAATAAAGGTAGATTTATTTCCAGTTCTCAATTTCCTGAAAATTTTGGTTCAGTAAAAACCCCATTAACTAACCCTATTGATCATTATGCAGGTACTAAAGACGAAAAATGGAGTACTAGTGGAAAGGAAATTTTGGAAGTAGAACTTGCAAGCCAAGAAGAAGTAAGGCTATCCATTGGCTCTTTCTCCACCAGCATCAACACTAATAAGGAAAACAATGAAGGTGAGAAAAAAAACAATGAGGGGAATCATGAAGAAGAGGAAGGACCAACTTTATTTGGAGGAAACAGGAATGGTCGAAGGGGAGAAAACATTGAGTGGCCAAGGAGAGAAAACACTGATGGACCACGACAGGGACCAGACGACGATGACGAAGAAACTACCTTCGGGTTTCCTATCCTCGACATCACCAGGAACATCACAATGAAGAGCATTCCAATGAACTCCATTCCGCTATTTTATGGTAATTCCATTGAAGATCCTGATGCTTTCCTTTTCGAATTTTATATTTTGTGTAGAAGCTATAATTACTATGGTGATGCACACAAACTGAAACTGTTCCCATCCACCCTGAAGGATGCCACACTTAGATGGTTTATGAGCTGAGGGGAAAACACCATATAAAATTGGGATGACATGAAATCTATATTCCTTAATAAATACCAGGATTTCTGCAAAATAGGGACCTCAATGATATTCTGAGAGTGCAACAACTAGATGACGAGAGCCTAGAATAATATCTTGAGCGCTTCCTATATCATTTTTACAAATCCCGAGGAGCCCATCTAGAGGAAAAAACGGTCAAAACAGTATTTATAAAAGGATTAAGAGACGAATTCATCGAGACTCTAATGTCAAGATTAACCAAGATGATGAGCTCAGTGAAAAGAGTCGCCTTCACTAAGTGGGCCCGCAGGCTATTTTGGGCGCAAAGTCTATTTTTAGACTATGTCTATTTTTAGACATGTCGATCATATTCTATGAGTTTCAAAATGCTATTTGTGGATGTTTGGTCAAGTTAGAAAAATATATGGACTTATATTTTTAGAAATATTGGGCGGAATCTATTTTTAGATTGCGAGTCTAAAAATAGATATGTCGAATGTTATTAGCTCTTAATAATATTTGGACTCTAAACATTATCTTATTCTCTTGGAGCACTTCAGTTAAGTGCACAGATGTGGCACAACAGCTGACAGAAGGAAGTACGCTATTCCTGATGGTTTACTGGAGCTAATGCATGGAGACTTCAGTTGGAACTCATGTGACATAGTTTGGTGGAGTTGGAGAAGTAGTTGGTGGAGTTGAATTTAGTTTAACTCAGTTAGACTCAGTTGAGCTAGTTGTATCTAGTCTAACTGAATGATACACTAGTGAGAGTGGTGTGAATTAATTAATTAATTAATTCACTAAATAATAACTCATTAATCAACTAAAGAATACATCAGTTAACTACAGTGCATGGCAGTTTCAATGGAGACCAGTGGAGAGATAGGTGAAAGAGCAAGTGTGACTATCAGTTGTGACTATAGTGATGCATTGATTGCATCCAACAGTTAGTGGAGATGCCAATGAGGATAGCACAATGAAATCTTGGTGAGAGAGTTCATTTAGAGCCATTCTTCAGCAGGGATTTCGTAGTAGAGGCAGGCTAGCAGGTGGCAAAGATCGGTGCATGGATTTGCAAGATCGGGCTTGATTAGTGTGTAGCGATTGTATTGTACTAAGAGCTTGATATGATCAGCTTTGTATGAGGATTGTTACATGATCTCTATGAAATATATTATATATAGATATTTTGATTTTTCAGCTTCAAGATTTCCCATTAAACAACTGTGTTCATATGTGTGAATTTTTATTGTTTCATGTGTGCATTGCAATCTTGATTTAATTTCTGCAAATGATCAATGGTGGAATAGATTTTGTATTTTGCATGAAGTTAAAATAGTGTGAGATCAGGAGAATATTTGACATATACCACATAATTTATATAATTTCTACATGGTATTAGAGCAGTATTGATTGGAGGAGATTGCAATTATTGAAGCGGTTGAGTTTTGTGCTGGTGGAATTCGAATTTGTTGTAGTGTTTTCTTGGTGTCGAAGTTGAGCATTCATTGAAATGTCTTTCAACGGATTGTGATTGGAGTATGCCCTTGATGTCAGCTCAAATTATATTACATGGAATGATAGGATGGAAGCGGTGCTGGATGATAATGGGTTGAAGGAGTTCATAGATGTTGATATTCAAAATCCTGGTTCTAGCGATGCAGCCGCACTTGACGCATGGAAAAAGAAGGTAGAAAAGTGTCGCAGGATTCTGTTGGAAGGTGTGAAGGACCACATAGTGTCTAGCCTTCATGGTAAAGCCACTCCATTCTTAAGGTGGAAGGCTTTGATAGACTCGTTCCAAAGCATAAGTGACCAGAGGAAGTTGGCGCTTAAAGACAAGTTCAGAAAAATAAAAATGGAGAAAGGCGAAAGTATACCAAAATACCTCACGAAGTTTGTCCACTGCAAGGATGAGTAGGGAAGTGTGGGGGTTACTGTAGATGAAGAGGACTTGGTGAGCTTGGCTCTCCTTGGGTTTCTGAAGAGTTGGCATAGCTACGAGGACTCTGTCAATGGACGAGAGAAACTGCCAGGATGGGAGCGACTTTGGTCAAATCTTGTGCAGGCGGAGATAAGGCAGGGTACTAGGGATGGATCTTCATCAAAGAATGAAGATGAATAAAATTGCGCTTTGGCTGCCAAAGCAAGGAAAAGGAAGGGGAAGAAAAACCCTTCTAAATCCGGTGCAAAAGGCAAGAATTAGGACTTGTCCAAGGTGAAGTGCTTTCACTGTCACCAGCACGGACATTTCGCCACTAACTATCCACAAAAGAAGAAAATAAGCAGGCTGTTGGATCTGCAGCTAGAGAGGACTTAGCCTCGTAGTTTGAGCTGGATTTTTATTTGATCGCATGCTTGGTTTCAAGTGTGATGGGATCAATGTGGTTTCTTGACAGTGGTGCGTCTTTCCATATGACCGGAGACAAATATTTGTTTAGTGATCTGGATGAAAAGGATCTTGGAGTGCACATAGAGAAGGGCGATGATGGTAGATACAGTGCGACTCATATCGGGACCATTTACTTTGAGAGGGAGTCCGGTAAACCTTTCATCTTGAAGGATGTGATGCATGTTCCATGATTGAAGAAGAATCTGATCTCTATGGAGATGTTGGAAGACAAGGGTTATGATGTTGTTTTTAGCGAGGGAAAAGCCTTCATGCGCAGTAAAAAAACTGGTCAAACTAGGAGGATAGGGATTTGAGTTAAGAATCTTTATCAATTGCAGGTACATGGCTGTGCAGAAATGGCGGGCAAAGTAGAAGGAGTGGTGAGCCAGGATGAGGGAAAATTGTGGCATAGGAGATTGGCCATCTTCACCATGGCGCTTTGAAAATTTTGCAGCAGATTTCTACCGGGCTTCCCAAGGGTACACTTGTGCAGTCAAATCAGTGCAATGGATGTACTTTGTGAAAATTTGTGAAGACCACATTTCATGAGAAGGATAGTCATGCCACGACAATCCTTGAGAGAATTCACACAGACGTGTGTGGACCTTTGTCAGTTGCTTCAACAGCAAAGCACAGGTATTATTTGATATTTGTTGATGACTTTTCTTGCAAGTGTTGGATCTTCTTCATGCAGAAGAAGAGCGAGACATACTCAAAGTTCTATGATTTCAAGGCGCTGGTTGAGAAAGAGTGAGGGAAGTAGGTGAAATCTCAAAGGAGTGATAATGGTGGTGAATACATCTCTGGAAAATTCAAAGACTTATGTAGAAAAGAAGGAATTCGAAGAGAACTCATAGCGCCTCATAACCCACAGCAGAATGGGGTCATGAAGAGAAAGAAAAGAACAATTGTGGGTGTTGCACGGGTGATGTTACATGATCAGGGCCTTCCCATACACTTGTGGGTTGAGGCATGCAACACTACGGTTTATGTGCAAAACATTTTTCCTCATAGAGTACTTATCATGAGTACACCCAAAGAGGTGTTTTCTGGTAAGAAGCTTGATATTTCTCATTTGAAGATTTTTGGCTCACCTTTTTACATTCATGTGATGAAGGATGCCAGGAAGAAGCTGGAGCCAATCGCAGAGGTTGGGATATTTGTGGGGTACATAGAAACACCCCACAATTATTGTGTGTATTTTCCAGACAGTCGAATGACTGTCATGCGACGAGATATCAAATTTCATGGCGAGAAAGCCATGAAGTTGTCGCTTGAGAGGTAGCTACACTTGCATGCAGATGAGGAGCTACTTGTTCCTAAATATGAGCCTTAGGATGTGGATCAGCCACAAGAGGAGGTTCATGGAGTGGAAGAAACCACTCATATAGCGCCAAACATCAGAGGGCGGAAGCGCACTACAGAATTTGAGTGACTGAATCTTGATGCAACGCAGAATGTAGGAGCTCCTACATCACAGCGCAGAGAGAGACAGTCACCTGACCGATTTACTGGATACATGGATCTGATGAGCAAGTTTATCATGACGGAGCCATCCTCTTTCGAGGAAGTTGTGGAGGATCCCGCATGGGTAGATGCCATGGTGGAAGAGTATGATTTGATTGTCAGAAACCGTGCATGGGAGATTGTCCCAAGGCCAAAAGGAAAATCAATGGTAGGTTTGAGATGGATCTACAAAGTGAAGCAAGCTACTGACGAGAGCGTCGAAAATTATAAGGCAATATTTTTTTCCAGGGGCTTCTTACAGATCGAGGGGATTGACTATGAAGAAAACTTTGCACTTGTTGCAAGTTATTCTTCCATAGAGACCATCCTTGCTCTCTCAGCATAGATGGGTTGGCACATTCATCAGATGGATGTGAAGACTGCATTCCTCAACGAAGTCATTGAGGAGGAGGTGTACATTGAGCAACCTGAATGATTCGAAATATTCAGTAGCGAGTCGCATGTGTGCAGGCTCAAAAGAGTGTTGTATGGGCTGAAACAAGCACCTCGTGCTTGGTACACACGGATAGACAGTTATTTCACCAGACTTGGTTTCGCCAAGAGTGAGGCGGATCCGAACCTATACCAGATTGTGGTGGAGGGTAAGCTTTTGATCATTGTGCTTTATGTAGATGATTTAATACTAACAGGTGATGAACTGTTGATACACTCATGCAAGGCAGATCTTGCAAAGGAGTTTGAGATGAAGGACTTGGGCCTCCTTCATTATTTCCTGGGATTGGAAATTTGGCAGTGGAAGGGTGGACTGTTTTTGTCTCAAGGAAAGTATGCCCAGGAGATACTGGAGAAGTTTCACATGCAAGGCTGCAAGCCTATCGACACTCCTCTTCCTGGTGGTTGGAGGAAAGAGGATGCTACATCGGCAGAGCTAGTGGATTCCATTGTTTATCGACAGTTGTTTGGTTCACTCATGTATCTAGTCAATACACTACCGAACATATGCTATGTTGTGAACCAGCGTTCACAAGCAATGGTTAAGCCTACCAAGCTCTTTTGGAAGGTAGGAAAACATGTCCTGAGATATCTCAGGGGCACATCTGGATATGGATTGTGGTACATATAGTCAAATGAGTTGAAGCTGCATGGCTTCACAGATGCAGATTGGTTAGGAAGCCCAACGGACAGAAAGAGAACATCTGGAGTGATTCTTAGTATCAGATCTACAGTATTTTCTTGGTACAGTAGGAAACAATGATCTGTGGCACTCAGTTCAGCAGAGGCTGAGTACATGGTAGCAATTTTGGCTTCATGTAAGGCTATATGGATGAGGAAGATCCTAGTTGGTTTGTTTGGTTCTCACTTAGATCCTACTGTGCTATATTATGATAATCAGAGTTGAATTAAACTCTCGGTTAATCCAGTATTTTATGATATATCTAAACATATTTACATACGGTACCATCATATCATAGATTGTGTGCAGTGGAAGATCATGTTGCTTTCTTACATTCCTATGGAGGATCAGGATGCAGATATTCTGACGAAGGCGCTCACCAAGAGCAAATTTGAATACCATAGAGACAGGATCGGGGTGGCAGATAATCCTTATCTTGTTGAGAGGGAGTGTTGAGATTCAACAAGATGATGAGCTTAGTGAAAAGAGTCGCCTTCACTAAGTGGGCTTGCAGGCTATTTTGGGTGCAAAGTCTATTTTTAGACAATGTCTATTTTTAGACATGTCGATCATATTCTATGAGTTGCAAGATGCTATTTGTGAATGGATGGTCAAGTTGGAAAAATAGATGGACTTCTATTTTTAGACATATTGGGTGGAATCTATTTTTAGATTTCCAGTCTAAAAATATATATGTCGAATATTATTAGCTCTTAATAATATTTGGACTCTAAACATTATATTATTCTCTTGGAGCACTTTAGTTAAGTGCACAGATGTGGCATAGCAGTTGACAGAAGGAATTACGCTATTCCTGAGGGTTTACTGGAGCTAATGCATGGAGACTTTAGTTAGAACTCATGTGACATAGTTTGGTGGAGTTGGAGAAGTAGTTGGTGGAGTTGTATTTAGTTTAACTCAGTTAGACTCAGTTGAGCTAGTTGTACCTAGTCTAACTGAATGATACACTAGTGAGAGTGGTGTGAATTAATTAGTTAATTAATTCACTAAATAATAAATTTTTAATCAATTGAAGAATACATTAGGTAACTACAGTGCATGGTAGTTTCAGTGGAGACCAGTGGAGAGATAGGTGAAAGAGCAAGTGTGACTATCAATTGTGACTATAGTGATGCATTGATTGCATCCAACACTCAATGGAGATTCCAATGAGGATTGCGCAGTGCAAGATTGGTGAGTTTGAGTTCATTCAGATCCATTCTTCAGCAATGACTGCGTAGTAGAGGCAGGCTAGCAGGTGGCAAAGATCGGTGCATGGATTTGCAAGATCGGGCTTGATTAGTGTGTAGCGATTGTATTGTACTGAGAGCTTGATATGATCAGATTTGTATGATGGTTGTTACATGATCTCTATGACATATATTATATACAGATATTTGGGTTTTTCAGCTTCAAGCTTTCCTGTTAAACAACTATGTTCATATGTGTGAATTTTTATTATTTCATGTGTGCATTGCAATATTGATTTAATTTCTGCAAATGATCAAAGGTGGAATAGATTCTGTATTTTGCATGAAGTTAAAATAGTGTGAGATTAGGAGAATCTTGAACATATAACACATAAGTTATAAAATTTATACATCTAAACCTCTTAAGTGGTGGGGACATTTACAAAAAGTGTTTTTCTGAAATAGCTGAACTTTGTCAAACCTATTCTAGAAGCCAGGCTAAAGTAGGTAGGAAGTTGCGTGATAGTCTCCAAGACACTGCACCTAGACACTAGAAACCTGCTTCTACTGCTGTCACTAGGGTAGAACTAGGGAACCTGCTAGAATACTTCAAAACTCACATCTTAAACACCATTGGCAACCAGCTCGACACAATGAAACATAAGAAGAAACAAGAAGACGAAAGGGCTGCTATGGCAATATTTTGCCCCAGATGTAGGTGAAAGCATATGGAAAGAGAGTGTCCCATCAATAGTATTGAGTTTTGTGGAATTTTCACCTTAGAACATGCTACCAGTAAATTCCCATCTCTTCCCGGTCTGCAGGCCATATATAAAGGGAATGCTGAAACAAATGATCCATCGCAAGCAAGTAAAAATCCCTTTTGGAGAGGCCCCAATCAGAACATGTTCCCAGAACCTAGTCCCCAATGATATAGTCAAACTCAACCCCGGAACTTCCATCCAACATATCCTCCTTGGGTTGCTCCTCAAACTCAAAACACTCCATGGAACCAAAAATGGATGGCAAACCCTTATACCAACTCTTATCAACCACAGAGCCAGTTCTATACACCCTACTCGAATATGCCAAGCACCCCAACATATCAACAAGGGTATAACCCTCACACTTATCAAGGGTACAACCCAGCCATGAAATCCTATCAACAAGGTTATAACCCTCACACATATCAACAACCATTGCTGCCATCCCCTCCCTTGCATCAAGTTTTAACTGCACCATCTAACCCATCATCATCTTCGCAGGCACCTCAAAACCCACCTCGCCCTATATTATTTCCTGTGCAACCCATACCTAACCAAAACCACAATAGACCACCTCATCCTGCATAAAACATAAACATCCAGCCTTTCCCTACATACATGATCACTACCATTCCCATGAACGAAATTCAGTTACGATCAGGGAAAACAGTTAATAATGGGAAATCAGTTGTTGTCATAGAGGAGGAGGTCCCATCCAAATCATCCAGAAATCATATGCAAAATGAAAAACAAAAACAAATACAAGAATAACAAGCAAATGAACCACCCTACCCAGAAAGACTCCTTATAAAGAAAGAAGAGACTCCTTTGGAATACAACGTAGAAGATGAATTAAGGAATGTCTGCATTAAAATTCCACTCTTGCAAGCTATTAGAGGCATCCTTATTTACACCAAAATTTTCAAGGATATTTGCATCAAGAAGCCAGGTAGGAAAGGGCATAAGAACCAAAGTGTAAAAATCACGAGCCAAATGTCCACCATGATTTCTGACTTTCCTACGAAGTATCAAGACCCTAGGAATTCCATTGTCACCATTGAAATAAACGGAGTACTTCTGTCAAACACACTTGTAGACTTAGGTGCAGAAATAAATTTCATGACATATGAGAATATGACATATTTGCAGTTACCAGGGCTTGAACCCACCCCAATCATTCTAGAAATGGCAGATAAATACGTCATCAAACCAATAGGAACCCTAGAGGACATAGTGGTCACTATAGCTTCCTGGAAATACCCTATAGATTTTATCGTCATTTCTCAAAAAAACTTGAGACCTGGACATCCTGTAGTTCTGGGACGCCCTTGGTTGGCAACTGTTGATGTCGTCATAGGGTGCAGAAATGGAGAAATGATCATTTCCAATGGTTCCCATAGCCAAGCCTTGTCTATTTTCCCCCCTGCTCAGACAGGTGCTGGAGTACCATTATGGCTCAAGAGCCCCTACGGAGATGAAGATTGTATGTTTCCTTTTTTGACATAGAATAGTCTAGAGGTCTCTAGGAAAAGTTCGATGAACATATCTTGCACCAGTTTTTATCTCATAGTTCTTGTATTGATTATATAATTTCTTTTAATGGTTACCATCATGTTTTCAGTGATGAGTTCTAGGACGCCTGCCATCCAACCATGTTCGCATATTTTTCAGCAGTAGAGGAAAGCCATGAACTCACCACAAAGCCTATGGAAATCACTAAAGGAAGGACCTTACACATCGGTGCAAAATTGACCACGGAACAAAAGCAACAGTTAATGGGTATGATCCATGAGAAATCTGTAGCATTTTCTTGGGATTACTTTGACATGCGAGGCATCCATCCAGACACCTGCATCCACCACATTTACACTAATGAAGAAATGAGACCTGTTCGACATCCACAAAGACGAATGAACCCAGCATTGAAGGATATTGTCAAGGAAGAGCTTCATAAACTCCTAGCTGCAGACTTCATCTATCCCATTTCTGAAAGTATATGGGTGTCACCTTTGGTGTTGGTGCCGAAAAAGAACGACAAGTGGCATATCTGCGTTGACTACAGAGAACTAAACAAGGCCATGTTGCGTGACTACTTTCCCCTGCCCTTCATCGATCAGGTACTCGACACACTCTCAGGTAAGAAATACTTATCTTTCCTAGATGGGTACAGTGGATTTAATCAAATCTAGATAGCTGAAGAAAATCAAGAAAAGACAACATTTACATGCCCTTGGGGCACCTATGCATATCGAGTCCTCCCTTTTGGTCTTTGTCATGCCCCAGCTACGTTTCAAAGAGTTGTACTCGCCATTTTCTCCGATTTGGTCCATGACTGTGTAGAAGTCTATATGGATGATTTCACAGTCTATGGAGATTATTTCGGTCAAGCTTTGGCCAATTTAGAAAAAGTGTTGATTTTTTGTCAAGAAGCAAACTTGGCACTTAGCAGTGATAAATGCAGAATGATGCAAACGAAGGGAATCGTTCTAGGTCATCATGTGTCATTATAAGGAATTAAATTTGATCCAGCAAAGATCTAGGTAATCTCACATATTTGTATTCCTAGTTCGCAAAAAGAGGTAAGAAGTTTCCTGGGCCATGTAGGTTATTATCATCGTTTTATCAAAAAATTTACTAATATTGCAGCACCATTATTTAAGTTATTGACTAAATATGTTGAATTTTTATGGAATGTCAACTGTGAATAGGCCTTTCAGATACTAAAGGATAGATTGTCTACCGCTCCGGTGTTAAGAGGACCAAACTGGTCTCTACCATTTCACATATGTATCGATGCTTCAGACATTGCACTAGGAGAAGTTTTGGGAAAAAGGGAAGATTGCTATCCTTATGTTATCTATTTTATTAGCAAAAACTTTACCCCACTGAATTAAATTATACAGTTACCGAGAAAGAATTGTTAGCAGTTGTGCATGATATCGAGAAACTTAGACATTACATTACCGGTCATGAGACTTTTGTCCATACCAATCATTCTGCCATAAGGTTTTTAATGAATAAACCAATCACTAATGGTAGAATAACTAGATGGCTGATGCTTTTACAAGAATTTAATATTACTATAAACGATAGGCCTGGAAGGGAAAATCTCGCTGCTGACTTTTTGTCTCGTTTCAATATTGGACAGGGAAGCATGACAACTCCAGTACTGGATGAATTTCCAGATGAAGCACTATTTTCCATTTCAGCCATCACTCCTTGGTTTTCCGATGTTGCAAATTATTTAGTGTCAGGGAAATTACCTCAAAGCATGTCTTCCCGAGAAAAACACAACATTGTGCAGCGCAGTGCGAATAACTCTTGGATCGAGGGAGACTTGTTTTAAATAGGACCAAACCTGATCATGAGGTGGTGTGTGCAGGAAGATGAAATGTATGATGTTTTTAGAGCCTCCCACAATGAGCCTTGCAGGGGGGATTTTGCCGACAAACGAACCGCATAAAAGGTTCTTTGCACCGAGTATTACCGGCCCTCACTCTTTAAAGATGCCAAGAAATTTGTCTCCAGTTGTGATGCTTGCCAGCGGATGGGGAGACCAGTTTCCTCTGAAAAAATGCCCCTTTTGCCTCAGATAACCATTGAACCATTTGAGAAATGGGCATTGGATTTTGTAGGGCCCATCTCCCTGATGTCGAAAAAGAAGAAATACATTTTGGTATGCACTGATTATGTCACTAAGTGGGTGGAGGCGAAGGCCTTATTTGCTACCACGGAAAAGGTGGTAGTAGAGTTTCTATTTGAATACACCTTCACGAGATTCGGGGTGCCACAGGAGATTGTCACGAACCAAGGTATGCAATTCACATCAAAATTGGTCAAGGCACTCACTGAGCAATATTAGATAAAACACCGTAAATCTACACCTTACCACCCTCAAGCTAATGGACAAGTGGAATCCACAAACAAGTTTTTGGAGTCTATCCTCATGAAAAATGTTCAACTACACCATAAGGACTGGGCGGACAAGTTATTGGAAGCATTATGGGCTTATAGGATTACCTGGATAAACGTGATGGGACACACCCCGTACGAGCTAGTCTACGGGAAAAAATTACTTTTGCCCATCAAGTTCCAAGTGAATACATTTCGAATGGTCGCCCAATTGGGAATGAATCTAACTAAAGCCCAAGAGCAGAGTTTGATGCAGCTGAATTAGCTCGATGAGATCTGATAGGACGCATATCACAGAACTTTTCTGGTACAAGGTCAAAAATCTTGATGGCACAATAAGTTCATCAAAAAGAAATTCTTTCGTGTAGGCGACTGGGCCCTGTTGTATGACAATAAGTTCAAACACTTCAAGGGTAAGTTTTATACTCATTGGTTGGGACCCTATGAAGTGGTTGAAGTCTTTGATAATGGGTCAGTATGTATTAGAACCATTGATTATGAGTAGAATTCCTTCGTGGTGAACGACCATCGGCTAAAAGTTTATCATAAATCACTCTCACATGATTTTCTTTTGTAGGACATTCAAAAGGATCCAGGACAAGAGTTGGTTCATGGAAATGACCAGCCTCTTGCTGGATCGGTTGATTGATTTTTCTTATATATATATATATATATATATATATATATATATATATATATATATATATTAACCAGTGGACTGTCAATTTCCATATACATCAGTGGTTCTCCCCATAGTCCATGTAGAATAAAGGAGGAATTCGGCAGGAGTGGGTTTATTCCTTTATCCAAGCATGTTGGATTACTTATGGAAAAGGAATAGTTGGAGTCTTCTTTAGATGTCTTTAGACTCTCGAAAAATGAAGCTCTCGAGCACTGAATGATCCAAGCTCGTAAACTTTATGGACCAGTGGAAGTTTAGGGATTCCTTGGGCATAGAATTATTCTTTTCCAGGCCCAAGGAAATAACTATAGAAAAGAAACCTCCCTAGAGTCTTTTATTGGAAACTCAGACTCCCTAAATATGAATGCCCAGAGAAGGAACTACCTTAGGCTCGATAAAACGATAAGGTGGTGGTAGCCTAGGGATCTAATGGGCATTGAATTATTCTTTTCCAGACCCAATAGAATAATTATGGAAAATAAACCCCCCTGGAGCCTTCTTTTAGGACATTTCAAGCTCCCTAAACAGAAATTCCCCAAGCAGTTACCATCCCAGGCTTGGTTAATATCCATGAGATGGTAGGACAGGTTCCAGTGCCACCACACAAAAAATGAGTGGCACTTTGTCAAAGAAATTGGAGGTTCTATGTTCTGTTCTTCACAATAACTAGTTCCATGCTTCAATTACCCTAAATTTGTCATCTTTGTACATGGAAATTCACTACTGGACCAAAATATTCTTTTGGAAATCCATTGTCTAGAAGCTACAACATGATCATGAATATCTTTGGTACCAATCAACTGTGCAGAGGTCTATTTTTAACAGCAATACAATCCTGGAATTGCAGCCTAAGCCTAAAATTCTAATTGATCTGGATATCACTACTTGTTGTAAATTTTACTGTTGAACATGATCATTATTGAAGCAAAAGCTCCAATTCGAACAGCAGACCTACTCCTGTATTGATAAGATATGATGCTACTTCCTTTCCCAATATCATTTAAGTGACAAAGTTATGTGCTTAATCTGCTTAATTTAGTTATAGGTATTTTTAATGATTATTACAAGTGCATGTTGTTTTACCATGTTCCCTATGCCTCTACTCTCATTTATTTTCCTTCCAAACCAATTATAATCCTACATCCCTGCTGCACCCACTTCACCCACCCAATCTGCTACACTTCCAACTACAAATACCACAAGGCCTGATCCTTCCATGACTCATGAAGCTAGACCTTCAAAAAGGCAGCTAGGAAAACGAAGAAGAAAAGCCTTGCCCCCCCCTGAAGAATTAATTGAAAATACCCCAACTCAACAAGGTCACAACTCCAGTTTGAGGAAGATCTCAATACATGCTTGTAAATCTCTAGCTCCCACTTCCGAGACTGTCATAATAGAGAAACCAAAGACCAGAAGTATGGGTAAGTCCCCTTGCACCTCATCCCCGTATTCTGGTACTCCCTCTCCCTCACCTTCTCCTCAATTTCCTTCATCTCCATCATCTTCCCATCAGTTTCAGATACCAGATGATATTGCCCAAGATGTGCATGCTTTTACTCCTACTCTCCCTTCCATAAGCCCAGAACAACAGGGTCCTTTTCCAAAGTATGGGCCACATGCCAGATGAAGGTCATCCCCAACAGTCAACAGTTCCAGCAAAGATATCAGTCCCTGCTGAAGTAGAAAATTTCAAAATTAGAGCAATAAGACTTCAAAAGAAAATCTCTAAGTTGAGGAACAAGGCTCACGGGTATAAAATATTGTTTCAATATGTAATTAAGGTAAATGATTATTTAAGAGAAGAGAACCTCTGGTTATATGTACAGAATGATGAGCTTCGAAGGGAAGATCAAAGGTTGAAATGATGGAAAACGTCTAAAATTCAGTTTGCAGAGAGGACAAGTGCTAAAATATTGGCTACATAGTTCACGAAATGCTTAGCCTCATTCCGGAAAAATTTGGAGAAGTTGGCCCAAGCCATTGATTTTTGACAGGACAGTGATGACTTGGAGGCATGAGGACATGCCTCAGATCAAGTGTGGGGGAGATGTTGAGGCTACTTTTTGTCTATTACTCCTCACCTTTTTGCCTCATTTTCCCCAGTTTTGACATATATCTACTTCCCTTTTTCCTCTCTTTATCCCTAATATGGCCAAACTTCCATCAGTCCTTGTTTAAGGTAAAATGCAGTACAAGTATAATTTTTTTTTCTATTATGTAGCTAGTTTAGGCATTTTTAGTAACTTACTTATTTGTTAACTTACTACTATGGGAAGAATGATGGATTTCTTGCAGGATTTGTTGATTAGATAGTTGACTTGTAGGAAGATTATGTTCCTTCAACCATCTTGTAGTTGATATGCCAGCATAGAAGCTCCAGCTCAAAGCCCCAGCTCAGTAAATTTGATGTTCCTTCCAACACCTCGACAAAGTTAAAGATTTAGGAAGGACCAGCTAGCTACTCTATGTATGGTGGAATTTGGTTGACTAAAATTAGGACCCTTTTTGTTATAGCATCATGTGGTTTGTAATAAAGAACTGATATTGTAAATTTGGGACAGGTTAATGCTGATTTCGTGGATTCCATATCTATGGTTTCCAACGTCCTACCATGTAATGGAAACTGCTACTAATTTTGCAACTTAAGAATGCCTATAAAAGCAGAGACTCGTATTTTGATAGGGAGGCTAATGTATTATGTTTTTCAGCTGTCAATGTAAACTGTGATTTTGTGCTCTAAATAAAAAGTTGAATTAAAATGTTGATGCATTCTTGATTGACTGGGGATTGTCATGGATTTGATGAATCTCTAAACCAAATTGCTATAGGTGTAAGTTACTACTATAATCAACACTTTCTCGGGTGCAGAAAGGGCCCACCACAACTGTTTTAGCCCAATAGAACTAGCTAGAGGTAATTCGTAGACGTCGTTTGATTTAAATTTTTTATTGCAGAGTTAATTATTTTTAAAATCGATTTTTGTCTTGGCTTGATTCACGTTTGCTGAAGTTCCGAAATATCATTGATTTAAATTTATGATTCCAGAGTTAGTTATCTTTTAAATCGATTTGTGTCTTGGCTTGATTCACATTTGCTGTATTTTCCAAGTATTGTTGATTTAAATGTAATATTGCAGAATTCATTATCTTTGGAAATTGATTTGTGTTTTGGTTTGATTCCATTGCTGTAGTACATGAGTATCATTTGACTTAAATGTTGGATGTCAAAGAAGCTATTTTCGAAAATCGATCTTGAGATTTGGGTGATTCGTATTGCTATAGTGCCTTAGTATTAAATCCTCAATTGCATAGCTAGCGTTGTAGAAATCGATCTCAGCATTTGTGGAATGTTGTCGTAGTGGAACAATTGTGTATCTCCAGGCTTGAATTGGGATGTTGTTATGGATGTAAACGAGTTTGAACCCTTCCATATGGACTACATTTCACCCTTCACCTTGACTGCATCATCCTGAATTGAGATTTGCTCAGAAACAGAGCTTGAGTACATATCCCATCAGCCCCTAGATAAACGAATTGATGTGTGAAAGGCAGATCCTGGTTTGTACACATTTAAATTTGATCCTTTTTCTCAATAGCAAGGTTGAAACATGTGTGGCTAGATCGACTCCAGTTAAAATAACATAGATTATATTACAAAGAGATTTGATGATTATTGCTTCTATGTGTGTTGAATAGTCCAGTGCATTGAGTAACCAGTAGATGTGCATAGCTCAGATTGATGGCCACAGCTCAATTGTTATAATAGATGAATGTCATCGCCGAGTAAATTATTTTGTTTGGATCCTTTGCACTTGGTTTGAAGAAGCAGAGTTTCTATTTGCATTTGAGTTCTAGCTTATTACTACTTGAGACCAGCATAGAAGTGTGAAGTTAGACTCATTAGAGAGTGATAGGGATAGATTCATTTGAGATCTTAGCTAGCAAGACACTAGGAGACCAGGGTGTTGATTAGGTAAAAGAGAATAGATGATTCATAGAGTAATTCTGAGCAGAAATTCTTCTCCATTTCCTTGGTATTATTAAATATATGTCTACATTTTTTATTTGTCTTGCATGAGATTAGGGTTTGCAATAGGAAGTTAATTATAAAGACTTACTGGAGCATTTGGGTCAAGTTGAATTAGCAATATTTATTGGTGTAAGTGTGTATTTCCTTAAGGAAAGAGTTTTAATCAGCATTCCTCTTTGGATTGATGTTTGAAATGGTGTGTTAGGGTTTATAGCTTGGTGTAAGTTTCATAATTCCAATCTACAAGAATAACAGTGATGAAATGATTAAACCCTTGCAACCTAATTAGAAAGTAACTATTCGTTGAAGATTGAAACATTCTTGCAAGTTCCAGAGGATGATTATATTATTACCAGTGATAATGCATATGAGCTGGTCAACTGTAAATTTCAAGAATTAAATCCATTTTTGTCTCTGTTTTTATGTCTTGATGCAACATGTGTTGATTGAATTAATAACATTATCCTGTTGCAGAAACTAGAGTGTCATTTGTTGTAGGAGTCTGAGTAACTTCTCCCAAGTATAGCTGGAAGTTTGATAACTGTAATTCATAGCTGATCTCCAGAGAACAGTTGTGCATTTTGATAGCTTGAGTTTATTTCAGTTTGGTTTGCAAAGTAGAGCTGTGAAATTAAAACTTCCAGAAGTAAGTAATACATAAATAAATGGTTTGGCCAAGTATGAAAGATTAATGGCTATCATGACTTAAGTCTATGTGTGAAATTTATATTCAAACCAGTGTGATATTGCACCTTTCCACTTGACCCCAGTATAATGAAATTGCATGGAGTGTTGATATCAGAGATAATTCAAGATACCATTTGTAATTGCAAGTTTACTTTGTGAGTGTGGAATCATTTATAGGTTTACTCAGATTAGATAATTCCTTTCAAGTGTGACCTCTGAATATCAGAATTAGGGTTTTTGAGATTTTTCTGCAAGTAGTGAGTTATTGTTGATTTGGTAATGGTATTGATTTCAGACTTAATGTTGAGATAGATTGAATAAGGATTTCCAGTGTTCAAACTAGAATTTGTTGATTGTTCCTGTTTTCATGAGGAGATGAACTGATTTATTTTTCAAGAGTGTGTGTTTCTAGATATTTTTGTGTGCCTCAATTCTTGAATCAAATAGCATAAGGAATCATGCAAACTTCGAATCTAAAAGTTGAATCCTGAGAGCACAGTACAACTCATGTTTATGAGTTGAGATTGATATATGAATATTGGTGAATCAATTCGACAATTATTTCACACAACACTTTCTACAATTGTTGTCTTCAGCTTTGGCTTTCATATTGAAACCACGCGATTCACTTAGCATGCACACTCTGATGTTGCCCAATCTGAGACCGACTTCCACTTTACATTTCCGCTCTGCAAAAAATACTTCAACACATTCTATGATTCCTTTCCTCAGCGATTTGCCCACTCCATCACTTAATTTCATAGAGAAGATCACATGCACAATAACAGTCAGCTCTCATCATGACTCACAACAAGCTTAACCAAACCACAAGACTCTCTCAAAAACTCATCTCAAGTCTTGGCTCTGATACCAAATGATTCCAGGATACTGGGTAAAATATATCCTAGCATATGAAAAATTCATGTGCTTCCCTCAAAATTAAAGTTCTCCATTAAAACCACAAATATGTTTAATTCAAACAATACATATGAAGGAAAGAGAGCCATACAAATAAAATACTGATATAAATCATAAAAACTCTTTGGCCAAATATTACAATGGGTGGCCTCTTGGCTCTTGACCCTTAAAACCATTTCTCTTACTCTCTCTGTATTCCGCACTTCCTCACTTCATCGCTTGTTTTTTCTCACCCTCACAAGCTACATATTTATACATAAATATAATTTATTCCATTCCATAATTTCCTCCACACAAATCTCAACTTAAAATATAAATTAGATATATATATTTTTTTTACTCAACTAAGTCTCGTTTATGGAATTCCTAATCCCTAGATAATCTACCTAATTCAACTCCACTCATATCCTTAATTATTTAAGGAATATTTACAATAATCCTCACATTTATATTTTCTCTCCTAATTTATTAAAAATGATCAAATTAATTAATAAAATAATTAAAAATCATCAATGCCCTAATTACGTAATTGAATAATGAAAATTTAGCTTTGATACTCCCGCATCACTAACATGTTGAGATAGTTGATATGTACTTAAGTGCAAGTAGGTTATAGTTGTATTATTAATTATTTGATTATCACATGGTTGTTAGTCTTCATAGAGACTAGTTTTTGTTAATAGATATTATGTCTTGATATTTGGAACATGAGATTGACATGTGTGAATATTTACAAGGTAACATGCTTGCTATTAGCATGACAAGGTACAATAACTAGTATATTGTTATATTTAATTATGCGCTAAAATTTATGTGTTTATGGCAGTATGATGCAGGGGATTGCATGGAAAAAGAGACTACCATGAAATATTTGAAAAATGATCAGGTTGAGATTTCCCTAGGAAGCCATGAGGATTGAGTCTTTGTGTTTGTTGAGATTTTTTTGCTTTTGGTATTTTGTGATTCGTTTGTGCTTGATTTGTAGCTTATTTATGTCTGGTGCATAACTATGCCACTTTGGTTACAGTGTCATATTGTTATTGGTTTTCATGGTTTCCTTCTTGTTGTTTCTTGTCATAGTTCTTGTATTTTATGCTTTAAGTCTCTAGAATTGGTTGGGAAAGAGAAATTTGATGGAGCTCTGGAAGAGCCAAATGAAACCTAGAAGGTAATGAAAGACTTTGATGAAGCTTGGTGCACGAGTAAGTGTAGCAGAAGGTAAGAATATAGCAGTCGATTGGACTATTTGGATCCATTGTGGTAAATGGATGGTGGAAATACAGGCATGAGAAAGGAAACCGAAAAGATAAATTAAATGGATTTGAGTTGTTAGATGCCTTAGCTATGTTTGGGACTATTTTTCTCAACGTTGCAAATGTTGTGCACAAATAAAGGAAGTTCTCTTAACCTAGACCTTATGATATCTAGATATTGTGTTGTGATCATGATTATGTTGAATTTTATATATGTATACATGTATGTGTGTATGTATGTCATGTCTGATTGGTTCATCATGAATCATGATTGTTTAATGCTCATCTTTATATATGTGTGTGTGCATGCATGGCGTTGTCTAACATGATGATGATTCTTTTATGCTAAAGATTATATATGTATCTAGTCACTCTCAGACAGGGTTTTCAAGGATCTTCCTTATGGAGGAATGATTACTTATGTAGGTGAATGACATGAATAGGTTTGTGGCTATGAGGAATCAAGTGGGAAGAGGAAACCTAACAGATCTGCAAGGTCAGTATCACATGGATATGAGTTGATATTATATGCTTGCATTATGCCTATGTGTATGTTATGGATAGGTAATGCTGAGGGGTACATAATTAAAGTGAATGTGGTTTTCTCTGTGGCATGCTAGGATAGGCATGGATAGTGGAAAGACACTAGAAGCAAGGTTTCTTGTAGGGTCAGTGCGTATTCTAGGGATGTGAAATACTATTGTTTTGTATATGTTGTGCATGTTGTATATTCAACGATTGTACCTATGGTGATGTGTACATGTAACATATGTAGTTTTTTGTATATATAATGTTGTATATCTATTGTATATATGGTGTTGTGTGTATATTGCATATGTAGTGCTAGGTATATATGGTGTTATGTACATGTTGGATATGCAGTGTTGTGTACATATTGTACTATGCGCATGTTGGATATGCCGTGTTATGTGCATATGGTGTTGTGTGCATGTTGGATATGCATTGTTGTGTACGTATGGTGCTATTTACATGTTTTATATGTACTGTTATGTACATATGGTGTTGTGTGTGTGTTGTACATATGGTTCTATGTACATATGGTGTTGTCTGAATGTGGTGTTGTGTACATGTTGTACATGTGGTGTTGTGTACAAGTGGTTTTGGGTACATGTCGTGCATGTGGTGTTGTGTACATTTGGTGTCGTGTACATGTCATGCATGTGGTTTTCTGTACACATGGTATTGTGTACACATTGTACAGGTGATGCAGTGTACATTTGGCTTTGTGTACACGTTGTGTAGGTGGTGTTGTGTGCATGTGATGTTGTGCACACGTTGTGCAGGTAGTATTGTGTACAGGTGGTACTGTGTACATGTTATGCATATGGTACTGGTATACATGTGGTATTGTGTGCATGTTGTACATGTTGTGTTGCAGGCAAGCGACACTATATATGTGCATGGTGTAGTCGTGGTATCGTGACGTGTATTTTTTTTCTTGTAATTTCTATATGTATATATATATGTATTTTGTTGTATTGTACACCGGGTGTAGGTGTATGTGTTGTATGTTGGTGTAGGAATATGTATTTTTTTGTATTATACACTAGGTGTAGGTCTATGTGTATGTACATGTATTGTGTTGTACATTGGGTGTAGGTATAGGTATTGTGTTGTTTTTTACACCAAGTGTGGGTGTATGTATTGTGTGGTTTTGTAATATTTATGTGGATGTACGTGTTGTATATTGTGTTTTTGTGTACGTGAGTAAAGAGAAGCAAGGGAATTAGGTGCTTGTCATGTGTGGAAACCAATTTGGTGTGTGTATAGAAAGAAAAAAGGCAGAAGTAAGTATTGATGAAGGATAAGTATCGGTATTTTATTTTAGTTTTATTATGCATATGATCTACGATTCTGACTTATAATGGTTGCATGTGATTTATGATTATGGTTTATAATGATTTTATGTGATTCGTGATTTTGATTTATGAGGGTTCTCCTTTGAGCTAATAAGATGTGATATGTTTATACATGATGATTGATCAAACAACTAGTTTAACTTGTTTTTATAGGAAGTAAATAGGATTGCAAGTGTACCTTAGTGATGAGCTACCAATGAGATATGATTTGAAGTTATTTGAATTTATTTTGAATCTAATGGAAATTATGTACTTGGTATAGGAAGCATGTAATTCCCTATTTGGGTGGTTGAAACTGACTGCAAGAACTAGCAGCCTCAAAAAAAGGAATTGGAACTGTTATCCCCCTAATTTTCTCTCATTTTATCATTTTCCCCTTCCTAAATCATAACCATTTACCTTTGTTTCACCTCTTTTATGCACCCTCATCTTGCACCAGTCCAAGCACGGTGACATATTTCATATAAACATTTATTCTTCATGTTTTAATTCAATTTAGCATTAATTAAATATTTATTACATGATTTCTTACTTTTAAATCACTTTTTTAACTTATCGATATCTCCAATGGTTATTTGACAGTTAGAGTGCTTACCGTGACCATTGATCTTAGTGTAGGATCGGATCTTACACCATTGCTAGCACAACAATTCTTCGCAGCAGATCCGGACCTCCTTGATCATCGCCTTGCCTTGAGCAGCCTAAGCCATGATAGCGTGATTGATCCAAAGGTAGCCAAGACTGAATCCATGAAGGGAAAAAATCTGGAGATTAACTATGGCCGGTTTTGTTAGCTGCCTAATTTTGAAGGTCGAATGCCAAATTCTTCGATGGTTATGTAATCAGTTGAAAGATATATTTCAGCCTTTGGCCAACAGATCTATATAATTTAAAATTTAAATAGGACTTAAGGGTGGAGTTTTTAAGCAGAGTTTTTAGAGCAAAGTTCGGTAGGCGGTAACATGTTTTTTTTTTATCGCCCGAATCTGGGCTAGACATTGTATTAACGCATGTATTCGCCTCAATGAATTAATAAAAGGGAGCTCCGCCTCATGTTTTAGAAATTATGTTTCTATCTTTAAGCTGATGAATTGACTAATTTACTGAGCAGTGTTTCAACTTAAAAGGGAAACGCGCTAGTTGGCTAGGGCCCAACCAACCCAGCATGTTTACCCCATTTTTTGTTTTGTGTAATTTGTGTTTATATTGTCAAAGTGTGATTTAACATTCAGCAGATGTATTCCTATCTAAGTGAAAATGGATTCATTGTGTGAAGTAGATACATTTTCTTTCTTTGCAATTTACTTCCTACACTTGATTTCAGATTGGTTTTCATCCGCCTGGTACAAGCAGGAGAAACAAACCTGAACCAGTGCACGTTGGTGTGATATTTCCTTTTCCTGCAATTCTATTTAATTGGTTTTTGCGCCTGGTCCAAGAAGGAGAAATGAACCTGCACCAGTGCATGTTGGTGTGATGCAGCAAGCTTTCTTAGTCTACTTTCTGCAATCTTCTTTCTTTCTTTAAATGCTTATGATAGGATAAATGATTGTTTCTTTATTTCTTCATTTTTTAATATCAGAAACATTCACTTTTATGTGTGCAATTTGATTCGATAGTAAACTAGCACTTGCAATAGTTCAACACTCATTTTAAGGTTTAAATGTTAAGTGAAGGAAGCACTGATCTGGTGCAAGAACCAATTTCTTGCCACAATATCTGAGCGATCTGAACCTTGAAAAGTTCGAGCCCTTGCATGAAGTAAAAATCCTTTAGTAAAGACACTATTTATACCTTCTACATAAATATTTGATCTTGCACTAGTGCAGGACATATTAATGCAAGAAGGAAATCTATAAAGAAGTAGGTTTAAGGGCCCATCTTACGAGACTACTAAAGTGTCTCTACTAAAGGAAAACACACACTAAGTAGATTAAACAACCGTTAGTGGGAGTGATTGCCTTTTATCTTTAATTCTCTCTTGCAAATGCATACTTCCTCGTTCCAGTCTTAGATTATTTTTTATGGTTCAAGTTGCATTTTTCTCTTTTGATTTGATTCTGTAATCTTTCCTTTAAAGAAAATAGGAATTTATATTAGGAATATTCATACCATCTCTGGCATTTCCTATGCTTCATCTCTAAGTTTAAGAATCCCCTGGGTTGACAAATTTGACAAATTAAGTGTTGAGGAGTTGCTTAAGTGTAATTCCGGCACCCAACATTTTGGCGTCGTTGTCGGGGAGGCGATTTGATTTTGTAAGAATTTTCTGATTATATAATAGAGGTAATTTTTCTTTATTTTTGCAGTTTTTTTTCTTTGAAGGAATTTTACTGGTGTTAATCGATTTCTGACAGCATATTTTAGAAGTTGTTTGTTATTTTTCTTTTTTTCTTTCCTTTTGAAATGAATGCCTAGGAAAGGTAAGGGTTTGAAGCCCACTAAGGGTCGAAAGAATTCTAAAAACAATTTTCATATTGGGTCTCCTTCTGTAAGCAAGAAGCCCCACTAGAAAATTTGGCAGAATTTCCGACAGCCAATTCGTCGCTATTCCGACACATAGTCGTCGCAAGAGCAATAGTTCAAGGGCGGGAAAAACGTGGTTTGCCATACCGTCGCAGTTCCGACGCACTTAAAAAGTGTTGCACTATCGACACTTTTTTCGTCGCTTCGAAACAAGCGTCGCTCTTCTGACGTTTTCCAAAACGTCGCGCTTCCGATGTTTGTAAACTGTCGCACTTCCGACGAACTGTGGTCCGAAATTTTGAACGTCGCTCTTCCGACGTTTGTAAACTGTCGCAATTCTGACGAAATGTGGTCCGACGTTTTGAACGTCGCTCTTCTGACGTTTGTAAAATGTCGCAATTCCGACGAAATGTGGTCTGATGTTTTGAACGTCGCTCGTCGAACGTTTTTATACTGTCGCTCTTCCAACATTTTTAAGTTGTCGCAATTCCGACACTTACAAGGCGTCGGTATACCGACGGCGGGTTCAATTTAAAAAAAAAAATGAAACTTTAAAAGAGGAAAAACGTTGTTTTGAATATATTATATGAAGTAAAATAGTCCATGAAGTCATTACATTTTCACATCTGAATATTGGAACCCAAATATCCATCTAGAAAAGTGGAATTCCCACCCCAGACAATGATAGAAAAATACCCCATGTCACATACAGGGACATGATATAAAACCCAGTAACGGTCCACATGGAGATTATCGACAATCTAAGAAAGCATCCAAATATGCCCGAGGCATCTATAAGAAAGTGAAATAGCAGTATGTAGAATAGTAAAGCAACAGATAGAGTACCAACATCCATTGTTCCAAATACAAATTAAAGTACCCAAAATCCTTGAACAGAGAAAAGCACTAATCATGTGAGGAGTGTGATATGTCCAAAATATAAAAATACCATCAGACCATATCAATAAACCAGCATCGCTAGTTTTGAAGGCAGAGTGATAAACATTAATCATTTTTTTTTCACAAGAGAAAAAATGATGTTTTGAATATATTATATGAAGTAAAACAGTCCATGAAGTCATTACATTTTCACATGTGAAGATTGGAACCCAAATATCCATCCAGAAAAGTGGAAGTCCCACCCCAGACAATGATAGAAAAATACCCCATGTCACATACAGGGACTTGATATAAAACCCAGTAACGATCCACATGGAGATTATAGACAAATCTGAGAAAGCATCCAAATATTCCCGAGGCATCTATAAGAAAGTGAAATAGCAGTATGTAGAATAGTAAAACAACAGATAGAGTACCAACGTCCATTGTTCCAAATACAAATTAAAGTACCCAAAATCCTTGAACAGAGAAAAAAGCTAATCATGTGAGGAGCGTGATATGTCCAAAATATAAAAATACCATCAGACCATATCAATAAACCAGCAACATAGACTAACATCGCTAGTTTTGAAGGCACAGTGATAAACATTAATCATTTTTTTTCACAAGAGAAAAAACGATGTTTTGAATATATTGTATGAAGTAAAGCGGTCCATGAAGTCATTACATTTTCACATCTGAATATTGGAACCCAAATATCCATCCAGAAAAGTGGAAGTCCCACCCCATACAGTGATAGAAAAATACCCCATGTCACATACAGGGACTTGATATAAAACCCAGTAACGGTCCACATGGAGATTATCGACAATCTGAGAAAGCATCCAAATATGCCCGAGGCATCTATAAGAAAGTGAAATAGCAGTATGTAGAAAAGTAAAGCAACAGATAGAGTACCGACGTTCATTGTTCCAAATACAAATTAAAGTACCCAAAATCCTGCAACAGAGAAAAACGCTAATCATGTGAGGAGTGTGATATGTCCAAAATATAAAAAGACCATCAGACCATATCAATAAACCACCAACATAGACCAGCATCGCTAGTTTTGAAGGCAGAGTGATAAACATTAATCATTTTTTTTTCACAAGAGAAAAAACGTTGTTTTGAATATATTATATGAAGTAAAACAGTTCATGAAGTCATTACATTTTCACATCTGAAGATTGGAACCCAAATATCCATCCAGAAAAGTGGAAGTCCCACCCCAGACAATGATAGAAAAATACCCCATGTCACATACAGGGACATGATATAAAACCCAGTAACGGTCTACATGGAGATTATTGACAATCTAAGAAAGAATCCAAATATGCCCGAGGCATCTATAAGAAAGTGAAATAGCAGTATGTAGAATAGTAAAGCAACAGATAGAGTACCAATGTCCATTGTTCCTGCAAATACAAATTAAAGTACCCAAAATCCTTGAACAGAGAAAAACGCTAATCATGTGAGGAGTGTGATATGTCCAAAATATAAAAAGACCATCAGACCATATCAATAAACCAGCATCGCTAGTTTTGAAGGTAGAGTGATAAACATTAATCATTTTTTTTTCACAAGAGAAAAACCGATGTTTTGAATATATTATATGAATTAAAATCGTCCATGAAAATAGTATCATAAAGCGGATATAGGAAATGTGCAGAGACATGTACTATTGATATACGCCTCACAAAAAAACATTTCCCAAACTCATGGCAAATTTTTCATCAAAAAATCAAAAAATTAAGAAGACTACCCTCATACGGGGAAACCAGTCTTGAACGTTTACAGAATTCAAAAATATTACAGAGGTCCAGCACAGTAATATAATCTAAAAGCAGCCCAATTAATTGGGCCGCGAAGCAAGAAAAATAAATTAACCAAACTACTCCTCTGGTGGTTCCTCCATGATTCGGCACCATCCTTCGGAAGGTCTAGGATCGCTAGGTGCTACCTCCACATTCATACCACGGCTCCCCTCCTGAAGGCTCGAATGCTGGCTAGCTTTTTCTGAGCTCAGACCCGCCGGACGGGTGCATTCTTCCTCCGTTTGTGCCTCCTCGTGGAAAACCACAGTGACTGAAGTTGTGATTCATGGGCAGTTGAGAGAGAAATTAAAGGAAAATTGTGCAGTGCGCATCATGGGAGAAGGTGAACTAGCGGTGGGGAAACGAGGAGCAGGGGAATCCATACGGTGGCTAGATCCTACAACCCGACCCCGCCCACTCCTAGTATATGGATAGCGACCTGCGTAATAATCACTGGACTAGCTGGAAGAAGACTCGGTTGAGGGGCTGGAGGGACCGCGCAGAGGTTGACCTCTAGTGATCCCCCAGCGGCAACGCATCCTTTGACGCAGGCGAGGCATGGGTGTAGTCTCAGTAGTGGGCACAAGAGGAGACGGAGAAGAATAATTCCAAGAAACAGAGGAAGACAGACACAGACGAGGCCAAGAGAAATGCATATATGTAGCAAGGTCTAAGCACCAGTTCAGCTGGCCACTTCTCCTTCTCGTCACAGTGAGCAGGCAGTGTAACCTAGCAACCGGCTCGTCTAAAAAACCATAGCGAAACGCCATTTTATCGACCCGACTGCAATGCAATCGAAGGACGCCCGTCATAATTAATCTCTGATCATTAATGAGAGCCGAAGGCCGGATCATATTGGAGCATGCGAAATCGCTAACAGGAGTGGAGGTCTGATCTTGAACAGTGTTAAAACTTAATTAATACAGATTTGATGTGAAAACCTTGGAACTTAATTGAACAGCGTTAAAAATTAATGCAATTGATATGAAATCAGCACATCCATGTCCCATCGCCTTAAACGCCATCGAATGCACCAGTAGCCGGGAGCAGGGAAATTTTTTATTGAGGACACGTGGCAAAAATTGATTGGAGCAGATCTTTGTTTGGGCCGCTCGCGTAGTGGAAATCTGGACCCGAAAAAGATTAGGGCGAATTTGATAAGAAATTCGCGTCACAACTATCCCTTCGTATGCCAGCCCAACTTCGGACCCGAAAAATATTAGGGCGGAATTCATTTGGTTTTTGCGTCACAAAATTGGCCGACGTCAGCAGGCTATTTTGGAACGCGAATTTGGTTTGAATTATGGTTTATCGCCATTTGAAGTCCGGAGGGCTCGACTTAAGAACACTTTTGTTTGATCCCATATTATAAAATTTGTGTTGGTTTTCTTTGACAATACACATATTTATAATAAATCATGGGAATATCACACTAAACATGTGGAAAAGTTATATAAATTATTGAGAACAATCATTTTTATGTTAAAATATCCAAATGTGCTTTTGGGAAATAAGAATTCGAGTATTTGGTTCATATTGTTTTAAAGGAAGGAGTGAAGTTGGAGCCTTTAAAGATGCAAGCTATTACAAAATGACCTATTCCTAAGAAAATCAAGGTTCTTATAAGATTTTTTAGACTTACATGATATTATTGATAATTTGTTAAGAATTATGCATGCATTTCAAGTCCACTCACATATCTCTTGAAGAAAATATCATTTATATGGAATGATGAGGCTACTTTGGCATTCTCTCTTTTAATGGATGCCATGTCTTCTATACCAACATCGGTTGCACCTACTTTTGGTAAAACATTCATAGTAGAGTGTGAGGCACTAGGACAAGGAATTTACGTAACATTAACACAATAAGGGATATCATTGGCTTTTAAAAGCAAGGAATTCAAAGAAAATATTTGGTGAAATCTACGTATGAAAAACAAATGGAAGCAATATTACATGCAATAAAAAATGGGGATAGTATATCATTGGGAGGTACTTTAAAGTCAAAATATACCATGATAGAATAAAGTATTTTTTGAAGCTATGGATTTCATTGGAAGATTAACAAAAATGAGGAGAAAAAATGCAAAGTTTTAATTTTGAGATAATCTGCAAAAAGGGTAAGGAAAATTTAGTACATGATTCTCTTTCTAAAATAGAAGAGGCCTCAAATTTATATCCAATTACATTTTCTATTCCTAGGTGGCTAGAAGAAGCTTGCCATAATGGAAAAATGACAATAGTACTAAACAAAAACTAAAATTTATAAAAGACGGGATGAACTCTATGGAGCATTGGGAGTGAAAGAGAGATATACTTTGGTGAAAATGTAGAATATTTTTATGCATGCAAGCATATTTGAATAAACAAATATTAAGGGAGTCCCATGTCTCTCTGATGGTAGGATGCAGGGTTCCTTAAAACATCTCAAAGGATCAAAAAATATATTTTGGAAGGAATGAAGAAAGATATTCAAAATTTTGTAAGAGAAGGTCAGGTTTGCATAATAAATAAAAGAGAGATAGTAAAATCTCTAGGGTTACTTCAACCATTCCACATACATATTCAAAGACTAGAAGATATATCAATAGACTTTATTACAGGGTTACTGAAATATAAAGGTAAGTATTACATTTTTGTGGTCATTTATGTAGACAAATTTTGTAGATTTTTTTGGTAGAGCTCAAAGTACATAAAGAATAAGCCAAGTGGCAGAAGTGTCCGTGAAAGAAATTCATAGTCTTCATGGTTTTCCTAAAGTAATAGTAACAAGAAACTTTTGGAAATAATTATTTAATATGAGTGGAGAAACACTAGCCGCCATGAGTTCTACATATCAAACACAATCAAATGGTCAAACAAAAATAGTTAACAAATGTTTTTAAGGTTATCTACAATGTTACTCTTTATAAAAGAAATCTTAACGTATGAAGTGGGTTCGTCAAGGAAGAATGGTAATATGATACTACCTATTAGACATCTACTAAAATTTCCCCATTTAAGGCCCTTTATGGATATCCAACTCCTAGTATCTCATACTTTTTGCAAGATAAGTCCAAAGTATAGGAAACATAGTCACATATGGACAATACTAAAGAAACTTTGAAAATTATTATGGAAAAACTTCAAATGACATGAAACATGATAAAACAACAAGGGGAACAACATTGAAGTGAAAGATAATTTGAGGAGGGTAATTGGGTATTTTTTAGATTATAGCATTATAAGTAATCTTCATTCAAGAAAAAGAAGAATAAAGAATTAGCTCAAAAATTTTATGGCCCTAAATAATTATTCATAGGATTGCACAAGTGGTATAGAAGTTATATTTTCCTTCTTCTTGCATTCATAAGGTTTCTCATGTATCTTGCCTAAAAAAGGTTTTGGGAAAAAATATGCCAATGTAAATAGAACTTCCAAAATTAGATGAAGAATGAAAGTTGATTCTTGAACCACAAAAAGTTATAGATAAACATTCTATATCTCTTTGACATATAACCATTATGAAGTGCCTAATCAAGTGGAAGAATATTCCTCTAGAAAAAGTTACATGGTAAAATGATCAATTTGCGATGAAATACCCATGGCTAAAGGGTTTGTTTGAAGTTTTGACAAAGGTTTTGTTATATGTTTTGTATAATGCACAGCATAATAGTTTTATTGTTTTTTAAGGTCCCACACAGTGATCAAATTTGAAGGGCAGGTTCGAATTTCAATTAGAAGGGCATATATCTATGTCGCCCTTCCATAATGAAAAGCTTTAAAAAAAAAAAATCAATTGACCACAATAAATTATTTTTACATTTCATTTTCAGAAAGACAAAACCATCAATCTTTATATTAATAAAAGACTGTTACATATACAACAATGAAGAAGGCTCCATCTTTCATTGCTTAAATATCTCATTGGAAATGTCAACATAAGTCCTGAAGACACTATTATAAGAATTTGGATACATACCACCGGGATATAGGAGACTCTTATGTGTCAGATTGTGTAATGCAATTTTGACTTTGTCTCACAAGGAGCAGAAGGATGGAGGTCTTGATTTTTCTTATAGAACTTTTTTATTATTATTTGAAACGTTGTTTATAGATATGAAGAAAAAAATGAAATTATGAGCATGGTGGACAATTAGTTAAGCTCATGATGCCAAACCATGATGATGTAAGTTTGGAATTTAACATTTTTACATGTTAAAGACAAATAGTCAAAATCACTGAAAAATTAGTATGCCATAATTAATAATCATTCCCTGTTCACTTTTGTTAATAGGTTTATGTCACATGATGATCTCTCTTCTCTGGAATTTACTTGTATTGAAGATCACTATTCTAGGAATAAGGAGTTATTTTCTCCAAAAATAACCCTAGCCAAACATTGACAATGCATCAAGGATATGTTTCTATGCTTCATAAGTACATATGTTCTACTTCTAAATCATGTCTTGGAAGTGGTTTTTTTGCTGGAAATTATTCACCAGTTGGGTTCATACCAAAGTCTTTTCTCATTTTCAGCATCCAATACATGAAAAAATTAATGGTTTAAAACAACATAAATATTTGAAATTTTGCAAGAATTGTCTAGCACACTTTGAATATGAATTTTGAAGTCAAGTGCATGATGCTCTATAGGATCAAGTGTCATTTTGAATACCAAATGTTTCACAAGAAACTTCTCAACATGCTACCCTGCAGTAAGGATTAAATGACAATATTGCATCAACTATTTCCATAATAAAAGTTCACCTCGGCCATAAGACTAAACAACTACAAATGTTGTAGATCTAACAAGACCACACAATAAAATGTATTCCACAAGGCCAATACTGTATGAAAAATGAAAAGGAGTTTGCAGCCAAAAATACCTTAGGCAACTAATTCAATTAGATACACCAAACCATCAGCAAAAAGGAAAACCAGCCTACTCAAAAGGCAAGAATTTACCTCCTTTGACAAAATTTTGTGTTCCGAAACAAGGGCCTTTATTGTCTTGTCAATGCCCCTAGTAATTTGAATGGGGTTTGCACCTGCTGCAACAACCTAAACAAAAAGGTTTCATTTCAAATTATTTTCCACAAATTTAAGATAAAACCATTGTCAGTTTTGTATTTCCTAACAAGCTCATAAATTTTGACAAAAGAACCAAAAATTTTTAATACCTGATAGCAATTTTTTCACTCAAAAACTATCTTAGACTCAATAAGCCCAACCCAAAACTAAAAAAACAAACACCATAAGACCCTACAAAAATGAATATATGATCTTAATCCAGTACTATCGACAAAAAGTTACCTTTACACCCTCACTTATTAAACCCTGTGCTATTGAATTTTAACTTCAACTGCTGCAGCAGAAGGATGGATGCAGCAGCAAAATTTCTTTTTGGAGGTTGCTTGCACGCCATCCAGAAATTTAATTCAGCATTTAAAATTCCTGCAAGTTTTTTTTGTAGACGGCCGCAGCCATATTTCTGTACAGGATTTTATTTAAACACAACAACCAGCATTAACGCAATGCACCAACTAGAAATTAAACAAACAGAAATTTTACCCGCCAGTTTTGTAAATTCAAAAGGAGGACACGTGGAGCATTAATATTGGATCGCATGAAATTGAAGGGAATCTGAAAACCTGAAAACCGGACCCGAATTTTTTATAAGGCACATTGGATTGAGAATTCGCGTTACAAATTAGGCAGACGTTAGCATCCCATTTTGGAACACGAATTTGGTTTGAAATTCAATCTATTCGGACTTTTGAAGTTCGACGGAAAGGGTTCTTTAATGTTTTGATAGTTTAATTTTATGTATGCTTTAATATATACATATGTTTTAAACATATGTTATATATATATCATACATATATATATATATATATATATATATATATATATATATATATATATATATATATATATATATATATATATATATATATATATATATATATCATATGCGAAATGAAAGGTGGGCCATAGAATTTAGTTTTAATTTTATTATTTTAAAAAGAGGGTTTATTATAATATGTTTTATATGTTACGGCATATAAAAATAAAAAGGACAAAAAATCTTGGTAGTTTTTTTTATAGACAGTAGGTAAATTTTTTATTACACAGCAGTGTGTAAAAAGTGAAAGACTGAGTGTAACTTTTTAAGTGTGTATGCACAGAAGTGCGAAAGTGAAAAACACAACAGAGTGTTTTAGAGACAGAGTATGTTTGTTTTGAATAGACAGTGAGTTGGTTTTATGCACTGCATTTTGTAGCAGTCATAATTTTATAATCCCTCTCAGTGAGGAAGAAGTGTAATAGTTTTTTATTGAGTTATTGAAGGGAATAGAAGTTTGTTTTCAAAGTATTGAAACTCTGTCTCCTGTCAAAGAAATTTTTATTTTCTCTGTGTTAGAGGAAGGGAGATTTATTCTCCATTCATTGTTCTGGAATTTTTCAATATTCCAACATGTGCAAGAACAACGGATGTTGTGGTTCCATCCCCAGCTAAATCATTTGTCTTTGCCGCAGCTTGCCTTACCAACTTGGCCCCAATATTTTCAACTGGGTCCTCTAATTCAACCAATAAAAAGGCCAAAACCATAGCATTGAGATACATTTCATTACACTCTCAATAACAATAAAATTTGACTCAGCCATAACCCTTTCCTTTTATTGTTGTGAAAAGCTTTATGCATTACTCTAATGTGGCTAGTCCATAGGCCAAGTAGACCACCGGGTAACAAATATGTTTCCTTTCACCTTTGAGTTTTCAAATTATGCCTACCAAATCTAAGACATTTAAGAGGGGGAACTAATACAACGTTAAAAAGAAAACCAGAGCACACATCTACAAATTACCTCCTTAGCTACCGTCACACCATCATTAACTATTTTCGGAGAACCATGCTTGCTCTCCAAGACAACATTTTTCCCTTCGCCCCAAGGGTGACTCCAACAAGATCAGCAAGTTTGTTCACACCGCCTGCAAGACAAATTGACAATGCTTTCAGTAAGTGTGCAATTGAATGCCAGACCATATGCCAAAACAACCCTCTATGAAAAATTAAAATAACACATTAAAATCGAATATAAGTGGACAAGGAAAGATCCACCGCAGTGAAGTTTCACGTGCAGGTGACCTTCCTTTAAACATAATTTTTTCTCTGACCTGCAATTTTTTTGTCACTGAGCCATCCTTCTTGAAGTACAACTCCTTTTCCATAGCTCTTGTATTAACTACCTTCTCTATGTCTCGTAATCTCAGATTCCCTCTTCTTCTTGAGCTATTAAAGGAAATGGGTGAAAAAACTGAAAGAGAAGACAATTGTCTACCATAATTATCAAACATTGCACCTAACTTCTTCCCCTTTCCATTGTTACCCAATGAGGTAGATGTGGAAATTTTTGTCATACTGCCCAAAGCAGAGGCCATCTTCTCTTATGCTGAATATATAATTACAAGATCTTCATATTAGTATGAACCTTAAAAAACATGACTCCCATTGCTAAAAACCACTTTTAAGTTGTAACAGGCAAACTAAACAACTATCACAACTTTTGGAAAATTCTGGAGCATTAAGAGAGAAAAAACCAAAGAGAAATACAACCACAATCCTCATTTTAATGAGACCAGACTATATATTTTCATTAAGATAATAGAAAGAAATCATGACTATATTAAGGCCAGCACAAAACAATCTTTAACTAGTGTCTCTCGCGGCCTTCAGGTTGCCATGCTAGAGGTTGCATATTTTTAATTTAAATTCTTGACCTCTCGTGCCCATATATGAATGCATCTAATGGGATATCTACATCAAATTCTCCTTTATATCCCCAAAAAAAAATTCCCTACTACAAGAGCACCAGTATTGATGGATCACCCCACAACATCCCACCCACTAGAAACGGTGAAAAAGGAAACCCGAGAAAAATTCTGAAATATCTTAAGATGACTATATGGGTGGTTCTTATGAATCAACCAACCATTCAGAACATTCTCATCAATCCAAACCATGAGTATTATGTGACGATATTCAAGCAGGCACTGAATCGGATTTCTGAAGCTATGTTAGAGAAACCCTAAACTCTCACTGAAAATAGGTGAAATGTGGCACCACTTAGAGATTGACATGTGCCAATTGGTACAAGTGGTAGACAATTGGCATGCTCAAACAACAAGGTGATGCAGGAATGACATGAGGGAGAAAATATCAGAAAAGCCCCAAATCTGGAGAACTAAAGCTCATCACCAACCCGAGATTGACAACTTTACATGATGTAACCTATGAAATCATAAATGGAGAAATCATAGTAAAAATAAAGTAACCTATGTAACAATAAAGTCGGATTCATCCTGGGAGTGGTAATGGGAGAAATCATAGTGAACAACAGGAAACATGCAGAGTTGCTTACAATAAAATAGATGAAAAAACACATACAAAAAACCTAGATAATAATCATGAACAAGCTTAATATTGAATTATGAATTGTAAAGGAACTTACAAAATGTGACATTACGAACCTGGTCAAGTGCACAAGCAAAAATATCCTGGACATGACCCTGGTTGACAAGTTGTATTGCTCATGATGCAAGAGGATTTGTACCTGCACTACCAAGTCATTCAAAATCCATACAATAAATACAAGTAATTGATGTAGTATTTTTTACTCTAAGATGCATTCTTATGATAATGTTAGAAGATATGTTGAAAATGTCAAAAAATACCTAAATAAGCTCCTCTTCATTTCAAGAACAATTTATTGGAGTCGCATGAACTTGGAACAAGCCTCCCACGATCTGAAAGAGTAGCAACTAAGTCAACAGTGACTTTTTTGTTGCTACGCTGGATCAAGGGAGGTTTGCTCCAAGATTAAATCGCTCCAATAAATTATTCTCTACTAAACATGGCCAACCACGTGAAGGTGGAAGCTCTTATGGCCCCTCCCCCCCCCCCCTCACATCACTCTCAATTCCCCAATACCCAATCTATATTTCATTTTTTACTTTCATGAGCATTAAAAAAAATATTCAATAACTAATAAAAACAATTCAACAAAAAGTACGCAAGGAAACATTGCAATTACTGCTTGACATAAAAATAGTATGATAAATGAGTTTTTTATATAACGCAAAAAACGTTCCAAGTATGGTAACGTTTGTCTTATAATAATACAATATTTTACATTATCAAATTTCTTTTTCTTCTTCCTATTTCTAAAGCTCCTAATTACATCATCAATATCATCGTGCTCTGCTCCTGTTTCGTGCCTTTCGACCCGCACTACTGACCTAGTTGCGTAGTCACGATGTCTGGTCTCATCCAGTGACGGGGCATCGCCTACAAAAACAAATAATATTAAATTTTAATTGTCAGTTTTTAAATATCATTGAACTAGTTTGGTAATATTAATAAAAAAAATTGCAATGAGATTATTTACCTGGTGCACCAGTTGTCGCCGCTGACCTAGTTGCGTAGTCACGATGTCTGGTCTCATCCAGTGACGGGGCATCGCCTACAAAAACAAATAATATTAAATTTTAATTGTCAATTTTTAAATATCATTGAACTAGTTCGGTAATATTAATAAAAAAAATTGCAATGAGATTATTTACCTGGTGCACCAGTTGTCGCCGTTGGGACTGTTTCCCTATCTTCCTCTCTGGTGGTAAGATCCTCAAGGGAAACATTCTCTGTCATTTAAACAAAAAATGTTATAAGGACAACCATCAAGGTATAATTAGAAAAAATTATAAGTGGAAATTAATTACTGTCACGGCCCTCACTAATAGTAGCATTGTCGGCCTGGTCCCCACTACAATGATCAGGTTGCACGTGAGGATCATCTACATCTGGCTCTAAAACTGGGTTATTTGCCTCATCGGTAGTGCTGCTTCCCTGATTTAAAAAAAGTTGTTATACATTAAATTTATGAATGAAAACAAACATATTGAAAGGTTAATGTTTTACCTTATCAGGAATTTTGGATCTTAGGACCTGCCCCAAGCTTCTGCGACGTTCAACTATGGCTTGATAGCCGAAATGGAAAGTGATATTTTTATCTTCCTCTGTAGTTTCTGTTCCGAAGTCATCACCCTACATTACATATGATTGTGTATTTTTAATCATATTTGATAGGATTACAAAAACGTTGGAAGGCGATATAATTAATTATAAGATGTTTAGCTACTTAATTACAATTCTTGCAGCTAATTTCAAGTAGTCGCCCTGGCCTAGCTTGTGATGGCCCTTTTTTTCAATCCTAGCTTTGGTTTCCTTTGAGGTGTTAGGCAACCTAGCATCAAAATATTGAAGTCAGATATGACGTAGCACACTTTTATTTTAGACATAGAGAAAATTAAAGCTATTGAATTAAAGTTGTAATTTACATTGCAGGTCTAGTTGGCATTTTTCCTTCCTTCTTTGCCCTTTTCTCTTTTCCGTCATGGATGAGTGCTCTCCACTCACTCTCTGGAACTATGAGAGGACACTTGTATCTAGGTTTAAATTTCAATTGCGTCCTATAGGTGTCCCTGGTATATTTCAAATATTTGTCGGCTACCCGAGCCACTGTTGTTCTGTCAAATGTGCCGACCCCAAAAAGGGCTTCTAGATAATCTAGAAGTTATTTTTTCAGGTTGGAATTCTGGGAATTCCACCCTGTGCATATGGTTGGGCCAAAAATTACCAACGCATGGCTCTCCAAAAACCTGTAGAACTCATTGTTTCCTACATAGAAAAAAAAAGATATTATCATTAATTTAAAAATAAAAATCATGATAAATATCTTTTAGATAAAGTACATGAAATAGTTAAAATATTAAAATTTACCTGGGAGTTGTATGTGCTTTATAGGGACACCTTCATCGTTCACCAACAACGTGCCATTAATGGTCCCTGTGGAGCTAACACATGTAGCTCCAGGAAACGCAATAATGTAGTTGGCCATATCAGCCTCATCATTGCCAACACGTTCAACAGTTGGCTGGGTGTCAGCTTGGGCAGGGTGTGTTTCTTGGCTAGCACCTAACGGAGTAGAAGGTGTATGAGAGGGTTGTTGGGCAATCTCTTGCCCTTGTGTCCCACTACCACCAACACCGGGTTCAGCAAATGCCAGAAAACGCTACATACAAAAGAATTTTTTGTTAGTTTAGTCAATGTAAAAATTAAAAATCAAACTATCACAATTCATCTCATGCAGAACAAAAAAAATATCCTTTTGACTTTTTATTATTACCTGATATGTTTCTAGCTGGCTCATAATTTTTTTTATCCTCTCTTCTGTTTCAGGTGTTTGAGGCGCGTCTATCAAAGTATTAAATTCTGACCTTGCATCTTGTGCCTTTTTTCGCAACAAGAACACTGGAGATAGGGATGAAGAAAGCTCTTCCTCAAAGAGGGAATCATCAGGCGTACCATGGCTAGCTGTCTGCATGTTTGAACAAAATTAATATTATTTCAATTATGTAAATAACTAAAATACCTGAATATAGAGCAATGCTGGCAATTTACATGTTCTTCCGCTGGCCTCTTTCCGCGATCATCCCGTCTCGGGGTTGTTCCTGTACTGCCCTGATCAGTCTACCACATTGTAATAAAATTATAAATATAAAAACTTGAAAACAATATCTAACTTGAAAACACAAAATGAAAACTAAAATAATTTCTAATAAGACACCGGAAGACAGAGTTAGAGTTTCAAATATGCCTTGCATTGAATTCAGTCCTGGAAACATGTCATTGCACATTAAGGCACCCAAGCAAGAGACGAGTTGACAATGAAGACCTTATTGAATATATTGTTGGAGAAACTTCTAGTAAACTTGTTGTGAAGACCTTGAGGACAATTTTGGAGCAACATTGTTGAAGCTGATGGTATAGCATTGTTGGAGACGATCTTGAAGGGCCTTGAAGTGAAGCTTTTGGAGAAACTATTGAAAAATCCTTAGAGCATTTAAGTAAGGCACTTTCTATCTTCCATCACCTTTTTCCTTTCAATATCCTTTAAATGATTTTGTTGATATTTAATGTTTGAAACTATGTTTCCAGGAAACGTGGGTTTGGGGACGGGGACGGGGACGGGGATGACATTTTTTGAAACCGGGTGCATGGGTTCGTCTGGGTATTTTTATATTAATATATATTATAATTTATATATCATATATAATACTATATTTTCTAAATTATAATTTATAAATTATAAATTTAATGACACTAATATAGTAATTTGTAAATTACTAATAATTTATAAACTTTAAACTTTAAAGATTTAAACATGCACATCATTCAACATTTAAGTTTCAACATTCACATGTGACATTTGTCATTGAAATTTCAAAATTTCTAGTTTGATAATATCATGATTCATATATGATATCAAGTGCAAATTGGAGCTCAGTTTACATATCAATAACTTATAAGAAATTAGAATCATGATTCAAAATTTCAAAATATATGTCCATTGTCATACTAAATTCAAAATTTGCCTCAAGGCATCTCCAAATGACAAACTGTAAACATGAACTAGGAAATTTTGATATACTAAAATAAAAATAGCTAAAGCCTAATAGTGAGCAATGGCTTCCTCAAGCCATATCATCAGCATCACTTAGATCTTCACTTAGCATGCTCTCCAAGTAGGAATCACTCTCATCTTGAGGCTCTGGCTCATCCATAGCAATTTGAGGATGGATGTTTGTGGTAAGTCTATGCTTTTGCTGGGTAAGTTGTGAACTTATGATTCATGGATAGGTAGGTATGTTTTAAGGTTTAATTTTTTTTTTTTAAGTTTTAACTTCCCCCTTTATAATTGACTATAGCCTATGGGGTTGGATAGGCTACTTTGTCTTCCCTTGGGAAATTTAATTATAAGATAACATTACAATTGGAATACGGTTCACTTCCGTTGTTGTTTTGAATAATATTTCATAGTAGTCCCAAGGCAGAAAATTCACAGAATTACGATCTAGGAAACCTCTGGTTAAGAGATTAAATTTTTGTTACATTTAAAGTCAAAGCCAGCAGAAATTTCTTCACCAGTAACTACTCTATATAAGCCATTCCTAGTATGATAGATATGCTATTTGTCCAGTTTTGCATCATATTCATAGTAGCTACAACACCTTTGGTGTGAACAAATAATCCCTCTTGGAAATTAGGCTGTGTATGTCCAGATTGTATTCGATCAACCCCATGCCAGTAAACCTGTAGGAAGCATTTTATACATCTACTATAACAGAGCTGTAACTTTAATGTCTAAGACTTCTTTACCATTAAAAAATAGACATGTTTATTTCTGACGTTTTATCTTTCTAAATATGCCAGACCAATTCATCCAAATAGCATACTAATTCATTTGAATCATTTAAGTTTTAACTCTTAAGTTTTAAAATTTAATTGTAATTTGTATGTTTTAAAAAATAGTTAGAAACAATACCATTTAAAAACTAGGGTTCTCATTCCTTGGCATTCCTTCACCTGGGCCTAGGGGCACACTAGAGTAATTTCACACTAAACCCTGCAAACTTAAAAGTAACTTAATAGATCCATAAAGTAATAATAATCATAATTCCTAATTTCCTATTGTACGATATGATGCAAATTATTCAAACATGAAGCAATGAAGACATGCAATGTCTGAATTTCAAGATTGATGAACCAATACAAGAAGTTAGAAACTACAACTTTGATTCAATACTCTGTGTCCTAACTCCAGGAAGGAATCTAGTTTGTAGTACAGAACATGCATCATGTATTATCAATTCTTAATTGACAACAACTAAAGGACATCTACCTCATAAATTCCTTCCCATTTTGTGTTTTTATGTTATATTCCTTATAAAAGTGTCAAATTTCTCTCAAAGTAAGCAACCACTGAATAAAATAAAAAATAGTTGAGATATGATTGAGAAATGGTCATTTATTTCTTGAAAGGATCTTCACATTTTCTTTGGTTGTTTTTCATCTCAAGAAACAAGAAATGACCTAAGAAACTATCGTGATGTAATATAAGAAACAACATGGTGCAATGGCCATTTTCAAAGTCAAATGATGTCCATTGAGGACATGGCCTTTATTTGGTCCCTGTTTCATAGGAGTTTCGGGTAGAAATGGAACTTTGTTGTACCATTTCTAGTAGTAAAAAGGGAAAACCTTATTTTTCCATGGGAAATAATTTACCTTTCCTTTTTCAAGATAATATAAATCACAAAAAATATGAACTATACTGCACACATTCTTGGATAATGTGAAAGTGGAAAAGGAATACCCTACACAAGTGATGCACACATGTACATTTGAACACTAATAGATTTTTGTAATTGAAATGCAATGCTTGTTTTCATTTAAATGTAGGGTTTTTAAAGCAGGGAGAAATAATGGCTGCCAAATTAATAAGCGTTTCTTTGGGAAACATTTAAATCTTGTATTGGGTGATGAAGATAATAGAGGGTATTGAATCTTGATTCTTGACATCTAGAGAGAACCCTACAGCCTAACACAATCCAATGGAATTGACCAAAAAAACCCAAATAGAGTCAACCCTACTATAGGAGGAAGGGCATGCAGTAAGAACTTACCATTTTTAAGTGAGACGGGTACGATGCCCAGAGGGCGGGCACAGCGAACGGCGAGGCGAATCGCAATGCCAAGAGCTCAAGGCGAATGCTAAGGGAGAATGCTATTCTACAAGAGCTCAGGGAAAATGTTGAGGGAGAATGTTGTTCTGCAAGAGCTCAGGGCGAATGTTGAGGGAGAATGCTGTTCTGCAAGAGCTGAGGGCAAATGCTGAGGATGAATGCTGTTCTACAGGAGCTGAGGGTGAATGCTAAGGGAAAATGTTGTTCTGCAAGAGTTGAGGGTGAATGCTAAGGGCAAATGCTGTTCTGCAAGAGCAGAGGGCGAATGCGCGCGTGATATCAGACGTTAATGTAGCTATTGCGACGGATATAAGTTTCGTATTTTTAATAAAAACATTTTTATGTAGCGCGCATATAAGTTTTATATTTTTATGTAGTGTGCATATAAGTGTCTTTATACCGACGGCGGAAAAAGCGTCGCTATTGCGACGGATGCCTCCAAACATCGCAATTGCGACACTTAGACATTGTGTCGCACTCGCGACGTTTGGAGGCAGTCGTCGCAATAGCAACGCTTTGGGGCATAGTGTCGCAATTGCAACATATTCCTCCAAATGTCTCAATTGTGACACGTTGTCTAAGTGTCAGTATTGCGACACTTTTCTATAAACTTCGGTATAGTGACGGTTTCAGGCGGGATTGAAAAAATTTGGGGAAATTTCTGACATTTGGTAAAAAGCGTCAGAACCAAGTGTCGGAATTTCCCCCAAATGTAGTAGTGCCCAATCCAATTCAAACCCATCATGCAGGAACAATCCACCTGGATTCTGGTGATAACAGTTCAAGTGTGGATCAGCCTATTGGGAGTAGTACAAGTAAAGGGGGAACAATGGTGGACCAAGAAGATCATTTGGAAGGGACTGGTGACAACCAGGTAAGTGAAGAACAATCCACTTTTGTGTTTCCAATTGTGGATCCTGATATTGTGGTGCAAATGAAGAATATTCCACCATCAACTCTCCCTCATTTCCATGGTAAAGTTCATGAAGATCCTGACTCTTTTCTATTCGAGTTTGATATTCTATGCAGAAGTTATGATTATGCAACTGATGCTCAGAAGTTAAGATTGTTTCCTTTTATCCTCAAGGACTCAGCTCTACGTTGGTTTATGGGGTTAGGAGGAAACACTATAACCTCTTGGGATCAGATGAAGAGAGTGCTTTTGTATAAATATCAAGAATATTTCAAAACACGGGACATGCAGGATGAAATTTTTACAATCATACAATATTATGATGAAATTCTTGAAGATTATTTGGAAATATTTCTGTATATTTTACAAAGGTCAAAAATTAAGCTTGATCCAAACACTATTGGAACCTTTTTCTTAAGAGGACTTACTGATCATTCTAGAATTAATTTGAATCTGTTAGGACAAGGTGATATTTCTCAGCAAAATTTTGACCAAATTTGTCAATTATGCAAGAAATTTTCAAGAAACCAGTATAGATCCGGTAGAGGAACTTGAAATAGAAATAGAAAAACTGAATATACTGATGCTATGATTATTGGAATAGAAAATAAAATGGAAAACATGAAAATTGATATAATTAACACTATTACCAAACAGTTAGACTCCTTAAAATTTCAGCATAAACTTATGAAGGAACAAGAGTCATTATGTATTTTTTGTCCTAAATGTAGAGACAAGCATCCTTCTAAAGAGTGTCCTCTTAATTTGAAAGAAACTAATAAGTGTGTTATTTGTGTAGAAGACCATATCACAGAATAATGTCCCTCTATACCAGGACTTAAAGCTGTATTTACAGGGGGACAGCTTGAAGCTGAATACTTTAATGCTATGGGAGCAAGAAGGAATTGGCCTTAGGTAGGTACAGGTATGGCTTCTAAATTTTCTCCACACTATTTTGGCTATAATTCACATGCATATTCTTATCCTAACTCTCATCAGTAGTGGCAGTATGGGAATCAATATTAGCATGGGAAACCTTCTCAACCATGGCAACAAGGTTGGAGAGGGCCAACTCATTCTCCATATAACTACCAGTTGCCTATGCAGTCATATCCATCTACACACACACCTTATTCAATGCCTCAACTTTAGAGTCAGCCCACTCCACCATTGCCTTTACCTGCACCCTTTCGACCTCCTCAGTTGCCTGCTCAACCTATTCCCAATCCTAATAGTAATAAAGCAATGCAAATGATCTATGTAAAAATCCCACCTTTATCATTCGAATACCAGTCTATTCCAGTTGGGGTTCATGATATTCAATTAAGATCGGGAAGGACTCTAACATCAAAAAATCAGAAGCAACCTATGGTGATCGTTGAAGAGAAAGGAGAAGAGCAAACTCTTCACCATTCTCTGAAATCTGTCACTAAGCAGTGCTTACCGTCTGAATCCTTTCCATCTTCTTCCAACCAGCCTCCCTTCCCAGAGAGGCTAATAATGGAAAGGAGTGAGCCTATTTCTGAGACTAGTTTGGCATCTGAGCTTCAGAATCTTTTCATTAAGATACCCTTGCTTCAAGCCATCAAAGAGATCCCCATTTGTACCAAGATTATTAGGGAACTTTGTCTCAAGAAACCCAAGAGGAAGAGATTGAAACCCAAAACCATTCAATTTGTTGCTAGGGCAACAGAGTTGATGACGGGATGTGTGTCTATGGAAAAATATACTGATCTCGGAAACCCTGTTGTCTCAGTTTAGATTGGTAATTTCCTTATCTCTAATGTTCTTATAGACCTGGCGGCATCCATTAATGTCATGACTAAGCAAACCATGGATCAACTTCGATTATCTCATCTTTACGCAACTCGCACTGTGCTTGAATTAGTAGATAGATCTAAAATTAAGCCAGAAGGAGTATTGGATGATGTGATCATATCATTATATTCGTGGAAATATCTTATTGATTCACTGTGCTTCAGCCAAAGAACCCAGTAGGAGGAAATCCCTTGATCTTGGGTTGACCATGGCTTGCTACAACCGATGCATATATTGGATGTCGTTCTGGTGATATGTATATTTCACATGGAGATTCTAGGAAGAAAGTTACCTTATACCCCTCTGCCAAATCCATTCAAGACCTTCGAGATACTTTATGGTTGGATCAAATAAGTGATGAGGAGACTCAGTTTATTTCCCTTATCCATCATTATACTGTGTCTTCACAAGAAGATGAGATTCAATATTTTCTGAATAATCTAGACATTATGCCTAACTTTGAGCCTTTGAGCCAGATTTTCAGCGTAGATTTTCAAGAAAATCATGATTCTCATTCTTTTGTACCACTACATTTGACCACTCCCTTGAGTACTCCTGAACTCGACACTACTCTTGTTGAGATTAGCCCTGGTAAATCCTTGCATATCAGTTCAGATTTGGACTCATCTCAGTAGGAGCATCTTGTGAACTTGTTGCAAAACCATATTAGTGCCTTTTCTTGGGGCTATGAAGATATGAAGGGTATCCCTCCTGAAACTTGTACACATCATATCTATATTCATGAATGAACCTGACCTATCCGAAAACCCCAAAGGCGAATGAATCTAGCTCTAAGAGATATTGTGAAGGAAGAAGTATAGAAACTCTTGGATGTCAGTTTTATCTATCCTATTTCTGACAGTTAGTGGGTCTCTCCATTAGTACTTGTACCTAATAAAGATGGAAGATGGCTTATTTTTATTGATTATCGAGAATTGAATAAAGCCACTCTTAAAGATTACTTCCCTCTCCCTTTCATTGATTAGGTGCTTGATACGCTTTCAAGAAAGAAATATTTCTCCTTTTTGGATGGCTTTAATGGCTATAACCAGATACAGATTGCACCCAAATATCAGGATAAAACTACTTTTACATGTCTATGGGGTAAATTTTCTTATAAAGTGCTCCCCTTTGGTTTATGTAATGCCCCGACTACCTTTTAAAGGGCAGTCCTAACCATTTTTGTTGATCTATAATTTGTAGAGATTTATATGGATGACTTTTCTATGTTTGGTGATTCTTTTCAGGAAGCTCTCAAAAATATGGAGAAAGTATTTTTTTGTTGTCAAGAATCCCATCTCGCTTTGAGTGACAAAAAATGTAGATTAATGTGCAAAGCGGGAGTGGTAATTGGCCATTTTATTTCTGATAAAGGTATCTAGGTTGATCCAACAAATATTGAAATTATTCTACATCTTCCTGCACCCAAAACTCAAAGGGAAGTAAGAGGATTTTTAGGACATGCTAGTTACTATAGAAGATTCATTGAAATTTTTTCAAAGATAGCTGCTCCTCTTTTCCGACTTCTAGCTAAGGATAGTGAATTTTCTTGGTCCACAACTTACCAACAGTATTTTGAAACATTGAAGGAAAAGTTGGTGTAGGCACCAGTTTTGTGAGGTTCAAACTGGTCCCTGCCTTTTCACATTTCCTCTAATGCTTTATATTTGGCTATTGGCGCTACTTTGGGACAAGAGAAAAATAAGCAATCCTATGCTATTTACTATATTAGTAAGAATTTTTCTTTTGCTTAATTGAATTATATAGCTACAGAGAGAATTTTTAGCTGTGATTTTCGCAATTAATAAGTTCAGGCACTATATTATAGGATATGAAGTATTTGTACATACTGATCATTCTGCGATTAAATATTTGATGAAAAAACCATTGACAAGCAGTAGAGTGACTAGGTGGTTGCTATTGTTGCAGGAATTTAATGTTACTATTGTTGATAGACCAAGAAAATATAATGTTGTAGCAGACTTTATTTCTAGATTTGATAATCCTGGTGAAGCAACTCCTGTTAATGATTATTTTCTGGATGAACATCTTTTTTCTATGTCTACAGATTCTCTATGGGTTGCTGACATTGCTAATTATTTGGTCACTGGAAAAACACCACCTCACTTGTCCACTCGTGAAAAGCGTAATATTATTCAGAAAAGTGTTGCATATTCCTGGATTCAAGGAGATCTCTTTTACACTGGTACAGATCTGATTATTCCTAGATGTGTGAGAGAGGAGGAAGTGTTTGACATATTTAAATCTGCTCATGATGAACCTTGTGGAGGCCACTTCACTGATAAGCGGACTGCATATAAATTATTACGTGCTAGTTACTTTTGGCCTTCCTTGTTTAAGGATGCCAAACTACATGTCAAGCAATGTGATAGTTGACAACAAATGGGCCAGCCTAATCAAACCAATGAAATGCCTTTATGGCCCCAAGTTATTATTGAGCCATTTGAAAAATGGGCTATTGATTTTATAGGGCTAATAAATCCAACATCCTTAAGTAAAAATTATATTTTGGTTTGTACAGATTTCGTTACAAAATGGGTAGAAGCTAAAGCTGTTTCTTTTGCTACAGAAAATTTTGTTGTTGATTTTCTTTTTACTAAAATCTTTACTAGATTTGGTGTGCCTAGAGAAATTTTTTCTGACAATGGTCCTCAGTTTATTTCTAATCTGGTACAGGGTGTGATGGAGTAATACAAGATCTACAATAGGAAATCCATGCCATATCACCCACAAGAAAATGGCCAGGTGGAATATACAAACAAATTGATTGAGTCCATTCTTACAAAGACAGTCAATATGCATCGAAAAGACTGGGTTGAAAGATTACCAGAAGCTTTGTTGGAATACAGAACCACTTGGAGAAATAGCACAGAACATACACCATATGAGCTGATATATGGCAAACAGGTTCTGTAGACTAGATCTCTCTGAGGCACAACAACAACGTCTTCTCCAATTAAATGAGTTAGATGAATTTCGTATAGATTTTGTTCAACATAACATCCTAATTCAGCAGCAACGAAAAAGGTGGCATGTCAAGTCTATTCAGAAAAAGAAATTCCAACTAGGTGATTGGGTACTCCTTTATGATTCTAGATTTAAAATTTTTAAAGGGAAGTTCCATACACGTTGGATGGGACCTTATGAAGTAATCCGAGTATTCAAGAATGGAGCAGTAGAAGTCAAAACTATTGATGGACAAAATTCAATATTCTTGGTAAATGGACATAGATTAAAGAAGTATTTTCAGCCACTTGCCAACAAAGATTTTACACAGCAAGTCCAACAGCAATTCAGGACGGTAGTGGTGAATGGTAATAACAACCTTTTGAAGACATGAATCCTTCTTTCTCTTAAAAAAACTTTAAAAATACAAAAAAAAAAAAAAAATTAATAAAAAAAGTAAAGAAATTTTATTTTCCTATAATTTTGAAAATCAGTTTGCTGAAATGATGGTAGAAGGGTCAACCTGAAAACCAGCTTGCTGGCAGGAAGATCAAAAATTTCTAATAAAAAGAGAGTGTTGCTTGATCTTTAGATATGCTAGTGACCACCGAGCAAAAGCAGGTTCAGTAGGACCAACCTTTATACATTGGAGTAATTAGCATGGATATTTTTATTCAAGTAACGCTTAATTCTCGCTACAGCTATTTTTCTTGCACCAGTGAAGGCAAACCTTCTATAAAATTTTCTGCCTTTCTTCATATCCCATTTCGTAATATTCCCTCAGTTTTCTTATTTAAATCCCAGAATGATTAACCTTCCCACATTCTTCTGAATTTACCCTACCCGTTTGTAAAAATCGCACTTTACCCTTGAATTTTTTCCCTATCCCACTTCTATTTATCCCCTCTTCTGGTACTATTCCTAGAATCCCTGTAATAAAATTCCTTCCCATTCTAAAATTTTCCCCTTCCCCACTTCTTTGTTCCTTCATGAATTCATTGCAGGATCTCATACACAAAGAGAAAAAAGGTTCTGAAGCATCAAGAAATGGTGAAGAGAATTTCCAGTATCAGTTGAGGAAGCCATGTTAGAAGTCCAGCCTATATTTTACTTAAATTCCCTGTTCTTTTTTCAGAAAATATGCTTGCACTAGTGCAAGAATATCATCCTATATAATAATACAAGTAGAATGGTACCAGTAGAACAACATAGTAAGCGGTGTAAACAGATTGGTGCAAGCTTGCACCTTGACAGAAGCATAGTACAATTTGTTCTTTTCATAAGTATATGCCATAGGAAAGTGGTCATCATGAAATTTTACAAGAAGCCTTTTCACTTATTTAAGGAGTACTTGTGCTATCATATTAACTAGGAGAAAATTATTTAAAGTACAAAGTGTTTTTAGTTAAAGAATCATGATCATTTTTTGATAAATGGCAAAGTTATTTTTTGAATTATGAAGGAGTGTGGAAATGTTTAACCGTTGCTTGGATATAATTACCCTTTCCTCCGTGATCCTAAACGTCCTTCACTTATAATGATTGCCTCACCTAGCCGTTAAAAACGTCGCCGCAAGTACCAATCCCGCATGATTTCAAACATGTCGCGCATCCACGACTATTTGGGTGGAATGGATTGGTGATAAGACCGAAGGTATGGTGGACGGTTGGATCTCTATCTATAAAGAACCAAATTTTCTGGTATTGCATGCAATTTTTGGACTGTTCATAACTTTTAAGCAGTGATGCTCCATGTTCGATGTGAACCTTCGTCTCTCAGTGAGGTAGATCGAACCGCTGAATTTCGCAATAGTCTTGCACTATTGCGAGACTCAGGTTTTCTTCAGTTTTTGTAGAAATTTGACGGGCACAATAGTGAAGTGGCCCTACAATTTGCAAAGAGTTTTAAAAACGGTCGTGTAAAAATTATGCCCCTAAAATTTAAGGTCATGAAAGAATCGATAGTAGCAGCGACGAGCTTCCAAAACACTGGGGAGCAGTACTTCAAAAATTAGAAGCTCGAGAGGAAGCACTGGCAGTGTTTCGTCGTTGATAAGAATATGAAGGTAAACTGGAAGAAAGGAGTTCTGCGCAGCACACTGCTGGGATAGTGGTGGGACCTCCTTTTTATCCTCCAGAAATTCGTGACTTTTGAGGGAAGTACTCCCTCACCGTTGTGTATCATTTTAGTATGTTGCAGCGCTTCGAAGCCAACCATCACGTTCGATGGAGAATTTATTTCCCCTATTTTTTGCTTAAGATTTTGGAAAAGATGACCAAGAGTGTGTAGGGCACACAGGTAGATCAGGCTGACAAGAAATTATATCACCACGGCCTGATCAAAATCTTGGTCCAGAAACAATTGGAAATTAAGGGCATGACCTGGAAGGCATTGTTGAAGTAGCTATATAAAAAGCCATCTGCAAAAAATAAGATAGCCACTGAAAAGAAAATAGAAGACCCTGCTAGTACAAGCAAGGGCTCGAGTTCGAGTGTAAAGAGGAGTCCTTCTTGCACCAGTGCAAAAAGAAAACGATCAGGAAAGAAAACCAGTACACCTGTTGAAGAAACTCCTCCGACGCCACCTGTACATGAACAGACCCCTGAAGAAGATGATTTGTTGTCAGTCCTTGCGGACGCAGGAAAACCTGTAGATGTTGAGGATGAAACTTTGTTGGTCGATTTCATTAAAACGGCCTGGAAAAAGAATGAATAACCTAGTGAAGAACCACAGTCCCCACAAAATTTTGAATCCCCTCCTGCACCAGTGCAAGAAGAAGAACAGCCAGAAGAAGAAGAAGAAGAAGGAGAAGACGAAGAAGAAGAGGAAGAAGTGTTTACTGAAACCTCGAGGGATACTAAGGTCCCTGAAGAAGATACAGCCCCTGTTAGGACAGAAGAGGAAGAATACTCGGTAGCTCCTGCTGCTCGGATAGTTAAGCTAGAGCTTCAAGTGCATAACTTAGAGCAGCTCATCGCTGAAGCGCAAGAGGGAAAAGAACAGAATAAAGAAGAACTCACGGCAGAGATCTAGAAAAAGAAAGGAGAAGTCAAAGTGTGGAAAAACTGAGCTATGTATTGTTTCAAACGACTTAGAAAGGTGACAAATAAATTGAACAACATCAAAAAGAAGAAGTCTAAAACATTGCAGACTGATGATAGTATGCCAAAGCAGGAGTGAGCTAGAACGCTCAAAGTTTTGAAGGTTTTTTGAAGAGGCAAAGAGTTGTGTGAGAACACACAATAGCTTAGGGATGGGAGGATGTTAGCCCCCTAATTTTACTCTCTTTTTACCATTATCCCCTTCCTAAATCATAACCATTTACCTCTGTTTCACCTATTTTATGCACCCTCATCTTGCACCAGTCCAAGCACGGTGACATATTTCGTATAAACCTTTACTCTTCATGTTTTAATTCAATTTAGCATTCATTAAATATTTCTTACATGATTTCTTACTTTTAAATCACTTTTGTAACTTACCGTGACTTTTGTATCTCTAATGGTTATTTGATAGTTAGAGTGCTTACTGTGACTACTGATCTTAGTGCAGGATCGAATCTTGCACCATTGCCAGCACAAAAAAATTTCGCGGTAGATCCAAACCTCCTTGATCACCGCCTTGTCGTGAGCAGCCTCAGCCACGACAACACGATTGATCCAAAGGAAGCCAAGACCGAATACATGGAGGGCGAAAAACTGGAGATTAGCTACGGTCGGTTTTGTTAGCTGCTTAATTTTGAAGGTCGAATGCTAAATTATATGATGGTTATGTAATCAGTTGAACAATCTACTTCAGCCTTTGGCCAACAGATCTATATAATGTAAAATGTAAATAGGACTTAAGGGGGGAGTTTTTGAGAAGATTTTTTAGAGCGAAGTTTGGTAGGCGGTAATAGGTTGTTTCGTTATCGCCCGAATCTGGGCTCGACATTGTATTAACGCATGTATTCGCCTCAATGAATTAATAAAAGGGAGCTCCACCTCATGTTTCAGAAATTTTGTTTCTGTCTTTAAGTTGATGAATTGACTAATTTATTAAGCAGTGTTTTAACTTAAAATGGAAACGTGCTGGCTGGCTAGGGCCCAGCCAACCCAGCACGTTTACTCCATTTTCTATTTCATGTAATTTGTGTTTATATTGTCAAAGTGTGATTTAACTTTTAGCACATGTATTTCTGTCTGAGTGAAAATGGATCCGTTGTGTGAAGTAGATACATTTTCTTTCCTTGCAATTTACTTTCATGCACTTGATTTCAGATTGGTTTTCATCCGCCTGGTACAAGCAGGAGAAGCAAACCTACACCAATGCACGTTGGTGTGATATTTCTTTTTCTTGCAATTCTGTTTAATTGGTTTTTTTGCCTGGTCCAAGTAGGAGAAATGAACCTACACCAGTGCACGTTGGTGTGATATTTCCTTTTCCTGCAATTCTGTTTAATTGGTTTTTCTTCCTGGTCCAAGCAAGAGAAATGAAGCTACACCAGTGCACATTGGTGTGATGCAGCAAGCTTTCTTAGTCTACTTTCTACAATATTCTTTCTTTCTTTAAATTCTTATTACAGGATAAATGATTGTTTCTTTATTTCTGCATTTTTCTAAGATCAGAAATAATCACTTTTATGTGTGCAATTTGATTCGATAGTAAACTAGCACTTGCAATAATTGAACACTCATTTTAAGGATTAAATGCTAAGTGCGGGAAGCTCTGATCCGGTGCAAGAACCAGTTTTTTGCCACAAGATCTGAGTGCTCTGAACCTTGAAAAGTTTGAGTCCTTGCATGAAGTAAAAATCCTTCAGTAAAGACACTATTTATACCTTCTACATAAATCTCTGATCCTGCACCAGTGTAGGACAGATTAATGCAAGAAGGAAATCTCTAAAGAAGAAGGCTTAAGCGCCCATCTAACGAGACTGCTAAAGTGTCTCTACTAAAGGAAAACACACACTGAGTAGATTAAAAAACAATTAGTGGGAGTGATTGCATTTTATCTTTAATTCTCTCTTGAAAATTCATACTTCCTCGTTTCAGTCTTAGATTATTTTTGATGGTTCAAGTTGCCCTTTTCTCTTTCGATTTGATTCTGTAATATTTCCTTTAAAGGAAGTAGGAATTTATATTAGTAAGATTCATACCATCTTTGGCATTGTCTTTGCTTTGTCTCTATGTTTACGAATCCGCCGGGTTGACAAATTAAGTGTTGAGGAGTTGCTTAAGTGTAATTCCTGCACCCAACAGGAACATGCAGAAATATGTTGGCAAATCACTTCAGGAGTAGGGCCATTGTTGTACATTGGTACCCAATAGTATCCATTGATTTCCATGAGCATGATATGATCGGTATGATGGTTTTCAAGCAGGTATATCCCTTGGTTGTTTGACCTTGTAATGTGAGGAAGCCTTGCCAAGGCCCAAGGGATGGAATTCCTGGGATGGTGGTGCCAGCGAAACTTGGAAAGTGTATCACTACACTGAAGGGGGTGACCAGATTTCCCAAGGGACTATGTAATAGAGAAGTGAAGACTGTGGATATTTTTTTTTTGGTCATTATCATTTCCATATGGAATCATATGCATATTGGGAGTGTGCCTTGGAAAAATGAGCCGGTAATTGTTCACTGAGGGTACAATAGTGCAGGATTGTAGTGTTAGACATTGGATTCAAAATTTGACTTTAACAGTGTATTATGTATTTCCTCGAAAGGAGGTGAATCCCGGTACTACTTTGAGGGTGGAGGTGTGAGCCTCTAGATTCCCTTGTTGCTAATACTAGCATCGTAACATTCTATTTTATGGTTGAGAAAATGTCTATATGTGTATGTGTATATTATTGTAAATATTGTATCGAGATGGATTTATAAAGCTCCATAAAGAATATTATTATTTGTTGGTTGAAGAAAATCTGGTTTTTATTATTAATATCGTAATGAATTGTGTTATAAAGCTCCAATAAATGGTATGTTTTTCATGTTTTTAGTAGTATTCATTTTAAATACTACAATGAGCTATGCTATAAAGCTCCATAGGCAGTATGTTTTGTTTTAGTAGCTTTTTGGCTTGTAGGTGTCATTGAACACCGAGGACAGTGTTCCCCAAGGGGGAGAGTTATGTAACAACCCTAGTAAAAATCCATGTAAAAAATATATAATACCACAGTTAATGGGACACGTATTCCAAGCTGAATGGTAGGAAAAAAAATTATAGTGGGTGTTCATTTTAGTTATTATGGCTAAAATAAATTGGCAAAGTCTTTGGAAAGGCATGAGGCATTAATTGGAATTTTATTTATGAAAATAATGGAAAATAGGAGAAAAGGGAGGTGAAAGGTCACAGGTTGAATGTGAGGAGGAAAATGAAGGAAAATAATGGAAAATGAATAAAATAGAGGCCTCATTAATAAAAATTCTTATGAGGATCAATTGGTAAGATTTTTTCAATGCATTTTTGGAGCTCACTCATTATTCTCTCTCTCTCTCTTGGATACTTAGAGCTGTCTTGGAGCACTCTTGGAGAGTGTGGCATACAGGGTGATTTTGAGAAAGAAGGCAAAGGAAGAGTAGGAAAGTGCAAGAGGACATCGATATCAAAAACTATAGTGGGTTTTTATTCGAGGTACCGAGTTGCATGTATGTTTTCATCACTAGTTTTGGCATGCATGGTGTATGCATGCGGTTTCTTGGGCATGATTTGTAATTGGCATGGAGAATTTCCTGGATTGACAATGGATTTGCCTATCCTTTCCATTTCCTGGATATTCATGGAGTTGTGGGTTTATTTCCATTGATTTTTTTCTAGTTGGTTCTCATTATTCATTTAGTTATGGGTTGAGTTATTAGTTCCTGGAAGCCATGGTTGGAAAAACTCTCTGGAAGCCTGACAGATAAATTTGTGTTTAGTTACTAGTACTGGAAGCCTTGGTTGGACAAACACTATGGAATCCCTAGGTGGGTTGAGTTACTAGTCCTGGAAACCATAGTTAAACAAACACTTTAGAATCCCTGTAACATTTCAGGTTGAGTTACTAATCCCAGAAGACCTGGTTGGAAAAAACACTTTGGAGCCCTGGAACTGCTTGCATATAGACCAATCTATGATGGTTCCAATGTTTAACTGTGAGGTGGAATAATTAGTTTAAGGTTGATGTGGTTTGGCCTTTGGAAGCCATGGATTAGTTGTGATTAATCTGTTTAATGATATCCCACATTCATTCTTGGAATATGGCACAGGGATGATTGGTTGAAGAGAGATTTTGTGTAGCCAACGTATGGTTGGGTGGAATGTGGCAGTCCCATCTCTGGTTGGTTTTTAGATTTATTAATGAGAAGCTCATTCCTTTGGTATTTTAAGTATAAATTCACTTGTTTATATATGGATTTTATTGTTGTCGTATCCAATATATTTTTTTCTGTTATTATGCTAGTTATAAGCATGTATTTTGACAATAGTGATGTATGGATCTCTCCATGTTTTTATTTGTAAATGAATGCATGTTGCTTATTTTGGGCTTGAATCTTTGCACCAACAAATCCCTTAGACACTGACCCTTTCAAAAAAGACCTGCAAGAATATTGCAGTCTCACCCGAGATGGTTATGGGTGGTTGCAGAACTAGGTTTCTACAACCTTCAAGTACTACGCGAGGTGGCCTTTACTTCGATTTTCTGTATTTTACTTAGTTCTTCTGGCACACATATCACTACTATGTTGTATAACTTAACTATTTACTTTTTCACATTTAGTTTAACATAATCATATTACATAACAATATAATTGTGCTATCATAACATAATCATTACTTTGCATCCAAAAATAGAAATCAAACATAATAATACACAAAAACACATAATATTGCCCAAAACTTCACTTCTTCTTTATTAAGATGAACCCTTTCAGTACTTTCAGCTTCTTGACCTATTCACACAACTACAGGTGGTTTGCACACTAAACTGCAGACTCTTCCAAGGTCTCCACACACTCAACGACAAAGCCTTTCCTTAAGGCCCAAAACATAGAACAAAAGATACATTGACTAGCGCTCAATGTCTATGATGACTATGATCTATCTTCGACAAAACATTACATATATTTATATACATTACATAGCTACAAAAACATGGTCCACATACCATAGGATTTGACAAAATAATGAAATAAAACCCCAATACCAGTTACAAAATGAGGTGCTTCGACCCACCCTGAAGCCCCTAGAACACCGCGCGGTAAATATGACTTCGCGGTACTACACACTCTGCTTCTTAAAATGTGTTGACCTTGAAAAAAATTGAACCAAGTTAGGCTACACCAAATAGGCCCCCAAATCTCACATTTGACTCATCTAGAGTCACTCAGTTGTTCTGCCCTGAATCTTTTTTGTGATGCTCATGTAGGCGGCATAATATTGCTGAAGTATTTTTGCTACCTGCTTTTCCTCTCGATGCACTTCTTCCACTAGTGCCTTTGTTGCTAGTCTAATTTTCTTCTGCAACACTTATTTCTCCCTCTATCATAACCCCTTGAGCCTATCCTCTACTGTCTATGAAAGTTGGAGGGCCTCATCTTGCCACGGCTGAGTTATCTCTATCAAAATATGCTCTTTTCTTCGAAGGTCTTCCATCTATTTTTGAAGAGTCTTCCCTTTAGGGATGCGGACGAGCTTCTGTGAGACTGGTAAGGTATTTGCAGTTGCTTATATTTCTTCCAACTGCTTCTGTTCATTTGGAGCTCCTCTTCAATCCTCTAAATATTTGTATCCTTCTGAAGTGAGGTCCAAATTTGCATAATATCATCTAGTAATTTGTCACACTCTTCCACTATGTTGGAGATGCCTTTTACTATAGCTTTTAGATCCATCTCCCTCTATTCACGTACTTCCAGTGGTGTGACTAGTTGTAGCCTCATGTATAGTCTAGTAATATCTACTTCAGACAAAAACTTCATCTCTATGATCTTATTCTTTATTTCCTTTATTGTGACACCGAGCTTCGCGACCTTCTCTGCTGGTGACTCTTCTTCATGGAACTTTACATCTGGAACTTCACTACAAGTTTTTGTGATGGCGTCCTTGAGTTGCTTCTGTTGCTAGAGTGCTTCATTTCTTTCCTTGATCAGCTGGACAAGATCCTTCTTCAATGAATATCTTTCCTTCTCCACCTGAATGAGTAACAACGAAGTTTTTTTTTATCGCTCCTTCAACTCAGCTGTTATAGCTTCATGTAAAACATGCAATATCTCAGTTGGTAGTGCAACATCGTTCATATTCACATGATCCCACCCTTTCTCTCTATCTATCCAAATGGAATTCAAACTGTAATGCTCTAGTTGGTATCTGTATACTGTTACACTGAAATTTGTCACCATGAAATTTTAGTACTCCCTTAGAAGTCTACAACATCAAAGTTCCTAAATTCAAGCCTTGAAATTAAGATAAAATCTCATAAAATTCTTAAAAACACTTGTACTGCACTTTCTTTTAGTATTGCATATTGTCCCGCACCTTTTGGCTATAAATCATACAGAGCCAAACACACTTTCTATTTATTAAAGATGCGGACCCCTGTAAAGGATAAGAAAAGGTGCAAATAAAATCTAGAAGCTCAGCTTGAGTCATTTTTGGCAGCTTCTAGAAACATTCCTGCTGTGGAAAGTCCGCTCTTTTTAGGTTCATGTATCCCATCCATTAAGGAGCTAACCCCTTGATGTAAGGAACTAATCCCTTTGAAGGAGGATTCTATCCCTTCTTGTTTGGAGCTGTAACCTCCTCTCTTTGACTATAAAACGAGGCATAGGGCAGCCTCAAGGGTTTAGAATGGATGAGTTGAAGCTTTAGTATTGTTGGAGGTGAAATGTTGTTGGAACTTAGACCCTTTTAGCTGAGATTTTATGTGGGAAAGATTACATACTTGTATGTATCTTGGTTGGAAGAGTTCAAGGATTTTCAGAGTAAAGGAAATGCATGTTCCGGACCCCAGGAAGGCCTGTATGACATCAAGGCAGACATGGTTGTAAGGCTCTTCTTTATTTAAGTTAATACAAATAAGTCTGTTTTTCTCAATAAGTTTTCAATTGATTGGTTTATTTTATGGATTCCTTGATCACCATAATAGATATGATTTATGAATATATGCTATGCAAGTGCTATTTGATGTTTGTTTGTTTGTGATTGCAGATCTTCGAAGGAAACACTTTCAGGCAACTGAAGGACTACTACTACAAACAAGCATTGGATCAAAGGTAAGATCGTTAAGCCTTTATAGCATTTAATTATGAATCACAATATATCTAGAGAAAGATAGATTTAATTGTATGTTTGTTGCTAGTTGTCCATAGGACACTTGGGAGGTATGTCTTGTCCATAAGAACGACTTATCCGTCCAACAAATTGGCGACTCCGCTGGGGAATGATTGGATTTTTGGTTTTCCTTTTCTTTTGACTTGAGAAAATGATTTTTCTAGTTGTTGATTGATGTATACTAGTTTGGGTGGCTTAGTTTAATTTTTTTGTACTTTGAAAAGTTTTGAAAACTTTTGTTTCCTTGAAGTTTTCTGATCTCCGCACTTTGCATTCACGCACAGTGAGGTCATCTCCACAATTTTCTTGAGTAACCAGTGTGGTACCACACCTGTTTACTCTGGAGCCTCCGGACCCTAGGAAAATTTTATGAAAACTTAAAATTTCCTTTTTAGGCTTAGTCTAGATTTAATTTAGGATTATTAGCATATACCCAGATCTGTATTTTTTCTGTCAAAAAGCCTTGTTTAAGAGTTTCTTTCAGCAAATATTTCATCTCATAAATCTTCATTAAGTTAATTGGGTGTTTTGAGTCTCTTTTTTGCATTCTTAATTTGATTTCCTTTGGTCATTACTTGGAGGTTTGTCTCAGTAATTTCAGTGTTAATCACCTTTGAGTGTTTTTATTTTTTGATCTTTGGAACTTTCACCCAATTTTCTTTACTTACACTTGATTGGTTCTTAGATTACATTAAAATAATATTGTGTTTGAGAATTCTCTTGCATATATCACATTTGCATAATCAGAATTCTCATTTTCAGAATATGAATGAAAAATGTGCATAGATTACATTTGCATACTTTTCAAGTGAATTGTGCATAGATTACAATTGCATAGTTTACATTCTGAAAAATTCAATCATAGATTTAGATTAGTTTCTTTGATTTGAATTTACATGTTTTTATGCTTGTTTTAAAAACATAAAAATAAAAAAATGGAATCGATAAGCATTAGTTTTTCTTGATGAAATTAGGGCATTAGAGAATTTGTTATATTTTCTCTTATTGATTAATTTTTTGCATTGTTGGAAGTGAATAGAAACTCTCTCCCTACTTTAATTAGGATTCATCGAATTGAAAATATTACATTATCATATTCGATTGCATTCAGTTTTGGGTCGGGTCATAACACCATTGGTTTCATATCCATTTACCCTTTGAGTAATAACAACCTAAATAACACAGCGCTTAATAAAATTCATCTAGTAATTTTTATATTTTTAGGGCTCTTTCCACCAACATAGCTTAGGCTAGTATCTTGGAATAGGTTTTAGTTAACTCTCCAAGACAGTTAAAACGAACAAGTAGTCGATCTTGCGGTAGGGAAATTCCAATAGTCGCATGTATGCTCTGGGAAGCTCCTCTTAAAGGAGTCAAGCCTGAGATCATATCCAAACCAATGAGGTAATCAATCCTTCCTCATTGGAAACGATAGAAGATATACATGTATTAACAACGGTAAACCTTGGATTGACCATTGTCGAGGAGCCTGGGGTCACTTGTCGGTAAACCTTGGATTATGTCAAGGAACCTTCAAGCAGATTGAGCTTTGTTACTCTGCCCTTGCGTGTGTGTCAGATCGTAGACTGTTCCCCCCAGTATATATTTTTTTGTTGGTAACCTTAGTGGCCATAATCTATAGGATATTTTCCCAAGGTGATGGTGGAAGGAATATCCCACTGTACCTGGAACAGACGTCGGCTAGACTCACTTGGACTCTCTGGAGGGTTATCTTCACTCGAGATGGTTTAAGTGGAGAAACTTGCACCAGTTTGTTTCATTAAGCAGGCTATCCGGGTAACTATTCCAACTGCCATTTCTGCATTAAAATTCTACGATGTTGGATTTCATCACCAACTAGTGTTTTTAGTGCGGGGATCTACTGTTTGTGTGTGGTTTGACTCCTAAATTTGATAGCGCATGTTCATTTGTTTGTTTTTACTTTAGAGACCATAGGTGTGAATTGTGAAATGTTAATTTTAGTTTAAAATTGTTAATAAAATTCACTGAATTTTAATATAATGGAAATTGTTCTGGAATGTACCAACCAAGGAACCCCTCTTAACGAGAATCCTAGTACTTTTCCTTGCTTTGGAAATGTTGGTCCTCCTTATATGGCTACATTTTCATTACTTGGATTTACAATAGGTTTACCGATATGGTTATTTTGAACTTCGTTGGCCCCGAATACTCCAATTGTTCCACCTCAACCGAATGCTTCACCTCAACAGAGTTCACCATCTCAAAATCACCAACCTCAAGTTGACCCTTTACCTTCTTCGCCCAATATTTCTTCTTCCCTTTCTTCCTCTTTTCTTGGTAAAAGCCTTGATGCTAGTAACCAGGTGGCTAAGAAGAAGAAGAAAGGGAAGAAGAAGAAGAAGCAAGATAAGAAAGAATTCAACCAACCAACCATGGCTGCAAGTGTTAGTAGTGTTGAGGAAACCTCCAACATGCATCGTAAACTCAAATACCCTTACATGCTTTGTAAGGGTGACTACTTCCTTATCAATTGTCCTGGTATTCCAAAGGTCTTGGAAGTATGGTCAAAAAAATCTTGTCAACTTATCGTTGATCCATCAACCAGTGGTAGTCAGGTTCCTGGGCAAAAGAGTAAAGTTAGGTTTCCTTGTAAGTTATGCAAAGGGAGTCATCAAACTCACATTTTCCCTCACATGGATGAAGCCTAAAAATTGTTGGAAAACCTTACTGTTCCACAGCAAGAACTTCCAACTAGTTACCATCAACTCTCTCCCAACCTACCGTCAACTGATGAAGGGATTGATCTAATTCCACGTACAGTCAATCCCACTCTTCTATTGAAGAGTGAAAATCATATCACTCAGGTTGATGATCCATTAGTTGATCAAGTGGTTGATTCGATTTCACATTCGGTCGATCCCACTCTCCCTGCAGAGAGTGAGCTTCATACCACTCTGGTTCTTCTTGTTACATCAGATTCTTCTACGCCAGGGGGAATTTCACCTATTTCTACAGAACCCCATCCAAGTACCGAGGTCTTATCCTTTGATTGGAATAGATTGACAAAACCTCGTCTTCCTTCTTCCATCCCTTTCCAAATAATTGTGCAGGCTTGTTGTAAGAATGTATGCCACACACATGTAGATGAAGGTGCTTCTGTTAGTATTTTATCCTCAACTGCTTGGAAAGCTTTGGGTTCCCCTCAGCTTGTGCCTGTTACGCAGAATCTGAAAGCTTTTAACAGAACTGTTAATGAACCTTTAAGGATCATTCCTAAGTTTTCTATTACTTTGGAAGGTAAAACTGTCTTTATTGATCTTATGGTATTTCGAGGCCCCTTGGATTTTAATTTACTCCTTGGGCGAGACTATGTCTATGCAATAGTCTCGACACTCTTTCACGTGATGTCTTTCCCTCACAATGGAAATATTGTGACTGTAGACTAGCTTTCGTTTCCTAGTCTTGATTCAACTACCAATAATCCGACATCCTTGAATGTTCCTCATACTAAAGTGGTATCTACCCAGCCACAGGTTAATTATGTGGAAACCAGTCCCATGTTTTCAGTTACCGATGCAAGCGAGCCTCACACTATCTGCTCGACTTCCTTTGACTTAGATCTGGTAATTGACATGGAAAACTCTATGGGATTATTTGAACGCAATGCTCCTATCCCTTTTGAGTCCCTTGACATGTGTTCCTTTCAGAGAATTGTTCTTCCATCTGATGAAGACCCCTTGGAAACCATGATCAAAGTGTGTCCATTGACATGTATTTCTTCCAGTTAGAATCCATGATCAAGTCACTATGAGGATAGTTTCTTTTCCTGTGTCAACCTCGTTAAAAAATGAAACAGGCCCTTGTGAGGATAGTTCTTTTACTGTGTCAACCTCATTAAAAAATGAATCAGTGGGTCATGAGGATAGTTCCTTTTACTGTGTCAACCTCGTTAAAAAATGAATCAGTAGGTGAAGAGGACGGTTCCTTTTACTGCGTCAACCTCGTTAAAAAATGAATCGGTGGTTAGAGAGGAAAGTTATTGTTACTAAGTCAACCTCGTTAAAAAATGAATCAGATATGAGGACAGTTCTTTTCCTATGTCAACCTCTTAAAAAAATGAATCAGTAGGTTATGTAGGTAGATTAGAAATAGTATTTTATGAGGATAGTTCCTTTTACTGTGTCAACCTCGTTAAAAAATGAAACAGGTCACTATGATCATAGTTCTTTTCCTATGTCAAGCTCATTAAAAAATGAAACAAATCCTCTCATATTCAAGTTGAGTCTTTCATCCGATCTCGTAAATGAACCTTCATTCCATCCAGCTATTAGTAACTAGTAGTCTACTTAGTTGAATGCAATGAAGCTTGGGGGGCATGTGCTCTAGCAAGTTACGCTTGGGGGTCATTCAAACTATCTCAAGCATATTTTTCCTACATTTCAAGCTTGTGTAAAAATGAAACCTATCTCAAGCACATTTTTCCTATGTTTCAGGCTTGTGAAAAAATGAAACCACTTTCAAGCATAGTTTTTCTTTGTTTCAAGCTTCTATAAAAATGAAACATATCTTGAGTCCATTTCGGTTATTATTTTCAAGACTCGTTAAACTCATGAAAATCCCGAGCTTCTTTTGCTATTCTTTTCATTCTCGTAAAACACATGAAAATGCCGAGTTCTTTCCATCTTTTCCCTGCTCGTAAATTAAATTGAAAGTCGGTCATATGAGTACATTTTTATCACTTTTTTCGAACTCGTTAAAATTTACAGAAAAAGTGAAACCCTTGAGTTCTCTTTTAAGCCCTTTTAAGAATCTCTAAACATGAAAAGATTGTTGTGTACTTGACTATTCGAACTCGTTAAAGGATATGAACAGTCGTCCCTTCAGTATAAGTTTACCCCTATTCCGGATTGAAATGGACTAGTTACGAAAAAGGTATACATTGACTAATCATGGTCAATAGAGTTCTCTCTTACATTATTTTATCATTTTTCGAGCCTGAGACACTAAATTTACGAAAAATTACACCCATGGATTTTTCTTAAGTTTTTTCTTCTGACTCCCTAAAAATGAAAAACACTGAGTTTCTCCTATACTGGACTCATTAAAATTTAACAGTAAAGGACCTGTCAATTTCAAACAGGAACGGGCCACTCCTTCTTAGGGTTAGATTTTAAACTAAGTTGGACTCATCCGAAGGATGAGCTTATAAACAAGCAAATGTTATCCTCCTCAAACTTGTCAAAAAATAAAGAGGTGCTTGCCAGAAATGGTGGGGGAAAAGAGAGAAAACAGATTCATTTGTTACACTTTGATTTGTAAAAGCATTACACCACTCTTGAACATGACACTTTTTGTCACACTTCTACCTGGGTCGGGAAATACTTTGCCTATCAGTTAATCAAACCATATTGAAGGTCTTCAGTTGGTTTCTAGGTATTAGCTTAGGGCAACTGTCACCAAACCATCTACAGTGTCGTTATGTGTTCAAGAGGATATTCAAACAAACCATTCATCTACAAACATTTGTCTCCATTCGCGTTGACCATCCCTGAGTCAGTCCTTGCAAAAAAATTTCTTCAAAACTTGATCTATGGTTTCGTGTCATGAGCTTGCTTACGACGGAACACTTTCTATCGATGACAGCTCATCATCTAGGAATTTGATCTAGAATCCGTTAGTACCTTGGAATCTGCATGCCTTAATGGCAGGTTTCTGGCCTTCGACGATAGGTTGCATCATTGACCTTTGATTGAACGATTCTGTGAAATGTTCGACTTCAGATCACTTATTCACATTTCATGGATTGTACTGAGTACTTTGAGAGCCATTGTCATTATTGGTGGTTTCTCTCACACTTGTTAACAGTTCACATCATTGACTGGTAATCAAGTGGTTTCCACCATGTTCGACTTCAACACATTTAATCGCATGGATAGAATCGTACTAGTTCGAGAAGCAGAAATCAAGACCCTGGATTTAGTTTCCACCATCCAAGTTGCGAGGAGTTTTATTATTCATTTTGCAGTAGACTATTCATTACAAATGCTTGCGCCCATGCTGCGTCTACACTACTGATGTAATATTAAAATCATTTCGGTATCAAAATAGGTTTAGTTAGTTTTGATCTGAGTATGGGAATGCCTACCTCAGTGATGATATATATATGTTTTGTGTTGAATGTTTTTACAGGGTTCTGACTGGGGTGTCCACAGGCTAATCCTTGAAAATGATAAAGCACATCACTCTTTGAATGCTCTCAGACTTCGCACTTTAGGAGGAAATTTGTTACACTGGAATTTGTCACCATGACATTTTAGTACTCGCTTAGAAGTCTACAACATCAAAGTTCCTAAATTCAAGCCTTGAAATTAAGAGAAAATCTCATAAACTCTTAAAAAAACTTGTACTGCACTTTCTCTTAGTATTGCCTGCGGTATCGCATCTTTTGGCTATAAATCATGCAGAGCCAAATGCACTTTCTATTTATTAAAGGTGCAGACCCCTGTAAAAGATAAGAAAAGGCACAAGTAAAATCTAGAAGCTCAGTTTGAGTCATTTTTGGAAGCTTCTAGAAACGTTCCTGCGGTGGAAAGTCTGCTCTTTTCAGGTTCATGTATCCCATCCATTAAGGAGCTAATCCCTTGATGTAAGGAACTAATCCCTTTGAAGGAGGATTCTATCCCTTCTTGTTTGGAGCTGTAACCTCCTCTCTTTCACTATAAAAAGAGGCATAGGGCAGCCTCAAGGGGTTAGAATGGATGAGTTGAAGCTTTAGTATTGTTGGAGGTGAAATGTTGTTGGAACTTAGACCCTTATCTGAGATTTTATGTGGGAAAGATTACATACCTGTATGTTTCTCAGTTGAAAGAGTTCAAGGCTTGTCAGAGTAAAGGAAATGCCTATTCCAGACCCCAGGAAGGCCTGTATGACATCAAGGTGGACACGGTTGTCAGGCTCTTATTTATTTAAGTTAATACAAATAAGTCTGTTTTTCTCAATAAGTTGTCAATTGATTGGTTTATTTTATGGATTCCTTGATCACCATAATAGATATGATTTATGAATATATGCTATGCAGGTGCTATTTGATGTTTGTTTGTTTGTGATTGCAGATCTTTGAAGGCAACTCTTTCGGGCGACTGAAGGACTACTACTACAAACAATCATTGGATCAAAGGTAAGATTGTTAAGCCTTTATAGCATTTAATTATGAATCACGATATATCTAGAGAAAGATAGATTTAATTTTCTGTTTGTTGCTAGTTGTCCGTAGGAAACTTGGGAGGTCTATCTTGTCTGCAAGAATGACTTATCCGTCCAACATATACTCCTTAGTCCAATTGTTGTTTCTATTAGTCGCTTTGGTTGTAATATTTGTCCCATCTGTTCCGGTTGTCTGATTGTATACGCCAATACCTTTAACTTTACAATGCCTTGTTGAACATATGTCATTAGCGTTATATATTGATCATCGACCTTGTCCCATGTCTTTTCTATCACTTCCTCTACTTTTTCTCCAATTTCTTCAATGTCTCCCTTGATACAGAAAGGTGGTATTCCGCCCTTGGATTTTTCCGCCTTCTTCTTTTTCCTTTAGCTCGTCTTAGTCACTGGAAGTGTCCTTTTTTTATGATGAATGGTGAGTCATTTTTTCCTCTATATCGCTCAGAGGGTCCTGGGTATCTTGATCATGCTCTAGCTTTGTCTTTTCTACATATTTTTCTCTTTCCTTTCCACCTGTGCCTGCATGCTACACAGTGTCTTCCTCTACTTCATTGTCTTCTATGGTTGGAGTCATCCACTCCACCGACCAATGTTGGATTATCTCCAAAAGTTCATATTCAGTGACCACGTATCACAGAGGGTTCCATGTCGCCATCAGATCCTTTTGAGCCTTGATATATATCCTATGAAAGTTGGCCTTGAACTCTACTATATTGTGATACTAATCGAATAGACTTAGTGATAGCCTAGGATGCTGGTTCACCACCATGTGCAAGTCCATTTCGAGTAGTACATAGAAAAACTTGTTTTCCTATGCACACATCATCTCCTTGGTATGCGAAAGTAAGGCATGTTGTGCGACTTCGCATTCATCTGCTTCGACCAGAGGAAATTGTGAGTCCTTCGATTCCTTCCATGCTAATAGTGCAATGATCAATATGAAACACGCATAGTGAAATGTCTTTCCATCTTCTTGTGCTTCACGGAAGTCCTCCAAGAATTCCTTGCATAAGTATTTAGCCTAGTTGAATTGAACCCCTTTACTACACTGCGCGGCTAAGAAAACCACAGCCGCAAGGACTTAGTTTTCTCTACACTTCCACATTATTTTCCTGGCTAAGATGTGTGTGGAAAAACACACTACTTGGTCATTAACAAAATTGATATCATAACCTCCCGACTTCTTTATTATCCTGTACTTTTGCTTCATATTTTGTACTACTCCCTTGTCTTGGTTTCTGTTGACGAAATATTCAGCATGGTCCTTTCCCTTATATGGTAGCCCTGTAATCCTTCGTATCAAAATTTTATCAATTAGGATCCCCTCCCCTAGCTATAGGTATCTATCATTCACTAGTATAAGCAGTTGTCAAACATAAACTGTGTTGGTGTCACTTCTCCCAAAGTGTGGCACATTTAACATGTTCATCAAGCCTGATCTCTACAATCGCGTAACCCACTAGTGTGGTTCCAACCTTGTACCATCACTCTCTAGATAATATACCTGATGTAGACACTTTCTCAGCTCTAACTGTGGGTACTTAGTCTAGTCATTGAATTCCCAATCCTCCATCTTCAATTGTTGGATTTTCCCAAGCAGTTCTCCTTCAAAAGGCACTTTTTTGGTAGTAGCAGTGTGAAAACGTCGAGTTTTGCATTTTTGGGGTATTTAACCGGTTTAGCACCTGGTTTATTTTGTGGAAAATATGGTGGCATCACAGAGAGAATTTATGCACCCTGCATCTCCATCAACTACATCTCAACTTCCTCCTCACTGTCATGGACTTTTTATAGTTATTTCTGCTCCATTGGTTTCTTCACCTTCTCCGCAAGATTCTTATATTTCTTATTCTTCATCCGTTGTTCTTTCTTTACCTTCTTTCTTAGGGATTTCCTTACTCAAGAAGCTTCAGCTGGTTTCTTTTCTTTTCTTCTTGTCAGTTGTTCTTGGCTACTTGTTTCCTTGTTTCCATGGTGACCATGCTCACCTTGGGGACACACGTACACTTGGTGCTTCAAATTTACCAGCCTAGGCTTCCATGATGCCTGTAAGTCCTTTCCTTACAAACTCTCTGGAAATCTCCTCGAAACTTCTCTTAGACATACAACAACACACTTATTTCGCACTTACTCACAAATTCTAAAAATGAATTCTCCAGATAGAAAAGTGTAAAATGTGGAGCGGGGCATAGATTTTATAGCTAATTTGAATTTTGAACCTCATGATAGCTTATATCTTGTTCATTTAATGCATATATGGCACTAGATAAGAACATTTGTGCTTCATAAATGTGTTTCTCACATGCATCCTAACGAAAAATTCCCTTTTAATGACAATTTTTTCCTTCCAATAGTCCTATTTTTTTTTATCTTCAACGCATCCCTCTCTGTGTCACAGTAATCCTTCCTTCATCGTGGTTCTTTCATACTTTGACATAATCCTGAATATCGCGCAATAATCTTCATTTCGCGAAGTCCCCTTCTGCCGAGTAGATTATAGTCCAGTGCCCAGTTTTAACTACAAGTGGCACTTAGACTCTTCTCCTTTTATCTTTCAGTGTCAAGCTTCAAGGACAGAGTTGTCCCTATATACCTTCAATATTATAAAATTCACTCACCTTGGAAGTAACTTACCATTTAACTTTTCCAATTGAATTGCACCACCATCAGATATGTGCTTAATAATATACGGTCCTAGTAAATTGTTTTAAATTTTCCTGGGAACTTTGCAAATTTTATATCATGTAAAAGTACAAGATCTCCTTCCCATAATTTCTTTTTCTTGATGTGCCTACCATGCCAGGCTTTCTCCCTTCCTTTTTTCACTTGGTAATGAAAACCTACTATAAACTTGTCTTCTTCTAGAGTAAGCAATTGTGCCATCCTTTCTTCCATTATATCAGAGTCTGACATATATGTGAAGGTTTCAATTCTCAAAATTGTCACAATGTACTCCATAGGCATGATTGCTTCTTATCCATATACCAACCTAAAAGGTGTCTAGCCTATCATTTTCTGCATTTTGTCCTATATGGCCACAACACTGCTAGAATCCTTAGATCCCAATCATTTATGTTCACATTGCACACTTTTCTTGAGTGAATTATCCATAATATTATTGAAGGCTTCGACTGTCCCATTCGCTTGAGAATGATATGGGGTACATTTATGATGGTATACTTGGAACTCTTCAGTCAGCACCTCAATAGTATTATATAAGAAATGTGAACCTCGATCACTCATTAATATCTTTGGACACGAAAATATACACAAAATATATTCAAAGATGAAATTCACAACGATGTATGCACTGAAATCCTTTACTATCTTTGCGTTGGCCCACCTCATCAAATAATCAATTGCAGTGATTATGCATCTTGCATTGGTCTTCCTTCCTAGTGGATTAATAAGTCCAATAATTCAATATCCCATTTGTCAAATTCTTGCAATGTCACTTGTGGATTTAATGGTATTTCATCTCTTATGGATGGCTTTCCTGTTCTTTGGCATACATCACATGCTCGAAAAAACTCTTTTGAATCCTTATGTACTGTAGGCCACCATAACCCATCTCTCAAGATTTTCTACACAACAGCCTTCCATGCATAATTTCCTCGTGTGAACCCTCCATGAGCCTCTACCATAATATTATGCCTTTCATGTTCAGGGACATATCCACGCATTATTTCATCCTGTCCTATTTTGTACAAGTGTCCTGTAATCAACGATAAATCAGTTGCTTTAACAACCAGATCCTTATTTTGTTGTGTAGTGTACTCCACGAATGCCATTCCTGTGGCCAAAAATTGAATAATATTTGCAAATTGATCATCTGCAACTCTGATCTCGAATAACTATGCATCGGGCAGCTTATCTTCGATACTTGTGGGTTCTTCTCCTGTCTCCAACCTTGACAGATGATCAGGCCCAACATTCAATATTCCTAGATATACTACAACCTCGAAGTCATACTCTTGTAATAACAAAAATCATCGACATATTTTTCCTCCTAAAACAGGACTATTCACCAAATATTTCAGCACTGAGTGATCAGTGAACATCTTGAAGTGTACTCCCAATAAGTAGTCCATGAATTTCTGTAATGCATAGACCATAGTTAACCCTTCTCTTTCTGTCATAGTATAGTTCTTATTCACCTTGGACAATTGCATGCTTGAAAAAGCTATGGGGTAATCAATTTCTCCTGCTTCTGGATGTGCCAATATTATGCCCAACGCTATGTAACATACATCGACATGTACATAAAATTCCTTATTCTAGTCTGGGAAAACCAGAATAGAAGCAGTCACCATTTTCTCTTTTAGTATTTCGAGGCTCTTCTGGCATTCTTCATCCCATTTAAAAGTGACATATTTCTTCAATAACTTCTCCATTGGCACAGTTATCTACGCATTCCCCTTTATAAACTTTGTGTAATAGACACTGTGTCCAAGTGTCATGCACATTTTTTTCATTGTCTTAGGTGGATCCAAGTTTACACTAGCTGTTATCTTCATGGGATCCACCATTAATACCTAATAAAAAACCACATGGCCCAATAGTATGCCAAATGGTACAAAAAAGATACACTTCAAATTTAATGATATTTGATATTACCTACATGTATCCAGCATTAGCCTTAAGCTCGTAACATGTTTTTTCAATAGCCCAAATATTTTTCAGTCATAAAAGTAAACTTCAAAAATATTATGTATATACTATTTGACAACTGCAACTACAACTCTAAGGAATATGGTAGGAGAATTCTTCAAGCCAAAAGGAATCACCGTGTACTAGTAAGAGCCACACTCTGTAGCAAAATTTGTCTTACATCTATCTTCTGGTGCAATTCTGATCTGATGGTAACCTAAAAAATCATTGGTGAAAGAATAAGCCTCATGTCCTCCTACATTGTCCAATACTTCGTCTATAAATGGTGTGGGAAAATGATCATGTAAGCATGCATCATTCAACTTTCTTAGGTCTACACATATCCTCATCTCGTCCTTTTCCTTCTTCTCCTGCACTACCATGGGACTTACCCATTAAGACTCTTCAACTAGTTTGATGATACCATATTTGATCATTTTATTTAACTCCTTCACTTTTTCCTTGTATTTCAGATTCAACCTATATGGTATTTTCTTTACTAGCTTCGCTTCAGGTTTCAGGGGAATCCTCATAGCTCCTAGGTCCCGTACTATGCCCTTCAATATAGAAAATTTTGTGGGGAAGATCTCTTGATACTCTTGCAACAACTATGTAATTTTCCTATCTGTGTATTCATCCCAATAGTCTCCAATCATTGCAAATTTTGGTTCTTCTTATGATCCGATATTCACCTTCTTCGTTTTTGCAAGCTTTGATATATCGAGTATTTCAAGTTCTAGTCCAAAAAATTTGTGGTCTCCTTCTGATTCTGCGATATCAATATTGCGTGGATCCTCTTCATCTTCTTCAGCAATCACATTATAGCACTCCAATGCTTTCTCCAACTGCGCAGTCCAATTTGGATGCTTCCATGTTAGCAAAGTTGTGCTCTTAAAAACCATTTATCTGACTTTCTGAAGGGCTGAGTCTATGCACATACAATCATCTTCAAAACTAAAGGTTAGTATGAACCCTTCAACCAAATATGTCTATTTTGCAGTTCCATGTCATAGTTTTGTCTAAACATACCAATTCATAGGAATCATCTCTAATGTGTGGATAAACCCATGTACCCACTCAAGTTCTGGAAATTCTTTCCAAACTGAAGTACAACGATGGATATTTTCCCAGCAGTCAACCTTAAAATTATACTTTACTTCAACTTCTGTATCTACTAGCCAAAATTTGACCCACATTAGCCTTCGATACTCTTCCCAACCTCCCATATTCTTCTTATGACTGCTCCACCATATAGCAGGTGTAGACCTCAGGGCTATATCCAAAGCTTGCAACCTTTGTTCTTCTGGTATTTATCTTTCATATTTATTAAGAAAAATTCTTACATATCCTATCCCATGATAATAAGGTAGAATACATACCTCTAAATCTATGTAGCGAAGTGACTTTGTGATTCTCTCACATCATCTTCTAGCTACTTCATGTAAATTGTTCTGCCAATTTTCTAGTTCTTCCTCGGAATGTGAAGTACAATAATTGTCATGTTCCCAGCTTAGTATACCTTATACATTGGGATTAATCCAATATTCCTCCTTATTTTTTATCTGATAGATGTTTTCAACATCTCTGTCGTAGTACTCATCCTGAATAGGCTCTGTATAGCGCAGTCCTTCTGATGGATATAAAGGAACAATAAGCCTCATATTTTATTTTTTGAACACCATTTGTCCCTTCTTCAAATTGATTATCACCACAGTATGAAAACCCAATCCAATCCAACCAATTCCATATAGGGGTTTCTATCATCTACAATTACAATCACCTCGAAGTCTACAACAGCACACACTCCTTTAATATTTACTACAACTCTAGGTAACCATCCCATAGGGAGGATCTTCTTTTGGTTGGTCATCATAAACTGGATCAGCAACCATTGCAAGTTTGGTCTTCCCATTAACTACCAAGTTTTCTTAGGTAGCATGTTGGCATCGGATCATAAGTCTAGGATTACCTAATCCATATAATATTCTTTGGTTTGCATGGTTACTCTCATTTCCTTCCTCGTTCTCTTCTTACATCGAAGTAAATTTTTTATTGTGCGTTGATCACTTCGTGGTACTTCTTTGTTAGCACATGAATCTATAAACTCCTGGATTCCTTCAACAGCACTCTGATTCCTTAACAAATTCATGCAAGTATGTAAGAATTACCTTAAGATACTTGGATATAATTTGATTTAGGCCCAATATAACTTCTCAAAGTAGCAGCACTCAACAAAACCAACGTCAACCTCCTCTTCACTTGGAAGCAGCACCTTGGTAGCACATGATGCAGTAAATATTTAAGGGCTTTGATCTCCTAAACTATAGCATGAAATACAGAGAGAGTAGCACCAAAATTTATATTTTATTTAGCTCCTTAAGTGTTCCCAAAACCAAATCTAGAAATTCCTTCTCCTTCATTTCGCAAATTTCTCTTGATAAATCTTCTAGATCGAATTTCTTTGTTGTATTGAATTGTCTCCAAATGAATTTGAACTACCTATATATATATAGCTTTCTAATGGGTTCGAATTAATGTACTTGAGGCCAACTTTATCACTTGAAGGTCAACTTGATGTGGAGGCTTCATAAATCATATTTGACTCAATACTTGACATATTCGTATGACTCAAAAGCCCAAGATCAATCAATTTAAATCTACAATAATCCTATAGACTATGAATAAAACCTAGAAGTCTAGAATAGGGACTTTGACCTAAAATAAATATGACCCAAGCATGAAACCCATGCTTTAATAATTGAATCCAGTACAATTTATGAAGACTGAACCTAGTTGCATTCTTCAATATACTAGCAGTTAGGTTTGACTAACTCAACACTTAATCAGAGTTACAATATAGACTCTTCTAGATTCTTCTTCATCAGAATAATGTGGATAGACCTTGCTGCATGAATAATGGGGGCTGATGTGGGATCATCTCAAATTATGGTGGTGAAAATGTGAAGTTCAACTTCTGAGTGACATAAATTTCACATATGAACTCTGGCCAACGTGATTATTATGCCATTGGAAATTTCTTTGTGTGTATAATAGGAAAAAAAAATTGGCACTAAAGCGGAAAATTTGCATCCCCAAAAACATCGTTTGATGCCTCAAAACACTCTCAGAAGCTTTTAGACCCCAATTTTCCAAACTAGATCCCGCCAGTAACAAGGGTATTGAGAGCTTATTCCTCCACTTTTTCTACTTTGAAAGCATCAAGATGGATTAAAAACAATATAATGATCCAATATGAATCACTCATGTGGTTAAAAAAAAATTCTAATTATTACAAACTAAATATCAATCCATAAATAACTCTAAGATCTTTGCTAACAATTCAAAGATAATCTTATTAAGAGTTCTAAGATGTTACAGTGTTGCTACTAACATATAACAAAAATAAATTAGTTGAATCACACACTACAAAAATTATAAAATTGCAATCTATATTAAAACAAGATCTCTCTAAAATAATGATTTATTCTATCATAATTTGGACATTTCTCTAAGATTTATCTCATAGAATGGAGAGGGAACTCTCTTTCATATGTAAGATTGCTTTGAAACATAAATAACCAATATTAAATGTCGTCCCACAAGTTTATCATGTGGTTACAACATTTTTCTAATGATTAGCAACTAAAAATAAATTCATAAATAACTCTAAGATAGTTGCTAACATTTCAAAGCTAATCATATCAAGTGTTCCAAGATTATTTCTATATCCAAGAAAATTTATTGATATTCCCAGATCCATAGCATATATGTGTTCATTGAACAGAAATTCAAATTATTGGCTGTATGTAATTGAAGTAGGGGAAACTTACTATAGCCATATTAAATTGTTGATATCTTCCAAAATATGATCTAGTTTATTGATATTTTTGTTAGCCTCACTCTCACATAAAACAATAAATAAGTCCAAAATAATTAAAATTATAAAACTTGGATTAATTCCTACTTATCTATTCTAGAATGAGATTGTTCCTCAAACTTGGGAGTTTGTTTAGGTCTAGTTGGTTGAGGGATTCTCTCCAACTAGTTAGGCTCCTAGATTAGTGTGTGGTTGAGATATTTACTCAGCCAAAGTGATCGTGTCCAATATATCCATGATATCTTGAGACATACTCTTGATGTATTAATATTGCATCATTCTCATTATTTTATAGTGTGTGTGAAATAATATGGATTAAGGCTTAAGGCCTTTTCTTCCATGTCTCTGGATCCTGTTTCTCATGATTTAGTTTTTCATTAGTTTTTAATTTCCTTTAATTTTGAATGAATACATTTATTTATAGTTGATGATGCCTCATACTAAAAACATAAAAGACCCGGTTTTTTAATCTTTTGATATGGATATATTACCAATTTCTACTAATCCTATAACAATCATCAAGATAATCCATTTTCAAAGATAAATGGAAATTTATTCTTTTTCTAAGGTTTAATAATAAATTTACATAAAATACTAAAATAAATGCCATGGAAATCACCTTGATCCTAAATCCTCCATGTAAGCATTAAAATGGATTAATACATGATTACGGCTAAATGAAAAGGAATTAAAAATTAGGGAAAAATAATATCAAAATATGGTAATTTTGCAACTCATCAATGACGATCTAGCAAACATGAGGCATATTAGTTATGTTTTCATAAAAATTGTTTAAGCCCAATTTATTTGGCATGTAAGTAGTGATAATGGGTTGAATCAGATTATAGATCATGACCCATGGAATTTGTCTTTTTCCTTGTTTCTCCTTTGTAATCATCATATGTATTATAGTAAAGTATTACCACACTTGGGGAGAAGGATACTACTATGGGCTTGATAAGAGTAAGATTCCCATGTCTTTTTTCATAGTTAATACACTCCACTTTTTCCCCTACATTTTCCTTTCATTTGGGTCAGCCGTTAAATTTACCCTAAAGATATTTGTATTTCATATTCCTGAGGAAATAAGGGGCTTGGATGCTCAATTTTGATGAAACTGTATAAAAGAGAGAAAGAGGATGATACAAATTTAAAAATGAAAAATAAATATGAAAGAAATATTAATCATAAATAAATATCCAAATAAAATTGAGCTTAGCCCCATCACCATGATGCCCTCACCCCAAGTCCTAATACAATGAGATGATAACTAAAAAAGGATGTAAGTGAATTATCTTAACCCCTTTGCAATAAAATTGATATACATCAAAAGGGGACTTGCAAATTAAAACCAAGCATACAAGTATAAGGCAAGAAAGGTGTGGAAAGATATAGTGTCAAGGAAACAGTAAGTCAACGCACAAATTGCTCCCTCTACAAAGACCCTTATGAGGAGGAATCTCACACATGACCTTTAATGTCAAAGAAAGCATTCCCATGAGGTAAACCCCAATTCATACCATTTCTTTCACTCTTCCACTTTCGTTAGTTTCTTGGAAACTACCCTAATTTTTGGGTATTAGCACATCTAATAGGGTTCTATGATATTCCTCCCATACCTTAACTTAGCAAATTGCAAAACGCCATAAGTTAGTGTGAAGATGGAAGAAGATACTAATGTGATCTACTCAGTGTCTTTCACATTAAACATGACTAAATTTTTATGTTACATTAACTCTTGTACACATGCTAGTTGGTCTCACTTGATGCTTGGAGCCCCTAATTATTGATCCTTCCATAGACATGGTCCTTTGGTGGGCATTGATTATTCTTTTTCCACACTTTATTCAGAAAATTTCATGCCCTTTGGAGGGCATTGGAACTTAAGATGACATGATGACTTCTTGATATGTCGTAGCCTTGGATGATGGATGTTGCACACTTGATGATAGATGTTAAACCCTATATGATGGAAATTGCACCCATTGATTACATGAAAATCCTATAGAGGTGAAATTATACACTTTAAAGATGAGATGTTGCACCTACACCATGAGGTATCCCTTGAATTGATGTCGGCACTTGTAGAAAATGTGTTCAATCATTCTTTGTTTAAAAAGACTTCCTGATTCTAACATTTTGTCCATATGCTTTAAAACTTGTCTTTTATTAATAACAAATCTCAAAAATTCATTTCAAGCATACGACCCAATTAACATAGTTTGATATCAATTAACTAGCTAATACAAGCTCAGGTTTCCTATTTTTTTGTCATACCCATTCCATCGTTTTAACTGTTGGAAGACTTACACACAATTGTCTACTCATAACTATTTTTAAACAGAATTTTAAAACAAAATTCCACCGCACCTTTCCAAATGAATTTCATATATTTCAATGTGACTCAACCACCATTGATGAGATTCATATCAAAGGTGGGAATAACTGACTTTCCAACAGTTCCCTTTGTCTTTTCCATGGTAAATCGTGATCCTCCTTTTCTCAATCCAATAGTGCAAATTCGTTTTGGATATGTTGCCTTCATATTTGATTTGGTTGTGGAATTGTTACTCTGCTTTAAGAGATTTAAATAATCTTGATCAGTTATGTACCTGAAGGTGCTATTATCATTTGTTTCCTCGAATGATTTACCACATTTCTAGCGATTTTCAAACTTGCAACAGAAGATCCCTCACCTAAAAATACTAGATCAAAAACACCAAACCGATTCTACAAGTAATGCAGAGCATTTTTTTCACTTCCCTAAATTAAACCTCAGCTATATTTCATTCAATAAACTTCCACCAAGTTTGAATCTGCGTGCACAGAGATAATTCATAAATTCGATCTATCCACACTTCAATTGAATCACTCCTCACTCTCATTCTACTTGATTACAAAGAATATACACTGAACCCTCAATCACTCAAACCTCATACTGAACCAAATTTTTCAATGAAATATTCGTGCACTCGATCAATAATTACACGTACATATACAACCAAACATTAACTATGTTAACCCTAGGTTATTCACTGAGACTGGATTTCTTTAACGCATTCACAAAATCATAATTAAATTCACACAAATATGCCATAATTCTTAAATAGAATCATACATGGAAATTATACACAATAAAACATGAATTAATTACTTGAACATGCATATTACTCTGAATCTTACTTGGCTACCCTTATTTTCATTTGTTTGGCCATTCTTCCTTGGCCAAATCTTACATTAATTTTCCATCCTTCTCATTCACACTCTAATACCTTCAAAATCATATAAATAAAAAACCAATTAACTACGTTTAGGCTCAGATCCTAATCTGAGTCCTAAAATATCCTAAGATCCCAAAATATCTCAACCAACTCTATTCGAAGTCCATCCATAATTGCGGATCTGATTCCATTCCAAACCAAACTAATTCATCCCTAATTAAACTAATAGACTATGACTCACTACGCAAAATATTTCATTTATAAATTATAATGTTTTTTATAAGAAAAATATGACTTTTCCTCAAAATTCAAGACTCGGGATTCAATTCTCCTGCATCATACTCCCAAAGTTAAAAGTTTTCATGGCCTCCTCGCCATGTGCTTGGACTATATTGCTACTTTTCTGTAGTAATGTAGCAGTCTGGTATCTTATTCTCTTGAGTCCTCTAGGATCCCACACTTTGTACTATATATTTCCATTCACCTCATCATGTTGTTTTCTTTCTGACTCTTCTTCTCGAACTTCACTATAATTCAACTCTTGTTCTTCTTGATACAAGACATTCATCTTCTCCATGCTTCTACTCACCATTTCAAGAGGAATTTTCTTAGCCAAGAAAACAATCAAAACAAAAGTATACAACCCAAGAATTATACCTTCAATGTCAGCCTGTACTTCTTGCTTTGTTTCAATCTCTTGCTTGAACTATGTTCCCATGTTGTCAATAAATTTTCCAACCCTTGGATTTACTGCATCCTCATTCATAACAAGTTTTAGAAGTTGTCCATCCTCAATTTTTGCTTCCCTTGCATACACATAATCATTTTGAGAATTGAAAATAATTTATGTAATTGATTGTGATTCTTCATCACCATTTACGAGAATTGCATTTAAGTGTTTCTCTTCATCTCTTCTTAGAACAAAATTTGAATTTAGTTTTCCTCCATATTCCTCTATCTTCGTGACAGATTCAAATATTTTTTCTTCACCTATAAAAAAGCCTATAATCACACTTGAATCATCATATTTAAAAACATAAGTCTCTTTATCCTCATTTGATGTCTCAAATATAAAATCTCCATCAGCATCATCACCATCCTCACCAAGAATTCCTCCATTCTCAGGTTCACATACTTGAATTTTCTCCTCATTCTCAACTCCTCTGAGTTATTTCTTCAACCTATGTCTCTTTTTTCATATCATCTTTCTTGCCACAATTTCTTAATATACCATTTGACCCTTTTCCTCACATTCCACCTACATCTTCAGTCTTCATAATCTTGTTGTAGTAGCTCCATAAGCACATCCAACTATGACTTCACCTCAACAAGTTCCTTCTCAAACTCTTCATCACTAATATTCCACATGGAAACTGTTGTGGCATCTATATGGCTTTCTCTTAAATTCTGCAAATGACTATCCATAGTCATATTCATCTCTTCCTCTTCCTCTATGATATTTCTGCTACCCACTATGAACTGTAAATAACCTTTGCATTAATAGGTCATTGTCTAGCTACACACACCTCACCAAGATTCCCACTTGTACTTGGCCTTTTCTAATCCCTAGTTCCCTCCTCTAGAACCCCTTGAGAACTCTTTTTTCATCCAGGTTTTTGCAACAACACTTTCTCTTTCCACCATAGCTACAGTAGTTGTAATAATTATTTCCATAGTTCTCATTTTCTAATGCTAAAATATGAAAATAAATTAATTATAGGAAAAAAAACCGATAACTTATCAGCTCTCAATAGATCTATGGTGAGCCCCAGTATTGCAACAAGAATGTTGCAACTCCGAAGGCTGCCAACCCAAATTATAAACTTGGGCTTCATATAAACTTAGAGGTGATAGTGTTATATGCATAATAGGTCAATATCTACCCATGACATATTCATTCATTGGATCATGTCAAGGTATGCAAAGACCACTCCTTCAACTAGCTTATAAAGATAATTTGCATGAAAATACAAGAGTCTACTCTAATTGCAAGAATGAAAGTGCCATTCATAAAATGTAAAGACTAACTATAACTGTATAAAAGTAAAATATTATATTGATTGCATAAAGAATCATGATATTCGACTTGCAAACAATTAAGTAAATATTCTACTTGCAGAAGGTAAACCATTACTCTACTTGCAAATTCCTTTGAAAAAAAGGAAATTTGATCTACCACACATGACTAGAAAATTTAAGAACATAACTTCAAAAAATAACCATAATATAATTGCATTGAAGATTTTCCCTTTTGATCATTGAGTTCAATATCATTTATCTTAAATAACAAAATCGTTGATCTTTGCATGAAAGGACATTTTTTGTGATTCCAATGTGAAATGTTTTCCACTAACTCTAATTGTTGTTATGTTATTGCAGTGAAGGAATGATGGGTCTAGAGCAGTCCTTAGTTCTCCTTAATCATGTATTCAAATCTTGGAGGTCATTATTCAATCCCAAAATGAAAAAATCAAGGTATTAGACCAAATTTTGCCAAGTTTAGGTAATGTTATAGGACTACTACAAGATGCCCTGTTTTGCTACAAGATTTCCCTGTTTTTCGATTGGATTGGGTCTGAGAGCTTCCTGAGGCTAAGATGCATTTTGAAGGTAGAAGAAGGTGTATGAGGGTGTATGAAGGATATGTGAGGCATTTTCCAATATTATCACCCCTCAGGGGCCCATCTTGCACAAAAATGCATGCTCAGAACGTCCTTTAATGACCCTAAAAAGGTGATCTCGGTGGTAGAATTTGAGAGAAGTATGAGGTGTCCAGGAGGAGGATGGAAATTAAAAAGTGGATGTAGGATGAATTTTCTAATCCCTGGAAGTCACTGGTAGTACCTACAGACTAACAATCAACCTATTTTCCTCTAGGGAAGAACATGCATCTAATGATTAGACTACAACAAAATAAATCAAGGTGGAAAAGGTTAATTGAATTCTATTTAATCAAGAGCTATTCTATCCTATAACATCGATCTAATCCATTTGAAGATACATGAGTCTAACATATACGGTGAAAAAATAGATCATGCAAGATAACTACAAACCAAGGCCTAGAAACTTTCAAATAAACACAAACATATATTTTTGGTTTGCTATTGTAGACTCTTCAACCACACTTCCTACAAGAGAGTTGCTGACCAGGGTTGAAACCACATTTTTTTCAATCTATTTTCTGTAGATATGAGTAAAAAAATACAAAAAATTAAACAAGGACAAAAGAAAATACATGAGAGGGACTAAAGCCTATGGGTTGGCCCCTAACCCAATGGTTTCATCCCTCCAAAGTTAAATCAGATGTGGACCAACAATAAGCCTTTCATTAACAGAAAATGGAGTTCAAATACATCATATGAAAATGGAAATAACAATATTAAGTACTTAGCTCTCATTATCTCTTCATATCTCTAGAATTTTGAATCTTAATGATCCCTTAGGCCTGTTTATTTATACAAAAGATGATTGAGGGGCATCTCCCTTGAGAGGAGGACCACTTCCCTCTAGTTCCCTTAGATCCCCTCATGCACTTGCGTTCATCAGCTATCAATGGATCTTGAGTTGTAGGTGAGTGAAAATTAGTGATTCTAGGGATCACTTCAAGTTAAAGGAGAGTAAATCCGGGGAACAAGCCTCCTACACTTCCTCTAGTTTCCTCCAACGTGCCTCTTCATCATAAATGTACCCAAAAACGATTTCTAATTTCCTGCACATAAACCACATTAGGCCACGAAGTATGACAAACACCCTTTAGTCTTCCTACTAAGCACATTATAGCCAAAAATGTAAATTAATGTGGAGAAATAAATCATTTATGGGCTGAAGGATAGCAATATGGGCCTCAAAATATACCTATTGATGGGACCCATCAATCTGATCCTCCTTCCTTTGTATAGGATTCTATGTGCTTTTCTTCCATATCCAAGTGCCCATTCTTTGGAATATTCTCCATTCTTTCACTCTAAACCTCCAATACACAAACATCTAAAATTTATGTTTTCAGTTCCCTGAATAATTAGGAATAGACCTGCTCTGATACCAATTGATGTCGACAATTGGAGAAAATCCATTCCATCATTATTTATTTAAAAAGACTTCCTCATTCTGAAACTCTACCCATATGCTTTAAAACTATTTTTTTAATAATAATAGATCTCCAAAATTAATTTCAAGCATATGCTCCAATTAACATAGTTCAAGATCAATTAACTAGCTAATACAAGCTTACGTTTCCTATTTTTATCACACTCATTCCATCGTTTAAACTGTTGGAAGTGATCCAGACTTATGCAGGAATGCAATAAAATACAAAAATACACATAAAGATAGATATGCAGTATAAATAAGACTTCATTTCATTAATATCGCATAACTAAAATATGCTTACAGACAGAATGGAAATAAACTAGCTAGGGTGCTAGTAGCTTATCTGTGAGAAGAGATGTGGCGGCTACAGGCATCTGAATTGTGTTACAATGAGCCTTGAAGGCCTATTTATTATTTAGAAACAATGAGAAACCATAAACATCCAAAAACCTAACCCTAGGATATGAAAAGCCAAACTATGGGCCCCATTGGGGTAAATTGGTACATCAATTTCTCGAGGTCATAACTTTGGCATATGATCTTCGTTTGACACACATGATACCTCATTAGAAATATCTATCCAAGGAATAAAAAAATTTAAAGTGAATATTGAGTGAAAGACTCAAAATTTCTTGCAGTTGATGCTCCCGAAAACACATCGTTTAGGGCCTCAAAAATGCTCCAGAAGTTCAGGACCTGAAAAACTGCCAAAAATAGAAAATTGTGCTACAATTAAGGAAACTAAACAATTGAAAGAAAAAATGGTGGGGGTCCAAGTGGAATAGGTGGGTGGCCACCAATATCCACCTGGATCGTTCCTCCCCCCTTAGGAAGCAATGGTCCCCATTGCATTGAGTTCCTCCATGAGATGAGGAAACTTCTGCTGAACTTGGTCCCTAGTGAGCCACTTTCCCTAGTGAAGGATTTGGCCCGCTTTGACAACTTGATACAGTTGGATCCTCTTCTGACGAGTGTTCTTGATGTGTTTCCATGATTCGATAAGTTGTGTCTTGTTCCATGTAGTCTGGGTTTAACTTTTTTTGTGTGATTTGTTCTGCCATGTCGATCGATGTGTCTAGTAGAGGTGGAAAATAGGGCCAAAGGAAATCCACATTGAACACTAGATGAATACACATAAATGGCGGAATACTGAGCTCAAAGGGATTTTCCCTTAAAGCCTCAGTGATGGTGTATGGCCCATATCGGAGTGGCCGAAGCTCGCAGTAGGGTCCAGCGAGGCGCTCCTTTTGCAAATGTAGCCACACTTTTTCTCCCACCTGGAATTTGTGTGGCACCCAATGCTAATCATGTCCTTTATTGTACTTACCATTGCCTTTTTCCAATATGTCATGAACCTATTTGCAGATGTGCTGAATTTAGTCAATGAAGTTGTTCGCCTTATCAGCTTCAAACTAGACATGAGCTGAATCAGCTCAAGTAGCTGCAAGTGGCATGGCTACGTCAATGGGACATAGTGGTTGGAATCTAAAGCCCACCTAAAAGGGGTTGTGGTCGGTTGAGTTGTGGAGGGCCCGGTTATAGCTATGTTGTACTTAGGGGAGGCTCTCATCCCATGTGCGTGGATTATTTTAGTTGTACATGCGAATAATGTGTACGATCATCATGTTGACAACCTCTGTCTGGCCATCAATTTGGGGATGGAAAGTTGTGGACTTGGTGAGCTTGGTGTCCAGAATTGACCATAGGCTAGACCAAAATATACTGAGGAATCTGTTGTTCTAATCTGAGATGATAGACTATGTGATCCCAAAATTTACCCACACTCGTTCAAAGAAGAGTTTAGTAGTGGCTTCTGCTATGATATTCTTCTTGCAGGTTGCCATAATGGCCATCTTCAATAATATTCTGATGACATTGAAAACATGGTCATTTCCATGCTTAGTAGAAGGAAGGCCTGTTGGGTGGAGGAATTATGCTTAAGAAAACTCCTCAACACTTAATTTTTCAACCCAAGGGATTCATAAACTTAGAGACGAAGCACAGGCAATGCCAGAGATGGTATGAATCTTTCTAATGTAAATCCCTACTTTCATTAAAGGAAAGAATGTAGAATCAAATCAAAATATAAGAAGGCAACTTGAACCATCAAAAATAATCTAAGACTGGAACGAAAAAGTATGCATTTGCAAGAGAGAATTAAAGATAAAATAAAATCACTTCAGCTAATGGTTGTTTAATCTACTGAGTGTGTATTTTCCTTTAGCAGAGACACTTTAGCAGTCTCATTAGATGGGCCCTTAAACCTGCTTCCTTAAATATTTCCTTCTTGCATTAATCTGTCTTGCACTAGTGCAGGATCAGAGAGTTATGTAGAAGGTATAAATTGTGTCTTTACTGAAGGCTTTTTACTTCATGCAAGGGCTTGAACTTTTCAAGGTTTAGAGCACTCAGATCTTGAGGCAAGAAACTAGTTCTTGCACCTGATCAAAGCTTCCTGCACTTAGCTTTTAATCCTTAAATCAAGTTTTCAATTATTGCAAGTGATATTTTACTATCAAATCAAATTTCACACATAAAAGTCAATGTTTCTGATTTTAATAAAATGCAAAAGTATAGAAACAATCATTTATCATGTCGTAAGTGTTTAAAGAAAGAAAGAAAATCGCGGAAAGTAGATTAAGAAAACTTACTGCATCACACCAACATGCACTGGTGTAGGTTCATCTCTCTTGCTTGTACCAGGTGGTGAAAAACCAAAGAAACAGAACTACAGGAAAATATAAATGTCACACCAACATGCACTGGTGCAGGTTTGCTTCTCCTGATTGTACCATGTGGTGGAAAACCAAATAAATAGAACTGTGGGAAAAATAAATGTCACACCAACGTGCCTGGTGCCGGTTTGCTTCTCCTGCTTGTACCAGGAGGTAGAAAACCAAATAAACAGAACTGCAGGAAAAGGAAATGTCACACCAATGTGCCTGGTGCAGGTTTGCTTCTCCTGCTTGTACCAGGCGAGGAAATGAAATCTGAAATTAAATGCAGGAAAGTAAATTGCAGGGAAAGAAAAAGTAACTACTTCACATGACGGATCTGTTTTCAATGAGACAGGAAGGCATGTGCTAAAAATTGAATCACACTTTAATAATTTAAGCACACATTACAAAAAACATAAAATAGGGTAAACGTGCTGGGTTGGCTGGGCCTTAGCCAACCAGCGTGTTTCCCTTTTTAAATTAAAACGCTGCTCAGTAAACCAGTTAACTCATCAACTTAAAAGAACAAAAACATAATTTCTGAAACATGAGGCGAAAAAACCTTTTATTAATTTATTGAGGTGAATACATGCGTTGATACAATGTCTAGCCCAGATTTGGGCAATAACAAAAGACTGGTTACCGCCTATCGACTTCACTCTAAACTCTACTCCAAAATTCTCCTCCTAGGTCCTATTTACACTTTAAATTATATAGATATGTTGGCCGAAGGCCAAAACAGATCGTTTAACTGATTCATAACAAAATGCAGAATTTAGTCTCAGCCTTCAAGATAATATGGTTTTACAAAACTGGTTATAGCTAACCAGCTTTCTCCCTTCACGGATTAGTCTCGGCTTCCTTTGAATCATTCGTTGTCGTGGCTGAAATGGCTTAAGACGGGGTAGTGATCGAGGAGGTTCGGATTTGCCACAAAGATCTGTTGTGTTAGCAATAGTGTAGATTCGATCCTGCACTAAGATCAGCGGTCACGATAAGCACTTTAACCATCAAATAACCTTTGGAGATATCGATTAGTTACAAAAATGATTTAGAAATAAGAAATCATGTGATAAACATTTAATTTATGCTAAATTGAATTGAAACATGAAAAATAAAGTTTTATACGAAATGTGTCACCGTGCTTGGACTAGTGAAGCATGAGGGTGCATAAAGGAGGTGAAACAGAGGTAAATGGTTACAATTTAGGAAGGGAAAAGTGGTAAAAAGAGATAAAATTAGGGGGCTAACAAGGCCCGACATGTAATCAATGGAGATGGATTCCCAAGGTCAACTAGTGGTAGACAATGTAGTATATAGGCCTTGCTTCTTGATGTTCGGTTTGGCAATGGCACAAGTAGTGCAGGATATTATGTACTTCCCAACATCATATCGAAGGTTCAACCAATAGAAATACTTCTGCAGTACTGCCATTTTTTTCTCAACCCCGAAATTCCTAGTGACCTGACTGTAGTACGCTTCCCAAATCATCTTGGAACGCTTGCTTGAAGGAATACAAAGGTGTCCCAGGTGACATAGTAGTGCATCCTGGAGATGAAAATTTGGAACATGGTTACCCTCCAAGAGCGTCTTGTATGTGTGGCCAAATTTTGGATCGCTCTTGTAGAGAAGTGGCCAATCAGAAGTCTCGTGCCCACAAGAGTTGAGCACGGTGGTTAGTGCCACGGTCGGTGGTCGATTGAGGTAATCTGTAACATTATTGGTGTTTCTCTTCCTATACTTGATGTTCAAATTAAACTCTTTCAGATATGTGAACAACTTCTAATGGCTATCATTATGCAACTTCCCTTGTGTCTATATGAACTATAGGAGTCGATGGTTTGTGTGGATTACCATTTCCTTCCAAAAAATTTAATGCTTCCATTGTCGGCAAGCTTGCACAATGGAATACATCTCTTTGTCATAAGTGGGATACTTCTAGGTTGTTTCAGACAGTGTCTCACTGTGATATGCCACTGGATTCCCATGTTGAGTAAGAGCTACCCCAATAGCATAGTCAGAGGCATCTGTCTCTATCTCAAATGGTTGTTGCAAGTCTGGTAATGTGAGCATTGGGGTAGAGTAGAGGTGATGTTTCAAATCTACAAATGCCTTCTGTTAAGATTCAGACCAGAATAATTTTTCTTTTGCTCCTCCCTTGGTGACTTGACTCAATGGCCAAGTAATATGAGAGAATCCCAACACGAACTCGTAGTAGAAATTAGTAAGACCCAGAAACTTGCGGAGCTCTGTTAGAATTTTTGGGGCTGACCAATCCCGAATGACTTGGATCTTGGTTGGATCCACATGCACCCCTCACTATCAATAATGTAACATGGATACTGAACCTGGGTCATGCCAAAAGTGCACTTCTCCAAATTGGCACACAAATTGTGTTGTTGCAGTTTGGAGGACCTTTCAGATGTCATGGAGGTGCTCTTCCCAAGTCTGGTTGAAGATCAAGATGTCATCCAAGTACACTACTACAAATGAGTTGATGAATGGTCACAATATGTCTTCCATCAGCCTCATGAAGGTTACAGAATCATTCATCAACCTGAAAGGCATGACCAGTCATTCGAACAAACCCTCCTTGCCTTTGAAGGCAGTATTCCACACATCGAGGGTTCGATTGGTACCTGGTGATACCTGGACTTCAATTCGATCTTGCTGAAATATTTTTCCCCCTTGAGTTGTTCCAGAAGGTCATAAATCTGGGGTATGGGGTACCTATTCTGGATAGTGATATTTTTTTGTGCCCGATAGTCAATACAGAGTCTCCAATTCCTATCCTTCTTCTGCACCAACAAGATCGGGCTCCCACAGGGTGATGAACTCATTCTTATGTGACCTTTTTGTAGCAGCTCCTAAATGTGCCTCTTGATTTCAACTTTCTCTAAAACATAACGCCGATGGATTGGTCCATTGGGCAGCAGCGCACCTAGGGTCAAATCGATGGGGTGCTTGAACTGATAGTGCAGAAGCACCCCTGTGGTTGAGGTGAAGATGTACCCGTACTCCTCCAAGATCTTGTCCATTTGTTTTTTTCATGTGGAGGAGCCCTGTCTAGAGATTGTGGACACAATCCTCTTCTTTACCTGAGGGTAGATCATCAGGAGAAAAAAATTCCCAATTTTGGAAACGAGCTTACTGCATTATTTTTCAGTAACCAAAGAGATGGCAACAAGCGGTGCTACCTTCAGTATCCTGTACAACTTATTTCCCAAAGTAACAATAATAGCGTGAGGTCAGGAATCATACACAACATGTCGCTTCCACAAGTATGGTTGACCTAATAATACATTACAAACATCAAGAGGGGTAATTTCACATAATATCTCATCTGTGAAGGGCTTGATGTTATAGGGAAGGTGACAATGTTGGTTAACGGAGAGATTCTGTCCTTGGTGAAGCCACCTAGTGGTGTATAGATGTGGGTCTGTTGTGGTCGGCAAGCCCAGCCGCTTCACGACCTCTACTGAAATGAGGTTCTTTTGGGTCCCGCTCTGGAAAATGAATTGCAGCGGGGAACCCTTTAACCACATCTAGTAATGGAAGAGGTGCTCCTCCTCCTCTGGATCTTCCAGACATTCCTCCTTCTGGATATTCGTGGTGGCAATGGTAGCATTGGGCTCCGCATCAATATTTTTATTCCCTTTTTCATTCCCCTTTTTGGGTTTTAATTTAGAGTCAGAGCATGCATCTGATTTAGAAGCCTTCATCTTGACCACCAGTGACTGGTTGGCCCGACACTCACTTGTGTTGTGAGTGGAGCTCTTATGGAACTCACACCACTTTCCCATGTCCTTCTTTGACTTCATGGTGTTGTTCTTTGGTTTTGACTTTGGCGAGTTATCCCGGGCCACCCCGCCTTGGATTTTTCCTTTGTTTTGTAGATTGGGGGCACCTTTCCCTTGCTTCTTATTTTCAGATCCAAAGTCTCACTTATCTTATTTGAACTTCTCCTCAATATTGGTAGCATATTGGTATGTTGCACCAAGTGAGAAGATGTTGAGGAACTCTATTTCCTCCTAAATGTATCCCTTTAATGTCATAGCGTAGTCCATTGTATGTACTTGTCCTCATAGCTCCCCATGGGATAATATTGTTCCTTGATGGTGTCTTGGAAATAATTCCAAGTGGGTGTGGCTGAAAACAAAGAGGGTTCCCTCTCGTCCTTTTGACCAAAGTAGGTTTCCCACTAGTCCTTGACATGGGGGGTGGCTTTGAGGAGTGAAAAAGTAATATTTTCCTGGTTGGAAAAGTTATGAATCGAGAAATGCCCTTCTAATAGATTCAACCATCTATCTACGGCGTTTGCATATATTTTGCCCTCAAATATGGGGATGTAAAATTTTACTTGTACCTTAAAAGGAGTTGCACCTGCAGAGTGGTTGTTGGATGTAGATGCACCGCCAATGGGTAGTTGTTGAATAATCTAGGTAAATTTATCAATCATCGTGTTCCTTTATTTCTCGAGGGCCTCCTCGAGCAATATTTTGATAGGAATCCTGCTTCCCCATCTTTATTTTTGTCCCCCATGGGCAGTCGATGGGGTTTGCGAGGCTGATCTTGCAATGGTTCAACCAGATTGAGCCCTAACTCCTTATACCCTATCCTCATTGGGGACATCCAAAGAAGGATCAAGAAAGCACAAATCACTTTGATACCACTGATCCGGACTTATGCAGGAATGCAATAAAATACATAAATGCACATAAACATAGAGATGCAATAGAAATAAGACTTCATTTCATTAATATCACATAACTGAAATATGATTACAGACAAAATGGAAATAAACTAGCTAGGGCATTGGTAGCTTATCTCTGAGAAGAGATGTGGCGGATACATACCTCTGAACTGTGTTACAATGAGGCTCAAAGGCCTACTTATTATTTATCTATCTGAGGACTAAACCTAACCCTAAGAGATAGAGTCGAGGCCGTAACTTTGGCATACGATATTTTTTTGACACACATGATACCTCGTTAGAAAGATCTATTCGAGGAATAAAACTATTGAAAGTGAATATTGAGTCAAAGACTCATATTTTCTTGAAGGTGATTTTCCCAAAAAACTTCGTTAAGGGCCTAGAAATGGCTCCAGAATTTCAGGACCATAAAAACTGCCAAAAACAGTAAATTATGCTACAATTAAGAAAAATGAAACACTAAAAGAAACAATTGTGAGGGTCCAAGTGGAACAGGCAGGTGACCACCAATATCCACCAGGATCAAGAAGACTTACACACACTTGTATACTCATAATTATTTTTAAACTGAATTTCACAACAAAATTCCATCGCACCTTTCCAAATGAATTTACCTATATTTCCACGTGACTCATCCACCATTGATGAGATTTAGATCAACAGTGAGAATAAATTTGAATTTCCAACATTTAACTTTGTATTTTACATGGTAAATCATGACGCTCCTTTTCTCAATCCAACGGTGCACATTCTGGTTGTGTTGGCTTCCTATTTGACTTGGTTGTTGAATTGTGCTATGCTTTAGGTGCAGCTAGAGTTTCAAAGATTGAAACAATCTCAATCCATCACCAAGAGCTAGCACTAAGGTAAGATTGATCATGTATGTACCTGAAGGTCCTATTATCATTTATTTCCTCCCACTATTTTCCATATTTCCAATGATTTCAAAACTTGCAATAGAAGATCCCTCGCTACATATACTACATCGACAACACCAATCAATTCTGCATGTAATGCAGATTGTTTTTTTCACTTCCTGTAATTAAACCTTAGTTATATTTCATTCAATAAGATTCCACCAAGTTTTAATCTACGCACAAAAATATAATTCATCCCTTTGATCTTTACACACTTCAATTGAATCATTCATTTATCTCATTCTACTAAATTACATAGATTATACACAGAACCCTCAATCACTCAAGCCTCATACTAAATCGAATTCTTCAATGAAATATTCACGCACTCGATCAATAATTCCACTTAATATACAACCAAACATTAACTCTGATAACCCTAAGTTATACACTGAGACCGAATTCCTTCAACGCATTCATACAATCATAACTAAATTCACACACGGATGCCAGAATTCTTAAATAGAATCATACATAGAAATTATAAAAAACAAAAGATGAATTAATAACCTGAACATGAATATTACTCTGACACTTACTTCCCTAGCAAATTTTCAATTTTTTGGCCATTCTTCCTTTGACCAAAAATTACATTAATTTTCCATCCTTCTCATTCTCACTCTAAGATATTCAAAAGCATATAAATACCAAACCAATTAGCACATTTAGGGTCAAATCTTAATATGACTCCTTAAATATCCTAAGATCCCAAAATATCTCAACCAACTCTATTCAAATTCTGCTCATAATTGTATATCCAATTCCATTCAAAACCAAACTATTTCATCCCTAATTAAACTTCTAGACTATGACTCGCTCACAGAATCTCCCATTTAGAAATTACAATATTTTTCATAAGAAAAATATGACTTTTCCTCAAAATTCAAGACTCAAGAGCTAATTCTCCTACATCATGAGTGTTGTATTTTGTATCTTATATGATGATGGGACACTTGGATGATAACATCACACCTTTTGAGGCTTGATATGACCTTTTATCAATGAAACATTGTGACTTTTGGAAATAAAATTTAACTTTGAAGCCCTTACTTGTCACTGGGAGTGAGCCATCCACCTCTTAGAGAGAATTTATGCCACACTTGTGGCCTTGGATCTTTTTTTGTCTGTTTATGTGGTTCACAATCCCTAGAGATCTTTGACCTCTCAATAGCATAAGTTATTTAACGACAGGGACTCAACCAACTTAGCTAACCCTTAGGGCTAATCCTTAGATCATAATTATGATGAGGATAAATTAATATTTTGGGCACTATTTCTCATTTATGAGACATCAATGGGGATATTGATACCTAACTACTTGTGTATCATGGATTATAACACCAAATGTGTTCTCTTTGTGGGGTTGGGTTGGGAAAACACTATTCATCTGAGCCAATTCCTACATCCCATTTTCATTTTCCTCTGTCAAGTGAAAATCTAACATGTGGAAAATTTGTCGTCAGTTTCAAATGGGTTCACGTCTCATTTGAGGTTTTTTCTATCTTGGTATTGTAAAAGAATAGGTTGAAGTATATGAGTAAGCCATTTTGTGCCTTCACATATCCATGCACAAGATAACAGAGGCCAGAAGGTTTTTTCCAAACTTAACAGACAATAAAAAAGGCCAAAATGGTTTTTCCAAACTTAACAGTCAATAAGAAAGGCCAGAATGGTTTTTCCAAACCAAAAATTTCTATGGTTACATTAATATTGTGATTCACACCAAAGTAGTTTATCCATGTCCTTAAATTCTCTCTGATTTTCAAACTCAGCACCTATGATTCATTGGTCAATTTACCATTCTTGTATGACATACCAACAAAAGCATTAGGAACCATTCTCAATTCCCACGCAATTCTTGTTGATATCCTAGAATTCAAAGTATTGAAATATTTCAATTTTGATTGCGAACAAATTATTGAAGGCCTTGCCATTGTTTTAAGCATTAAGCATTCCCATGTACCTCGTAGAATATTCTGACAATAAGGTTGATATCAGACCCAGAGTTTGCATTCCAAATTTCCAGTATCATATGGGCCATCAAAGTAATGAATTGAAGGGTAGAACAAATGAGATTAATTAAACTCCCATTAAATATCTCACATATCTCACTTCTTTAGTTCATGTAAAATCATATTCAAAAGAGAAGAGGAGGAGATAAATAAAATCTGGTCTTCCTAAAAATGCTTATATTATTCGCAGTATCAAAGAATAAATTGGTGTCATTACTGCGAATTTACTTGAGGAGAATGGCCCTCCATTCATTGCTTTTGTTGGTATGGGAGGGTAGGGAAAAAATATTACCATGTGTTATCACCAGGCTAGAGAAAGTTGGGTTGTGTCAACCATAAACCTATCATAACTATTTCAAACCACTTTTGACTAGAATTTATCCCTTCCAATCATAAAGGGTTCTCTCAAAGAAAACAATGGAATAATTAAGATCAAATATATATTGCAGATGGCTAGATATGTTTATGCTTTATGTGATTTTTTCAGGTGGAAGAGTGTATGATAGCTACCATTGGGCATGGAGTCAGCTAAATAAATTCAATCACAAACAAATTGTATACATGGAAGCTGAGGAAAATTGGCTTAAACATAAACTTTTACAGCAAACATTGCATATGAACGAATTTGGAGCATTAAATCATGAAGTCCAAGTAATCATAATACCATGAAATTGATAAAAATACACAAAGCGAAGAGACAAAAATACATAAGGCGCGGAGAATCTCAGGTTTTGAAGACAATCTACTGTAAATTGTGTATTAGCTTAATAAAGAAAATTTACATGGTAGCTTCCTCATGACATTCAAAAACACTTTCAAAATGAAAATATCCCTCATTTATAGAGTGAGGTCTCTTTTACAATAGTCTGCCACTTGGGCTAGACTCGATACCTTAACCAAGAGACCTAATTCTAGTAGGACTACATCACATGGATAACTTATAGGGATATTTTCTATTTTGGTAGAGTTTGTATACAAAAAGGAATCTATGATCAATTAATAACTTCAACCAAATTCTAACAGACTATGCTAGTCATCCTTATCAAACCCAACTGAATGTTGAGGTGTTGGAGAGTTGATGCACTGGTGTTAATACCTCATAGGCTTGAGCTAGGAAGATGAGCACTAGTGATGAGTTGGCATCATGAGTTGACTTGATGAGCTATCAACCATATGGAAGTTGAACTAATGAGTTGTACTCTTGAAAAGAATGAAATAATGATGTGTATGCTCTTTACTTGTGGCTTATCCATTTATTTACTATTTGGCTACCCGAAATTCATCAAAAACTCCATAACGCTGAAAAAAGATAGAGTACAAGCAATTTGGTGGTGAACTTCAGTAGCAAAGGTCAAAATTAACCCTCTACATATTATTTGACTTTTTAAATGTTCTAGGGTCTTCTTTGAGGTTAATGAGTTAAATACATTCCTTGAGTCCTCTTGTTTCTGAAATTTTAGCCGATTTTTATCTTCGTGGAAAGCTATAGCATTTTTGTAGCAAATTTCTACCTTCAGGCCTGGGAGTTACTACAAAGGTCCCTTGTTTCTGAGATTTTGTACTTTCATCATTATTTCGCCTCCAAAACATTTATAAAATCCTATATAAGCTTGTATATTACCATAAGCCATAATATAGTAAAAAATGTGTATTCTTACCCTACTTATAGAGCATCATCAGTAATAGTAATGAATTTTAGGCCCCTATTCAAAAGTTCATCTTGTATCATTTCCATTTGTGTTTCCAAATATTTGAATTGACCCTGCAACCTTCTCATGTCTGCTTGCAACCATATATTTCTCTTTCATAGATGCTTCATCATTCTTTGTAGAGGCAATGTCCTCTTTAACATATTTCCTAATCTATCTGCCACTTCATTGTAAAAATATAGTTCCTTAGATATGTCTTTCTTCAATTCCTCAAAAAGAAATTTTGATTATATTACCTCATTTTGAGCATCTATAAATTGTTCTTACAACATATACACTTCATCTTTCTCTTGAACAGGCTCTTTACCTTTCCTCTTTTTCACGGATTCCACTTTAGCTAGAGGAAATTCTAGTATCTCCCTTTCTAATGCAACTTATCCATTAATGGTTGCTCAGACATCTTTCCCGTTAATTTTTTTAATCTTGTGAATGGCTTCCTAGGTTTTAAGATAAAACCTTAAGATTCTTGAGAAAAGTCCAATTTCTTGGTTCTTTTTTCTTTTCTTTTGAGTTTCTTCCTCCTTGATCTCAACAAGTTGTACAATGGGGTTTTCTTCAATTTAAATAGCCTCCAAGATATCTGATAACTTGCCTCTTCCATTAGTTTGGATTCTAGTGATCCTCCTTGTATAAGTTTTTATTTAGATGCCTGTAAAAATTTTCTCTGGTACCACAAGCCTCTTCACTTGTTCAACCTCTAGTTCTATAGGCTCTACCATATGTTTCATCTCTGCCTCATGGTTAGTTACAAGTTCTACTTCATATTTTTTGTCTTTCCCTAGACTAATGGATTTGGATCTTGGTGTTTTCCTAGGAGTGACATCATCAAATTCATAGCCAGTTTTAAAAAAATGCGGGCCAATCTCTTTTCAGTTTATTTCACTCTTCAACCACTAGCAACTTGATAAGAGCATAATGAAAAATTGAGGTATCACTGGCCTTAGGCTTGGCCTGAACCTTATTTTTCATTTTCTCCAAGCTTCTAAGAAAATAAAAAGGCATATCTAAAGGCTATTTACCTATAAAATGTAGCAAAAATTTGAATTGGTATTGATATACCATGTTGAATCTACCCTCACAAATGAATTATTTCTAGATCACCATTAGAAACTTGGAAAAATACTCTTTAAGGCATGTTCTAGGGATGTTCATAGCCATATTGATGCCTCTATGTTCTTCCTTCAAGAATTCATCACAATTATGTAATTTAAACTTTTTCACCTTGAACCATGATTCTCCTAATCTGGGGATATCGATGGTTTCAAAAATAGCGTTAGGGGACATGGCAAAATTTATCATGCCCACTTTTCATCATGTGCCTGTAAAGTTGATGGAAAAATCCATTGAGATTTTCCCATGATACCCCTGCAATTTTTGACATATTTGGAGGAAATCCACATTGGAAAACGCTTGGGAGAATGTGTGGTCGTCTTCTAGCAGCCTCATGTCCATGGGCTCATACCTAACCATAGACCCTCCTTTCTAATGTTTCCTTCGAGCTTCCATGGCTCCAATATGTAATGAACAACTCCTTGACACCTGCAAAAACTTCGAGGACAGCAAACTAACCTTTAACACTAACAAAATTTTCCTTGAGATAGCTAGATAGACCACCAGACAACTAGATCGATGCTTAGACAACAATAACAGATCACAACGAGGATATGGGAATTGATTTGTGATAGAAAATCAAAAAGAAAAAAATGTAAAGGTAATAGAATTGTCAAACCAGGAGGTAACTCCTCAAATCAGAATGTGTTATTGAATGAAGAATGAACATGCATTTATACATGGAGGTGAGGCTATTGGGATTCATCTCCCAATGACTCTTGGCCTTCCTTATTTCCCAATATTATTTATTATACAAAATTAAATATCCACACCCATCCCATAGGATTAGGTGTCAACATTCCCCCTTTTAATCCGAAGGGATGTTGGTGAGCCCAAGCATCGATCTGAACTTTTCAAACTTTTCTCTTCCAAGTGCTTTGGTGAAGATGTCAGCAGTTTGCTCATTTGTGGAACAATGATGTAGATGGATGGTTTTGGCCTGAACATGATGTAGAATTAGATGGTACTTTGTATTGATGTGCTTTGTTCGATCATGGAACTTTGGGTTCTTGGCCAACTTTATTGCAGAAGTGTTGTCGATCATGAGTGGAGTGGAATACATTTGTTTCATCTGCAAATCTTCCAGGATTTTCCGGAGCCACACAATTTCCTTTTTTGCTTCAGCTGCTGCCACATATTCTGCCTCGGTCATGGAATCTGCTGGAACTGACTGTTTGCGTGATCTCCATGAGACAGCTCCTGATCCAAGACTCATGGTGTAACCTGTAGTAGACACCCATGTTTCTTTGTCACCATCAAAGTCTGAATCACATGAACATCCGGGATCGTCGAAGTCACTCATTCGGCGATATTTGAGTCCAAAGTCTTGAGTCCTCTGCGGGCTCTTGTCAATTTTCTTTTCGGCATATATCAATGTCCTTCACAAGGTTTTTGCATGAACCTTGAGAGGATTCCAGTCATAAACAATGCCTTCTATAAAATGGAGATGGCACTTCCCAAGTTTCATACTTAGTTGCATCCTCAAATTCCTTCTCTTCAATAGATGTGAGCTTCAAGTTTTGTTCCATTGGAGTGGTTATGGGATTACAGTCATCCATGCCAAATTTGTTCAAGAGATCTCCAATGTACTTCTTTTGAGAAATAAATATGAATTTAGGATGTTGAATTACTTCAATACCCAAATAGTAATGAACATGACCCAAATCAGTCATTTCAAAACCTTTCTTCAACTCTTTCTTCATGGATGCAATATAGCTCTCATTGTTTCCTGTTATCAAAAGATAATCTACATATACCACAAGATATACAATTGTTTTTCCAAATTTCTTAACAAATAAAGTTACATCATCAAGATCAAAATGTTTGAATTCAAGTTTCAGAAGATGCTCGGTCAATTTCTCATACTAGGCTCGTGGTGCTTGCTTGAGGCCATACAAGGATTTTACAAGTTTGCAAACTTTGTTTTCTTGACCCTTTACAACAAATCCTTCTGGCTGGGACATATAAACTTTCTCCTTTAGATCTCCATTCAAGAAGGTTGTTTTTACATCCATCTGATGGACTTTCCATCCATTCTGAGCTGCTAAGGCAAAGAGAGTCCGGATGGTGGTCCATTTTGCTGTGGGAGCAAAAGTTTCTTCATAATCAACTCCTTATTTTTCTGCAAAACCTTTTGCCACAAGCTTTGCCTTGTGCTTGTCAAGTGATCCATCTGCTTTATACTTGTTCTTGTAGACCCACTTACAACCAATTGGTTTCGTTCCCAAAGGCGGATCAACCAGCTTCTAAGTGCCATTCTTTATCAAGGCATCATACTCCTTCTGCATCACTTTTTTCCATTCATCATGAGAAGCGGCTTCTTTGAAGGAAGTTGGTTCATGATCTGTAGACAAACTCAATTCACAGTTATAAGCAATATCCATATCAATAGGAGAATCAGAATTATCTACATCACCTTCGATTTGTTGAGTGGAACTTCTTGTTCCTATTTTTCCAACCTGATTAGGATGAACATTCTCCAGTGTCTTTGTCAGCCATTTGGGAGGACCCTTCTGAGATGGCCCAGGCTGGTCATTTGAATGAGTTGGGATTGATTCAAGATTCAATCTCCCAATTCTTTCAATCACATCATCCAATGTGTCATCTGTGGTTGTTTCTTCATGTGGGGGAGAGAGTGCTTCAGGACATGATTCCACAGTTTGATTCAATATCGAAATCCCCCCTTCAAGATGTGGAATCACATTATCAAATTCTTGGAAGGACTTTGCATGTGTGAATCTATCCAGGTGATCAAGTTGCCGCTCAACAACTTTGTCACTCTTGGAAGATTCAAGAAATATGACATCTCTTGCTATTACAAATTTCTTATTTGCTTCATCATAGAGACGATATCCTTTGGAGGTATTGGAGTACCCCAAGAAGATACATTTGTGACTTCTAGCACCAAGTTTGTTCCTTTGACCCTTGGGTATCAAGGCATAACAGGTGGACCCAAAGACCCTGAAATGCTTTACCGAAGGAATGTGGCCATGCCACATTTCAGAAGGAGTTTTGTTTCTAATTGAACTTGAAGGACACCTATTCTTTATGTAAACAGCACATAGAACTGCATCAGCCCAAAACATCAATTTTACATTTCGAAACAACATGATGCTTTAATTACTATTTAAAATAGTTCTGTTCATTCTTTCAGCTACACCGTTCTGTTGTGGATTATATGGCACAGTTGTTTGATGTTTGATTCCTTGTTGACGAAGATAATGTTCAAATTCGTTTGAAGTGTATTCTTTTACATTATCAGTACGTAGAGAGCCAACATGTGTTTGTGCATCATTTTCAATCCATGCATGAAAATTCTTGAAAGTTTGAAAAGCATCAGACTTATTCTTCAATAAGTAAATCCAACACATTATGATGTAGTCATCAATAAATGTCATCATGTATTTGTTTCCATTTGCAGAAGCAACAGGCATAGGGCCACATAAATCTGAATGAACAAGCCCAAGTTTTCTATGTGCTCTGGACTGTGAATCATGAAATGGTTGTTTTCTATGCTTTCCTAGAATACAAGCATCACATTCCTTAGGTTTTCTAGGAATTGTAGGCAGTCCATTAACACCATTTTTCTTCAACAAACGAAGGTTGTCATAGTTTAAAATCTAGCATGCCATAAAATACTTGATGGGAATGTACCTTCATCATGATGTGAACTGAATGCAAAGTTTTGAGCATGAGCAGATGAACCTTTCAGCTTCAAGAGTCTCCCTTCTTCTATTCCCTCCATGACAAGTGAGTGATCTGATGTTTTTCTGACCTCTGCCTTGCCATCAAACAAGTGAATTGAGTGTCCTTGCTGCCGGATTTCGACCAGGGACAACAAGTTTCTCTTCAACTCAGGGAGGTATAGAACCTCATGTAGGATATGATCTAGAAGACCAGGCAGTTTAAGCCTGACTGTGCCAAGCCCTGATGGCTTGAGTTTGGATTTATCTGCGAAATATACTGCTCCATCAACTTTGTCAGTGAATTCTTCAAAAAAAATCTTTTCTAAATGTCATGTGACATGTTGCTCCTGAATCTAGCAACCAATCATCTCTCCATGAAGTAAATGAAACATCAAATAGGTTTTCAATTACTCCATTGTTACAATGTGCTAGAACAAAATGAGCTGATTCAGGTGCTTTACCTTTTTCTTTGTCATTAGTTTTACCTTTGTCTTGATTTCTTTGCTGCTCATTTTTAGATTGTCTGCCCCCCTTTTCTCTGAAGTTTCTTCTTCGTCTTCTGCCATCTCTTCCTCTGGATGAATCTGAAGCATGTCTCTTTTCTCTCTGTGACAAGTATGCAGCCTCTTTAGAAGATGAAGGGACTGTCATCTTCTTTTGAAGGAGGAGAGAAAAAAAACTTTGCAGGAGAATCTCTTTTGAAGGAGAGAAAACAAAAAACACTCTTTGCTGGAAAATATACTGAATTTAAAAGGACAGAAAATCTTTGCTAAAAAACACTGAATTTAAAAGGACAAAAACTCTTTGCTTAAAAATACTGAATTTAAAAGGACAGAAACTCTTTGCTGCAAATACTGAATTCTGCACAAAAAAATATATGTATATATTTTTTTTTGTTTGGAGAAAAAAAATTTATATGAAAAAATGGTGGAGAGGGTATTGAATATGAATGGGGCGGTAATATTATATATGAGGATAGAGGGGCGGTATTATTAGACAGGAGAGGGTGGTATTGAATGTTAGGAAGGGCGGTATTATTAAATGACAGAGCGCTGGAGGAGAGGTATTACAATATGGATGGTGTATTAAATAGGGAGGTATTAATGTTATGGAGGGGCGGTGTATATATGTGACAGTGGAGAGCGTGTTAACTGCGGTGAGGGATGTGAGGAATGTAAACAGTGTGGAATGGTTATTATAAACAAACATCTTATTAAACATCTATATCAATACTGTATATAATATAACAGGGCGTGGGAGGTTCTGTGGGATAAGAGGATATAAGACAGCGTGTAAGCCTGACTGTGCTAACACCAGAGGGCCGAAAGGCCACAAGCTTGATTGAAGTGCGCTTTGGAGAGCACGCAGCTCGTGGAGTCGAGAAGATGGAGGGGCATTTTAATCTGGAGCGGCGTTTTTTAATATGCAGCGGGGTTGGTGTTGAATAGATATAAAAGTGGGAAGGTGTTTGCAGCCAGTTCTGCATTGGAGAAGATCACAGAGAAGGGCGCAGGTTGTGTGGGGATTATGCGCAGAGAGGAGGGCACAGTGAATGGGGTGGGGGATGTGATTTATGTGGGAATGCAGGGAGAGATAGAAGTGAGGTGGCACGAGTATATGAGAGATGGAGAGGTCAAGAGGCCCAAACGAAAATTTAGGAATGCAATCTTTGCAGGACTACAGAGGGGCCTGCAATTTGCAGTTTTTCAGGAACTGCAGGATTGCAGAATCTTCAGGAGCTGCAGGAGCTGCAAATTTCAGAGCTAAAAAAAAATGCAGAATAACAGTATAGTAATAAGTAGGAGCAGCAAAACTATTATTAAAAACTGACTGAGCAAAGGAGAGGGAGTTACACCACAGGCAGAAATGCCAATAGTGGGACTAGCTCTGATACCATGTCAAACTAGGAGGTAACTCCTCAAATCAGAATGTGTTATTAAATGAAGAATGAACATGCATTTATACATGGAGGTGAGGCTATTGGGATTCATCTCCCAATGACTCTTGGCCTTCCTTATTTCCCAATATTATTTATTATATGTACTGAATATCCACACTCATCCCACAGATTAGTGTCAATATTAATGAACAGGTCATATGGTGCATGAATTTTGCGTATGACAATGGCATTAGGGATAACTTACCCAACATGGGCCCATCACATCCGACCATACCCTTTTTTTATACTATGTACTGCTTTCCCCAACATAAGGCTAAAAACTAGTTCCACAGAAAATTAAAAGGAAGGTACCTTCAGGACAGTATGTTGCAGAACTTCCCTAGTAGACCCTGACCTGTTTGAACTGGAGTTGATGCGAAAGTGTGTAAAACTGTCAAACTCACAATGATGCCTAGATCAACTCATGGACAAAGAAACTTTGGATTTTCCCTTGATAATGACTCACATAAAGACTCATAATGACATTTCAAAGTCACTAAAGGACCTTTATACCTGTGAAATTTTTTGAAAATAAAAAATTTCAAAATCCTATTAAACCCTAACTAACTTGACCTAATTGACTCAAAGAAAACCTAATGGTTATCTTGGATAATAGTGGCTCCAATGGGTATGTTTCACCTCTATGGTGTAGCAAAGAACCAATAGACCAGTTTCCTTATTCAAAACTAAAAACTGAAACTTGATGATATATTCTCCAATTTCTTATGGCCTTCACTTCAGGCTCAAACCTATTGAAGAGATCATCCACTCCTACAATTTTGAATTATTTGCAATGAAACTAAACTGAAATCCAAGATGAAAACTAAATCTTTGCATGTTGAAAATATGCTCAGAATACTGAGCTTATTCACACTCACACCTACCTACCCTATACTGCTAAGAAGATGTTGAATCAAATGACACAAAAATGCTAGTGAAGCCAATCAAGTAGTTGTTGAAATAAAAGGACTACTTGAATATGCATGAACAAAAATGAAGTTGGAAAATATAATGGAAACTGACAATGGATCCGTTTCTCATAGTGAAAACACGGTTGAAAAATCAGACTGAAAAAATTCTCCATATAGTCTGCTACAGGATCAATAAATATATGATATTTTTGATGAATATTTTCAAAATATTGAGCAAATAAATCCTCATAGTTGAACACTTCACACTTATTTTCCATTTCATCATATGTTTTCAGTTGTGTGTCATCAGATTTACTTTTTAAAACAAAAAAATTCTCCATATTGATGTCAAAATACAATACCTTCTATGTTTGTTGTGGCTGGAAAGAAACTTTCAAAAGACTGCATATGATCTTGAAAATGATAAGATTGAATTTGAGCTTCAACATCTTCAATATATTTTTCATGCTCACGAGCTAATTCATCTAAAACTCTGATATTATTTTCAGGATTTCCTTTTTATGAATTTAAATAAAAAGACAGTGATGAAGAAAATTTCTCACCAACTTCTACATCAGAGCACATATCGTTCCATCCTATGAAATCTTGAATGGAAAGAGAGTCTGCCACAAACTCTTTCTTCTCCATCCATGTTTCCAAGAAAATACGCCAGAACGCTGAAAATGATTTAATAGATCTAGCAAGTAACCTTTCCACCTAGAAGTTACACATTCCTTGAAATGAATCATATAAAATCCTAATGAATACATCTTCTTGCTTGGATCGAAGGAGCTCAGTAAAGTCACAAAAATTTGATACATGCTCTAAAGTCAAGCTTAAATCTTCTCCATTAAATTTATGGCCAATGCTTAAAAGATATGCATCCCTCGGAAAAATATTTGGAAATCCATACATTTTTGAAAAGTCCACAAATGCATACCTTGAAGAAATTGTAGTTGCATCTAAGTCTCTCATTTCCAAAGTAGTGTTACCATGAAGCTATTAATTTATGAATTCTTCAAGAATGGAGTCGCCAAGGTAGAAGTACAACCTTGAAATTTATGATCTCCTACTACCTTCAAGAGATCAGTTCCTTCAACAAGAATCACCCAGGATGATATGACTTTCAGACTCCCGGAAGAAGCAACAAAATGTTATCACCAGGCTATAGCAATTAGGGTTGTGTCAACCATATACCAAGCATAACTATTTCAAACCACTTTTGACTGGAAGTTAGCCCTTCCAATTAGAGAGGGCTCTCTCAAAGAAAACAATGGAATACTTAAGATAAAATCTATATTGCATATGGCTAACTTTTTTTATGCTTTAAGTGATTTTTGTAGGTGGACGAGTGTATGATAGCTACGTTTGGGCATGGATTCAACTAAATAAATTTAATCACAAAAAAATTGTATCCATGGAAGCTGAGGCAAATTAGCTTAAACATAAAATTTTACAGCAAACATAGCATATGAAGGAAATTGGAGAATTAAATCATGAATTCCAATTAATCATATTACCATGAAACTGGTAACAGTACACAAAGTGAAGAGACAAAATACAAAAGGAAATGATAATCTCAGGTTTTCAAGCCAATCTGTTGTAAACTGTGTATTAGCTTGATAAAGAAAATTTACATAGTAGCTTCCTCATAACATTAAACAACCCTTTCAAAGTGAAAAACTCCATCATTTATAGAGTGAGGTCACTTTTACAATAGTCTGCCACCTAGGCTAGACTCAATACCTTAACCAAGAGACATAATTATACTAGGACTACATCACATGGAGAACTTATCGGGATATTTTCTATTTTGGCAAAGTTTGTACAAAAAGGAATCTATGATCATTTAATAACTTCAACCAAATTCTAACATATTATGCTAGTCATCCTTATCAAACCCATATGATTATTCAGGTGTTGGAGAGTTGATGCACTCGATTTAAGACCTCGTAGGCTTGAGCTGGGATGATGAGCTCTAGTGATGAGCTGACATCATGAGTTGACTTGATGAGTTGTCAACCACATGGAGGTTGACATGATGAGTTGTATTGTTGAAAAAAATGACATAATGATATGTATGCTCTTTACCTGTGGTTTATCCATTTCTTTAGTGTTTTACCTCCCCAAAATCATCAAAAAATCCCTAATGCTGGAAAAAGAAAGACTACAGGCATTTCGGTAGAGAACTTCAGTAGAAAATGTGAAAATTAATGCCCTGCATATTGTTTGAATTTTTTTATTGTTCCAGGGTCTTCTTTGAGGTTATTGAGTTAAATACATGCCTTGAGTCCTCTTGTTTCTAAAATTTTAGCTGGTGTTTACCTTCATGGAAAGCTACAACATTTTCGTAGAAAATTTCTGCCTTCAAGCCTGGGAGTTGCTACGAAAGTGCCTAGTTTATGAGATTTTGTAATTTCATCATTATTTCGCCTCCAAAACATTTATAAAAGAATATATAAGCTTGTAGAATACCATTAGCCATAGTATATTTAAAAATGTGTAGTCTTACCATATTTATGGAGCATCATCGGTAACAATAATGAATTTTAGGCCCCTCTTCAAAAGTTTAGACTGTATCATTTCCATTTTTGTTTCCAAATATTTGACTTGACCTTGCAGCCTTATCCTCTCTGCTTGAAACCATATATTTATCTTGCATAGATGCTTCATCATTCAGTGTAGAGGAAATGTCCTCTTTAACTCTTCCCTAATATATCCCTCACTTCATTGTAAAAATCTAGTTGCTTAGATATGTCTTTCTTCAATTCCTCAAAAAGAAATTTTGATTCTATTACCTCATTTCGAGCATCTCTCAACTGTTATTGGAACATATCCACTTCACCTTTCTCTTGAACAAGCTCTTTACCTTTCCTCTTTTTCACATGTTCCACTTTGGCTAGAGGCAATTTTGATATCTACATTTTTGATGGCAGCTTCTGTTATGAAACCAACTCACAAAATAGAAGAAAAGACATATCAACAACTGAGGAATCAGCCTCTTCGAGTGGGAAACCTCATTTCCATTACATAAATGAAAAATTCTTGGATGATACAAATGAAAAAACCTCCTTTCTATATTTAGGAGTCCATGGGGTTACAATATAATCCTAGCCGACCTGACAATAATAATAGTGGGCTATTATGGGGCACAATAATAACAATATGGGGACTACAGGGGTACGAAAATAACAATAAGCAGGCTAAACTAACAACAATAAGGGAATACACTAGTAATATAGGGACCTAACATGCCCCTCTCCTTAAAAAAATTGTTTTCCCTAATGCTTGAGTAGTTATGGATGCTTTTGTATAAAATTCTCATCCTCCCATGTGTAATCTTCAGTGGGTAAGTTCTTCCACTCGATGAGATACTCTGAAATATATTTATTTTGTAGTTGTCAAGTTCTTGTTTCCGTGGCTGCTTTAGGTTCCAATATGAGCTTCCCTTCCTTTAAAGTTCTGGAAATATTGTTTGAACCAAGACTTTGTCACCTATAGCCTTCTTTGAGCATGAAACATGGAAAACTAGGTGCACTTGGGAAGATACAGGAAGCTCCAATTTGTATTCCATAGTACCAATATTGTTCAAAAACTTGTAAGTACCATAGTACTTTGGCAATAATTTATTATTCTTCTTAGCTTTCTTGAGGAAAATTTGTTTGTTTGGTTGTAGCCATAAAAATACCCAGTCGCCTACATCAAAACTTCTCTCGATGCGATGTTGATCTACCTGTTGTTTCATTCAATTTTGTGAAAAATTTAGGTTATCCTTTAAGAGTCAGAGAACTTTTTGTTGATGCTCAATGTGATCTTCCACTGCTTGAACCACCAAATTTTCTCTTAAATATGATGTGATGGAAGGTGGATGATATTCATAAAGTGCCATAAATGGGGTAATTTTTGATGTAGTGTGGAAGGAAGTGTTATACCACCATTCAACCAGAGGTAACCACTTGACCCATTGTGTTTGTTTATCAGATACAAAGCAACAAAGATATCCTTCGAAGATTTTTTCCACTATCTCAGTTTTCCCATCAGATTGAGGATGATAAGATGAGCTATGGGCTAGTTGAGTACCCAAATAGAAAAAAATTCTATCCAAGAATTTATAGTGAAAATTGGATCTCTATCACTTACAATAATATTTTGGTTTCCATGTAGCTTTTGAATTGTTTCCATCAATGCAGTAGAAATTGTACTTGCTTTAAATGGATGAGATAATGCACAAAAGTGTGCATACTTGGTAATTCTATCAACTACCACCATGATGACACTCTTTCCTTCAAACTTAGGTAAAACTGTGATAAAATCCATTGAAACCTCCTCCCAACGTTGACTTGGAATGGATAAAGGTTGTGGCAGACTCGAGGTCTCGATTGTCTCAAATTTATTTTCCTGGCAAACCAAACATTCCGCCACAAACTTCTTAATATCAGATTTAAGGCCATCCCAAAAAAAATCTTTCTTCACCCTGTGGTAAGTTTTTAAAAATCCTGAGTGTCCTCCTAAGGGAGAGTTGTGCAATTCCAAAATAATATTTTGTTTTAGTTGGGAATTCTTACAAAGATATAGGCGATATTTGTACCATAAGGAATCATTTCTCCAACTCAATGTATCAGATATACTAGGATCTTGCTGCAACTTTTGAATGAGTATCCACACTTCTTCGGCATTCTTCCATTCCTCCTTTTGCTTCATTTATCCAATATGGTTCGATAATAGAAATGACGGAAAGAAATGCTTCCACATCCTCATCCTTTCTTGAGAGTGCATTCATAACAACATTTAGCGTCCCTCTTTTGTAGATGATTTCAAAGTCATAACCCAACATCTTTGTGACCCAATTTTGCTGCTCTTTTGAAGATAGTCTTTGTTCCAAAAATTATTTAAGACTATCATTATCAGTTTTTACCTTGAAGTGTCTTCCCATTAGGTAAGGTTGCCATTTCTTTAGTGCATGTAGTATTGCCAACATTTCCTTCTCATAAATATATTTATGTAAATACTTTCCTTTGATTGCATGACTTTCAAAAGAAATGGGTCTTCCTTCTTGCATTAAAACAACACCAATTCCATTTCCTAAGGCATCACATTCCGGAATAAAGGTTTTTTTGAAGTCTAGTGTAGCTAAGACTAGTGCTTGGCACGTTTCCTCTTTAAGATGTTCAAAGGCCATAGTTTCTTCAGGATTCCCTGAAAATGCGACTTTATTCAATAATGTTGTTAGAGGTGTTGCTATTATCCCATAATCCTTAAAAAACTTGTGATAATACCCTGTTAACTCAAGAAATCCCCGCAATTGCTTTATGGTTGTGGGGACTTTCCATTCCTTAATAGATTTAATTTTGTTAGGGTCTAACTTAACACCCTCCTGAGATACAATATGACCCATATATTCAACCTCTTGTACTCCAAAGAAACATTTGGAGATTTTTGCATATAATTTCTTCTCTTCCAATAGTTTGAGCAACCTAACAACATTTTGAACATGATCCTTCCAATACATGTTGTAGATTAATATATCATCAAAAAATACTAACAAAAATTTTCTAAGGAAGGGTTTGAAAATGGAATTCATCAACCCTTGAAAAGTAGAAGGTGCATTGGTAAGGCCAAAATTCATAACCAAAAATTCATAATGGCCCTCATGAGTTAGAAATTATATTTTTGGAATGTCTTCAGTCTTCATTCTAATTTGATTCAATCTCCTGAATGGAAATCCAACTTGGTGAAATAAATTGCTCCATGTAATTCATCCAATAATTCATCAATCACAGGAATAGGAAATTTATCATTAATAGTGAGCTTATTGAGCTCCCTATAATCCAGACACATGCACCATGATCCATCCTTCTTGTGCACCAATACTACTAGAGCAGAGAAATAACTTTGACTAGGTTGAATTATACCAGCCTCTAGCATTTATGCAATCATAAGTTAAATTTCACTCTTTTGGACATAAGGATATCTGTAAGGCCTGATGTTTGTCCTTTGGGAGTTTCAAACACCTTTGAATGATTGTCCAAGACTTTATGGAGATATGGAGAAATAGATGATTTTGATGTTAAAACTTCTAGTGAGCATAATTGTGCAATTACGCCTCATTGTTCTTTCTTCAAAAGCTTTTTCATGACATTAGAGCTTATTATATTTCCTGTCTTCCCTGTGATACCCCATAATTCAACCTCCTTTCCTTCCGAAAAAAAATTCCAGAAAAAATCTTGAAAATTAAAAGCTACCATCCCCAAAGATTGTAACCATTGTACTCCTAGTACAACATCAGCACCACCCATTGGAATGGAAAGCATTGGACTATTCAATACATATTCCCCCATGTTTATCTTGATATTATGGCACTTTCCAAAGCAATTTATAGTTCCTCCATTTTCCACAATCACTTGACACTATGTTGATCAGTATAAGAAGAAATTCAATTCCTTGGCTACCTTACAATGAATAAAATTATGGGTACTACCTGAATATCAATAAGCACTATTACATTTTTCTTCTTGATATGTCCTTCTATCTTGAGATTTTGAGGAGTGGCAATTCCTGCTAATGTATTACAGTATATGGTCGGATTCATTTCCCCTTGGGTTGGTTCCTGGTGTGTATCCTCTTATTTTTAATTTTCTTATTCCTTTTCTTCCTCCTTTTCATAATCTATGTAAAATAATTTCTTCTCGACACACTTATGACATTTAGTGTATTTTCTATCACAACTATAGCAAATCCCTTTTTCTCTTTTTATTCCAATTGTTTTGGTGTCAACCTTGTAGTTTGTGGAAGTCTAGGAGTAGCAACACTTCCATATTTATAGTTGTGAGTGGTAGGTTTCCTTGTTGCCATAATTTTTCTTTTTATTTTTCTTTCCAACCTGAATGCCTTATCCAATGAATCAAGTTCCCAAAGGCGAACCTCATGTTCGATGTTATCCTTTAAAGTCCCTATGAAGACATCAATCTTGTGTTCCTTTGGAATATCAATTACCCTTATATTAAATTTTTGGAAGTCCTCAATGTGCTCCATCATTGAACCCTTTTGTTTGAGGTTTATCAATTGGCTAAAGAAGGTGTTCCTCCTTGTATCCTCAAAAAGTGATATCATTTCTTCCGTAAAATTAACCAAGTGATAATTTTTTTACGAGATAAAATCCATCGATACCATACAAACTGATTTTTTTCTAAATATAAAGTTGCAGTGCGTACCTTTTGTGTGTTTTGGATATCAAAATATTGCTCCATCTGTAGTATCCATGTTACGAGATCCTTGCAATCAAAATTTCTCATATCAATCTTTGGAATATGGTGGGTCCTCAATCCAACATTAGATTCTATGAAATCATGATTAACATTTAGTTTTTTCTCATCATGAGTTTCCTCTACTACCTTTTCGCTATTAGGAATCATTTCTTGTAGCAACTTTTTCAAACCTTCCTTCAAACCTTACATGTCTGCTTTTAGATCATTCTTCATGTCTTCCATGTTGCTTTTCATTTTTTCATCGATCTTAGATTCCATGTCATCCATATTATTATTCAAACCATCCATCTTATTTTCCATGCCATTCATATTATCTTGCATTTCTTAATTCAAACCATCCATTTTAGCTTCCATTTCATTTTTTTGTTACTCTTTGTGATAGCGAAATTTGTTGCATTTGGTCTCATAATCTTGATATATCAAGTTGCACTTCTTTCTCTTCATGATTCATAGTAGAGCCTTCTGAGGGCTTAATGGGTGTTGAATTATTTTTAGGGGGAATTTTAGAACCCAATACTGATATATATGCTTCAATACGCCCTTGGAATCATTTCAAAGTGATTTTTCAAACAAGACTTATGCAATTTTTTAAAAAATACACACCTTTTTCTTTCTTTTGAGGAGAACAACATTGAAACTAGTGTATCTTTGTAATTTCCGATCCCCAATATTTTATCTTCAGTCTTGTAGTATCCCTCTGATTCTTCTTTCCAATTCCATAGGTCCGACCTAATTTGGATTTTTCAAGTCAAATTTATGCCCACTCTCCCACAATGACCTAATTAAGGACTAGTTCAGTGGATCGAAATTGTACGACATGCCACATGTCACTATTTCCTCCTTCGTTTTTGAAATTGATACATAGGAAATTACAGTCTGTGCACTTTCAGCCACTTTTTACAAAATTCCAGTCCAATACTTAGAGAGAGAGAGTTATGACGATTTTTCCAAGGTCACCTCCTTGAGATGAAATTCGAGAGCCTGCATAAACCATAAATTCCATAGATCATATCACCAAAAATATTGCGAACCAAGATCTGAAATTTTTATAAAAATTTCCTCTAGATTTTGGTGCAAATGGTTTTTTTTCTATATCTTCTAAACCTTCGTAGAAAAAACGTTATATCTAAAATTCCACGATGGCCTGTTTAAAGTAGCGAAACCCTAAAATCCAAAGCTCTTATACCAAATGTTATGAAACCAACTCACAAAATTGAAGAAAAGAGAGATTAACGACTTAGGAATCAACCTCTTTGAGCGCGAAACCTCCTTTACATTACATAAATGAAAATTTCTTGGATGATACAAATGAATAAAACTCCTTTCTATATATAGGAGTCCATGGGGTCACACTATGATCCTAGCCGACCTAACAATAATAATGTAAGGGAACAAAAATAACAATAGTGGGCTATTATGGGGCACAATAATAACAATATGGGGACTATAGGGGTACAAAAATAAAAATAAGGGGGATACACTAACGTTAATAAGGGACTACACTAGTAATATAGGGACCTGACAACTTCTCCATTAATGGTTGCTCAGGAATCTTTCCCTTTAATTGTTGTAATCTTGTGAATGGCTTCCTAGTGTTACACCAAAAACTGTCACCTTGACATTCTGCTAACTGTATGAGCTCATTAACACTCATACATACCTCCTCTGCAAGTCTTACAACCTTTACTCCTCATGTCAAGCCCTGAAACAAGAAGAAAAACCCTAAAAAGCTCTGAAAGAATGGGTACACAGGTAACATGAAGCCTACCTTCATTCCTGGCTTGGGTACGCAGGTAATGCATGGCTTACCTGCATTCTAGAATGCAGTTTTCCTTAAGAATTCCTGTGTACCCCCTCCAAAGTCAAAAAAGGCGAGAAAGTAAAGTTAAAAAGTTGGTTTGAGGTCAATTCTAGAAGGTTCTAGATGAGATTTTTTGGGGATGAGTACGCTTTAATAAGGTGCATGTATCCCTCACCTTAAGGAACTATTCCCTTGATGTGAGGAGTCTATCCCTTTGAAGGAGGATTCTATCCCTTCAAAGGTGGAATCCTAACCTCCTCATCTGCTTTATAAAAGGAGGCATTGGGTAGCCTCAAAAGGTTAGATTTTGGAGATTGAGAATTGGAGTTCAAGCTTTATGTGTGATTGAGTTGAAGTGTTGTTGAGATTTAGTCTTCTTTCTGTTGAGTTTTTGAGAGGAAAGATCACATACCTCTTTATGCTCCTGGAGGAAGAGTGCAAGACTTATCAAAGTAGAGGATACTCCTGCTTCGAACCCCGGGAAGGCCTTTCAAACATCAAGGCTAAGGTTGTAAGGTTCTTCTGTATATTTTAAGATTAATACAATCAAGTTCTGTTTTTCTCAATAAATTTTTGTTCGATTGTTTATTTCAATAAGCTGTCATTTGATTGTTTATTTCATAGATTCCTTGATCACTATGATAGGTATGTTTTACGATTATTTTTTATACAGGTGCTATTAATATTTTCTTGCTTGTGATTGCAGGTCGACAAAAGAACTCTTGTTGCGACGAAAGGATTCTTGTTGCGACGAAAGGATTCTTGCTGCGACGGAAGGATTATTGTTGTGACGGAAGGATTATTGATGCGACGGAAGCTTTATGACTACAAATAAGCATTTGGATCTAAGGTAGGATCGACACCTTTATAACATTTATTTGTAAAACGAATATATTTAGGGAAAGACAAACTTAGTTGTTCGTTTGTTGCTAGATTGTCTTCTGACACTAGGGAGATCGGTCTTGTCCGCAAGAACGATTTATCTGGCCAACAAATTGGCGACTCCACTGGGGAAAGAACTTGTTGTTTTTGGTTCTCTTTTATTTTGATTTGAGGAAAAGTTTTTCCTGGTTTTTGATTGATGGATATCTGCCTGGGTAGCTTAGGTTTTCTTTGTTTCTGAAAATTTTAAAATCTTTTCCGTTTTTCTTGAACTTTTTTGGGGACCGCAATTTGTTCTTTTGCACAGTGTGGGAAATTTCGCACTTTCCTTGAGTAAACAGTGCGGGACCGCACTTGTTACTTTTGGACGCCTGCGGACCCTGTTAAATTTTTTGAAAATATTTAGATTTATTTTTTCCAGTTTATTTTAGATTTGATTTAGGATTCTTAGCATCTACCCAGATCTGTATTTTTATGTCAAAATCTCTTGTTTCTGAATTTATTTCAACAATTTTTCATCTCATCAATCTCCATTAAGTTAATTGGGTGTTTTGAATCTCTTTTTTGATAAATTCTTAATTTTATTTCCTTTGGTAATTACTTGGAGGTTTGTCTCAGTCTTTTCACAATTTTGCATCTTTTTACTTTTGTTTTTGCGAAAAAATTTCCCCCTCATTCGCCCAGGGGGGGGGGGGGTGCTAAATTGTGTATTGAGTGTTAATCGCCTTTGAGTGCTTTTTGATCTTTGGAACTCTCACCCAATTTTCTTGACTTGCATTTGATTGGTTCTTAGATTACATTAGAATCATCTTGTGTTTGAGAATTCTCTTGCATAGGTCACATTTGCATAATTGGAATTCTCATTTTCAGAATATGAATGAAAAATGTGCATAGATTACATTTGCATACTTTTCAAGTGAATTGTGCCTAGATTACAACTGCATAGTTTACATTCTGAAAAATCGATCATAAATTTAGATCAAGTTTTCTTTGATTTGAATTTAGACGTTTTTATGCTTGTTTTAAAAACACGAAAATAAAAAAAACTGTTTTGGGATTGATTTGCATTAGTTTTTCTTGATGAAATTAGTGCATTAGAGAATTTGTTATATTTTCTCTTAGTGATCAATTTTCTGCATTATTGGAATTGAATGGAAAATCTCTCCTTACTTTAGTTAGGATTCATCGAATTGAAAATATTACATTATCATATTCGATTGCATTCAGTTTTGGGTCAGGTCATAACACCATTGGTTTCATATCCATTTACCCTTTTGAGTAATAACAGCCAAATAACACAGTGCTTAATTAAAATTCATCTAGTAATTTTAAATTTTTAGGGCTCTTTCCACCAATCTAGCTCAAGATTAGTGCTTTGGAATAGGTTGTAGTTAACTTTCCAAAGCAACTAAAACAAACAAGTAGATAAATCTGGCGGTAGGAAATAAATGCTATTGTAATTGGTACAATCTGAGAAGCTTCTCTTAAAGGAGTTAATCACAAGATCATATCCGAACCTTTGAGACAATCAATTCTGTTTCATTGGGAAAGATAGAAGATTCTTCACGCATTACAAATCACACAAACCTTGACGTCCATTGTTGAGGAGCTCCGGATTCACTTCTTATGTCTGCAAACTCCTGATTGATCATGTCGAGGAGCCTTCAAGGGGATTGAGCTTTGCTACTCTGCCATTGTGCGTAGAATCAGATCGTAGACTGTTCCCCTAGTTGTATTTGTTACTGTTGGTAACCTTAGTGTCCATAAACTTAAGATTATTTCCTAAGGTGACGGTGAAGGAAAGATCTCACTCTACCTGGAGCAGACGTCAAATAGACTCACTTGGGCACTCTGGGGGGTTCTCTTCACTTGAGATGTTTTTGTGAAGAAACTTGTACCAGTCTGTTTCATTAAGAAGGTGGTTGGGGTAACTGTTCCAACCACCATTTCTACATTAAAATTCTACGATGTTGGATTTCATCACCAACTAGTGTTTTTAGTGCGGGAATCTACTGTTTGTGTGTGGTTTGACTCCTAAATTTGATAGTGCATGTTAATTTGTTTGTTTTTACTTTTAGCGACCATAGGTGTGAATTGTGAATTGTTAATCGTTGTGTGTGAATTGTGAATTACACTAGTTTAAATTGTTAATAAAATTCTTAGTACATTGTACATGCGAAACCACTGAATTTACCAACCAAGGAACCCCTCTTAACGAGAATCCTAGTACTTTTCCTTGCTTTGGAAATGTTGGTCCTCCTGATATGGCTACTTTGTCATTACCTGGATTTACAATAGGTTTACCGATATGGTTATTTTCAACTTTGTTGGCCTCGAATACTCCAATTGTTCCACCTCAACTAGATGCTTCACCTCAACAGAGTTCACCATCTCAACATCACCAACCTTCTGTTGACCCTTTATCTTCTTCTCCTAATATTTCTTCCTCCATTTCTTCCTCTTCGCTTGGTAAAAGCCTTGATGCTAGTAACCAGGTGATTAAGAAGAAGAAGAAGAAGCAAGATAAGAAAGAACTCAACCAACTAACCATGGTTGTAAGTGTTAGTTGTGTTGAGGAAACCTCCAACATGCATCGTAAACCCAAATACCCTTGCAGGCTTTGTAAGGGTGACCACTTCCTTATTAATTGTCCCGGTATTCCAAAGGTCTTGGAAGTTTGGTCAGAAAAATCTCATCAACTTTCCGTTGATCCATCAACCAGTGATAGTCAGGTTCCTGGGAAAAAGGGTAAAGTTAGGTTCCTTGTAAGTTATGCAAACGGAGTCATCAAACTCACATTTTCCCTCACATGGATGAAGCCTCAAAATTATTGGAAAGCCTTATTGTTCCACAGCAAGAATTTCCAACTGGTTACCGTAAACTTTCTCCCAACCTAACGTCAACTGACGGAGTGATTGATCTAATTTCAAGTACAGTCGATCCCACTCTTCCATTGGAGAGTGAAACTCATATCATTCAGGTTGATGATCCATTAGTTGATCAAGTGGTCGATTCGATTTCACATTCGGTCGATCCCATTCTCCCCGTAGAGAGTGAACTTCATACCGCTCAGGTTCTTCTTGTTACATCAGATTCTTCTATGCCGGGGGGCATTTCACCTATTTCTACAGAACCCCCTCCAAGTACTGAGGTCTTTTCCTTTGATTGGAATAGACTGACAGAACCTCGTCTTCCTTCCTCCACCCCTTTCCAAATTATTGTGAATTTAGGTGGTAGGGACATACACCGCACACAGGTAGACGAAGGTGCTTCTGTTAGTATTTTATCCTCAACTGCTTGGAAAGCTTTGGGTTCCCCTCAGCTTGTGCCTATTACGCAGAATCTGAAAGCTTTTAACAGAACCATGAGTGAACCTTTAGGGATCCTTCCTAAGTTTTCTATTACTTTGGAAGGTAAAACTGTCTGCATTGATCGTATGGTAGTTCGAGGCCCCTTGGATTTCAATTTACTCCTTGGGCGAGACTATGTCTATGCAATGAAAGTTGTCGTATCGACACTCTTTCGCGTGATGTCTTTCCCTCACAATGGAAACATTGTGACTGTAGACCAGCTTTCATTCGTTAGTCTTGATTCGACTACCAATTATCTGACATCCCTGAATGTTCCTCATACGCAAGTGGTATCTACCTTGCCATGGGTTAATTATGTGGCAACTGGTCCCATGTTTTCAGTTACCGATGTAAGTGAACCTCTCATTGTTTTCTCGTCTTCTTTTGACTTAGATACAGTAATTGACATGGAAAACTCTATGGGATTACTTGAACATGATGTTCTTATCCCTTTTGAGTCCCTTGACATGCGTTCCTTCCAACAAATTGTTCTTCCATCTGACGAAGACCTCTTGGAAGCCATGATCAAGGTGTGTCCATTGACATGTGATTCTTCTAGTTGGAAGCCATGATCAAGTCAGATACAAGGAAAGTTCCTTTTCCCGTGTCAACCTCGTTAAAAAATGAAACATTTAGGTGAGGAAAGTTCCTTTTACTGTGTCAACCTCATTAAAAAATGAATCAGTTGGTCCGAGGATAGTTCCTTTTACTGTGTCAACCTCGTTAAAAACTGAATCAGTGAGTCTGAGGATAGTTCCTTTTCCTGTGTCGACCTCGTTAAAAAATGAATCAGTGAGTCCGAGGATAGTTCCTTTTACTGTGTCAACCTCGTTAAAAAATGAATCAGTGGGTTCGAGGATAGTTCCTTTTACTGTGTCAACCTCATTAAAAAATGAATCAGTGAGTCTGAGGATAGTTCCTTTTACTGTGTCAACCTCGTTAAAAAATGAATCAGTGAGCATGAGGATAGTTCCTTTTACTGTGACAACCTCATTAAAAAATGAATCAGTGGCTGGTGAGGAGAGTTCCTTTTATTGTGTCAACCTCGTTAAAAAATGAATCAGTCGGCGATGAGGACAGTTCTTGTCTTGTGTCAACCTCATTAAAAAATGAATCAGTAGGTAGATTGTAGAGAGTAGATTGATATATTAAGAAATAAGTAGTTTATGAGGATAGTTCCTTTTACTGAGTCAACCTCGTTAAGAAATGAATCAGGTATGAGGAAAGTTCCTTTTACTGTGTCAACCTCATTAAGAATGAATCAGTGTATCAAGAGGAAAGTTTGTTTTACTGTGTCAACCTCGTTAAAAAATGAAACACGTTGCCATGAGCATAGTTCTTTTCCTGTGTCAAGCTCATTAAAAAATGAAACAAATCCTCCCCTAATTGAGTCGAGTCTTTGATTAGATATCGTAAACGTTAAGTCATATATTTAGGTTAGTTATTTCAGTTTTTACATAATTTTCTTACAGTTTTAGGTCAGGTCTTTCATATGATATCGTAAATGAACCTTCATTCCATCCAGCTATTTATTACCAGTAGTTTATTTAGTTGAATGAAATGAAGCTGGGGGGGCATGCGCTCTAGAAATTACGCTTGGGGGGCATTCAAGCACAGTTTTCCTACGTTTCAACCTTGTATAAAAATGAAACCTATGTTGAGTCGATTTTGGTTATTATTTTCAAGACTCAATAAACTCATGAAAATCCTGAGATTATTTTTCTATATTTCATTCTCGTAGAACACATGAAAATGCCGAGTTCTTTCCGTATTTTATTGCTCGTAAATTAAATTGAAAGTCGGTCACAGGAGTACATTTTTATCCCTTTTTCGAACTCGTTAAAACTTATGAAAAAGTGAAAACCATGAGTACATTTTTATCCCTTTTTCGAACTCGTTAAAATTTACAGAAAAAGTGAAACTATTGAGTATACTTTTCTCACTTTTTCGGACTCTTGAAAATTACAAAAAAACAAAACCCTGGAGTCCTCTTTTAAGCCCTTTTTAGACTCTCCAAACATGAAAAGATTGTCGAGCACTTGATTATTTGAACTCGTTAAAGTAAATGAATGATCGTCCCTTCAGTATAAGTTTACCCCTTTTACGGACTGAAATGGACTATTTACGAAAAAGGTATACGTTGACTAATTATGGTCAATAGAGTTCTCTCCCACATTATTTTATCCTTTTTCAGGCTCGAGAGACTAAATTTATGAAAAAAGTACACCCATGGAGTTTTCTTAAGTTTTTTCTTCTGACTCCCTAAAATTGAAAAACACCGAGTTTCTCCTATACTGGACTCGTTAAAACTTAACAGTAAAGGACCTGTTCAATTCTAAACAGGAACGGACCACTCCTTCTTAGGGTTTGAATCTTAAACTAAGCTGGACTCATCCGAAGGATGAGCTTATAAAAAAGAAAATGTTATCCTCCTCAAGCTTGTCAAAAATAAAGAGGTACTTGCCAGAAATGGTGGGGGAAAAGAGAGAAAAACAAACTTGTTTGTTACATTTTGATTATTCGGAAAACCGTTAACCACTCTTGAACACGACACTTTTTGTTCACCTGGGTTGGGAAAATCCTTTGCCTAACAGTTAATCAAACCATATTGAAAGTCTTCAGCTAGTTTCTGGGTATTAGCTTTCGGTCAATTGTCACCAAACCATCTACAGTGTCGTTATGTGTTCAAGAGGACAGTTCAAACAAACCATTCATTTGCGAAATATCTGTCATTCATTTTGACCATTCTTGAGTCAGACCTTGCCAATATATTTCTTCAAAACTTGATCTATGATTTCTTGTTGTGGGCTTGCCTACGACGGATCACTTTCTATCGACGACAGCTCTTTATCTAGGAAGTTGATCTAGAAATCGTCAGTACCTTGAAATTTGCATGCCTCAATGGTAGGTTTCTTTCCTTCGACGACAGGTTGCATCATTGACCTTCGATCGAAAGATTCTGTGACATGTTCGAATTGAACTCATTCATTCACATGTCATGGATTGCACTGAGTACTTTGACAACCATTGACATTACTAGTGGTTACTCTCACACTTCTTAAAAATTTACATTATTGACTGGTAATCAAGTGGTTTCTACCATGTTTGACTTCGACAGATTTATTCACATGGATAGAATCGTACCGGCTCGAGAAACAAAAATCAAGATCCTGGATCTAGTTTCTACCAACCAGGCTACGAGGAATTTTGTTATTAATTTATACAATGGACTATTCATAAACAGATGACTACATCCATACTGTGTCTACACTTGTCTATATTGTTGATGTATTGAAAATCATTCCTATATCAGAACAATTTAAATCTGTTTTCTAGTTATTTTTTATCTGAGTATGGAAATTCCTACCTCACCGATGATATGTTTACATATATATGTTTTGTATTGAATGTTTTTACAGGTTCCGACTGGGGTGTCCATAGGATGATCCTTGAAATGATAAATTACTTCACTCTTGATATATGACAGACTTCATCTTCATCTATTCGAGACTTCGCACTTTAGGGGGAAATCTGTTGCACTAAAAACTATCACCTTGACATTATGCTAAACATGTAGGCTCATTAACACGTGCACTCATACATATCTCCTCTAGTCTTCTGACCTTTAATCCTCATGTCAGACCCTGAAACAAGAGAAAAACACTAAAAACCTCTAAAAGAATGGGTACGCGAAAGGTAACATGAAGCACACTGCATTCTGGCTTGGGTACACGGGTAATGCATGGCTTACTGCGTTCTAGAACGCACTGCGTTCTAGAATGCGGTTTTCCTTAAGAATGCTGCGTAACCCCTCCAAAGTCAAAAAAGGAGAGAAAGTAAAGTTAAAAGTTGGTTTGAGGTCAATTCTAGAAGGTTCTAGATGAGATTTTTTTGGGGATAGGTGCGGCTTTAATAAGGTGCATGTATCCCTCACCTTAAGGAACTAATCCCTTGATGTGAGGAGTCTATCCCTTTGAAGGAGGATTCTATCCCTTCAAAGGTGGAATCTAACCTCCTCATCTGCTCTATAAAAGGAGGCATTGGGTAGCCTCAAAGGGTTAGATTTTGGAGATTGAGAATTGGAGTTCAAGCTTTATGTGTGATTAAGTTGAAGTGCTGTTGAGATTTAGTATTCCTTCTGTTGAGCTTTTGAGAGGAAAGATCACATACCTCTTTTTTCTCCTGGAGGAAGAGTGCAAGACTTATCAAAGTAGAGGAGACTCCTTCTTCAGACCCCCAGAAGGCCTTTCAAACATCAAGACTAAGGTTGTAAGGTTCTTTTGTTATTTTAAGATTAATACAATCAAGTTTTGTTTTTCTCAATAAATTTTCGTCCGATTGTTTATTTCAATAAGTTGTCGTTTGATAATTTATCTCATAGATTCCTTGATCACTATGATGGATATGTTTTATAATTATTTGTTATGCAGATGCTATTAATATTTTCTTGCTTGTGATTGCAGGTCGACAAAAGACGACACTTTGTTGTGACGAAAGGATTATTGTTGCAACGGAAGGATTCTTCTTGTGAACGGAAGGATTCTTGTTGTGACGGAAGGATTATTGATGCGAGAGAAGCTTTACGACTGCAAATAAGCATTTGGATCTAAGGTAGGATCGACACCTTTATAAAATTTATTTGTAAAACTAATATATTTAGAGAAAGACAAACTTAGTTGTTCGTTTGTTGCTAGATTGTCTTCTGACACTAGGGAGATTGGTCTTGTCTGCAAGAACGATTTATTCGGCCAACACCTAGGCTTTAAGATAAAACTTGAATCTTCTTGAAAAAAGTCTAATTTCTTGGTTGTTTTGTTTTTCTTTTGAGTTTTTTCCTCCTTGATCCCAACACAATGTACAATCGGAATTTTTTCAATTTCAATAGCCTCCAATATATCTGATAACTTGCCTCTTCCCTCTATTTGGATTTTAGTTATCCTCCTTGTATAAGTTTTTATTTGGCTGCTTGTAGAAATTTTCTCTGGTACCACAAGCCTCTTCAATTGTTCAACCTCTAGTTCCATAGGCTCTGCCATAGGTTTCACCTCTACATCATGGTCAGTTACAGGTTCTTATTCATATTGTTTGTCTTTCCCCAGAGTAATGGATTTGGATCTTGGTGTTTTCCTAGGAGTGACAACATCAACTTCATACCCACTTAAAAACAAAAATGTGGGCCAATCTATTTTCAGTTTATTTAACTCTTCAACCACTGGCAACTTGATAAGAGCATGATGAAAAATTGAGGTAGCATTGGCCTCAGGCTTGGCCTAAACCTTGTCTGCCATTTTACCCAAGCTTCTAAACAAATAAAAAGGAATCTCTAAAGGTTGTCTACCCATAAAGTGTAGCAACAATTTGAAGTGGTATTGATATACCATGTTGAATCTACCCTCACAGGTGAATTATTTCTAGATCACCATAAAAAACTTGGAAAAATACTCTTTAAGGCATGTTATGGGGATGCTCGTAGCCATATCGATGCCTCTATGTTCTTCCTTCAGGAATTCATCAAAATTCTGTAATTTAAACCTGTTCAACTTGAACCATGATTCTTCTGATGTTGGGATCTCAGTGGCTTGAGAAATAGTTTCAGGGGACACAAAAAATTTTAGCATGCCCACTTTTGATCCTGTGCCTATAAAGTTGATGGAAAAATCCTTTGAGATTTTCCTATGATACCCCTGCAATTTTTTACAGAACCAGAGCCAATCGACATTGGCAAACTCTTGGGAGAACGTGCGGTCTTCTTCTAGAAACCTCATTTCCATGGGATCATACCTAACCGCAAACCCTTCTTAATATTATTTCCTTCGAGATGCCATGGCTCGAAGATGCAGTGAACATCTCCTTGACACATGAAAAAACTTTGGGGACAACAAACTGACATTTGACACTAACAAAATTTACCTTGTGATAGCTAAATAGACCACTAGAGAACTAGACCGATGCTTAGACAAAAATAGCAGCTCATAAGGAGGATATGGGAATGGATTTGTGTCAACAAATCAAAAAGAAAAAGTGTAAAGAGAACAGAATGAATGAGCAACTATATGATGCATGTGTTTTACAAATGATGGATAACGACAACAAGGAGAAATCATGACCCAATATGTTTTTACAACCTCTGACCATACCCTTTTTTATACTTTGTACTATTTCCCTACCGTTAGCAATAAAAACTTACTTACATAGAAATTTTTTTGTTTGGGAAGGTAAATTTGCTACAGAAGTGTCAAGAACTTCCATAGCAAACCCTGACCTGTTTGAACTAGAGTTTCTGTGAAAGTGGGTAAAACTGTCAAACTCACAACAATGACTAGATCATCTCGTGGAAATTGAAACTTTGGATTCTCCCTTGATAATGACTCACATAAAGACTCATAATGACATTTCAAAATCACTAAAGGACCTTTATACATTTTATTTTATTTTTAAATCAAAAATTTAAAAATCCTATTGAACCCTAACTAACTTAACCTAATTGACTCAAAGAAAACCTAATGGTTATCTTGGATAACACCATGCAACATGTTTTCAATAATGATATGGTGAAGGAATTTTTCCAGCATTGGATTTCTCTATCGATGTCCTAGAAAATCGACATGGTGAGATTCTTTGCAACAAATGGGTTTGGCCCTCGAGAACTGAAAGGAGAAGATTAACATTAAGATCATGGTGAGCACGCGTGATAAAGGAGTTTCAAATGCTATTGAAAATCACATCATTCAAATGAAATACTTATTTGAGGAGGAGAGCTTGGAATTGTTCTACTTCCACACATTTCGAGATCTCCTCGACAAGAAACTTCCAAAGGATTTGACGTATTTACATCCATAAATTCTAGCTAATTGTATAAGGCTACCCATGGTTATGGAATAAATAACAACGTCAGTGACAAAAGTGAGGAGGACTCCTACTGGGGTCCACGCCTAAGAATGCAAAGACGTACAATGAGAACCTTCCTGAGAGGCTTTGGAAGGAGGACGGGACTCCCCTGAAGCTCAATGTGAGCATGTAGGCCTTCATTTTTGCGCTATTTAATGATAATTTGAAGCATGGGCCTATCTCGAAGAGAAATTATGGGCTCTTTAAGCAAGATGGAACCGAGACGTATCACCTTGGCTTGAAAGGATTGAAGTAGATAGTGTCCTCTCAGCCTCCGTCCCCCATTGTTGCCATAAGAAAAAATAATAATTCCACCCCCACTAAAGCTATAACATCCCCACCACTACCACCCCCTTTGTGTCCACAGTGATGGCACTAATTCCAGTTCAGACAGTTCCTCAATTAAAGAAATGCTTTGATATTTCATGTTTATGGTTGGATATTTGTATTTAGGCTTTGAATTCCACAAATCATTTAAGCCTCGGGCATGTGTTTTTCTCATAATTTGTGAAGTTAGAGTCTTTGTAGGAATTTTTAGGTCTTGATTTAAGTTTTATTTTTTTGTGGTATTTGTTTACCTCACAGTAGAGTCTCAAAATAATCAATGAAAATGGACATTTTAATATTAAGCTCTAATTGTTCCAGCAGGGTTTTCTCATTCTTCAACTCAAATAAATATCATTTAATGGGATTTACTTTTTTTTTTCCATTTTGAACAACTTTATTGGATTTTTCACCTTGGGTTCTTTAGAGAGCACCTCAAGCTACCGAAAAAAATCATCCATTTTGGACAATTTTGTTGAATACTTTTCCATAAGTGATTTATTAGGTCATAAAAAACAGACTTCAATTTTGGACAACTTTGTTGGATCCCTTTCCTTGGTTGATTTACAGAGTGCCTCATGTCACTAAAACCAACCTAAAATTTGTTGGATAATTTTCTGAGGGTGATTTAGATAGAGAGCCTCCACTCACTAAACCAACCTTCCATTTTGAATAACTTTGTTAGATCCTTTACCTGGGTGACTTACAAAATTCCCTAAGTTACCAAAAATATTATAATTTTAATAGTAAATCTTAGAATAATTATGATGATTGAAAATGCATAAACAAGGTGAGGAACTCCTAAGACACAATAATACTTTAGGTCTTTAAAAAATATAGTGTTACCTTTTTAGCCTTTTTCCTCACCAATTTACAATCAAAATTTGTTATTTTCAACATGATGTTCATTTGTTTGATAATTCATCCATGGAAAAAAAATATACATGAAAAATAATCTATTTATTTAATATTTTGGCTACATGAAAATTTGTAAAATGTATTTTTTTTTAATTAGTGAACAAATCTGTGTTAATTCAAACCTTGAATTACTAACCTATGCTATAGTAAAGATGTAGGTGTGTAATAAGTACATAGTTACCTTTCAAGATTTTTGCCTCAAATTTAAAATCAAAACTTTTAATTATAACATATGATTTATTTCTAGAAAAAAAAAGTACGAATATTTTTTTAGATCCAGCGAAACCTTTGTCAGTGAAAAAATAATTTTTAATCCACCCCTGCAACCTTTAAGCATTGGTCATAATCTCATGGCTATGTTATAGCATTTTTGTTTGTGTTTCGATCATAATTAGGTTAAAATAACACTATTTTTTTATTTTTCTACCAATAAAATACTTTTAAAGTTTCATCAATTATCCCTTTTAGAATCAATCCAATTGAACTGTGCAAGCTAATAGTATTGTACAAAATTGAAAACCTTTTAGATAAGGTTGACATTTTCAATCTCATTTCTTTGTTGTTTATCATGGCCAATCCTTGAAATATAGAAGTGCTCGGATTCAACCCTTTTAGAATCAACCAATTGATCTGTGCAAGCTAATAGTATTGTGCAAAATTGAAAACCTTTTATATAAGGTAGACATTTTCAATCTCATCTATTTATTATTTAGCATGGCCAATCCTTGAAATCTAAAAGTGCTTGGATTCAATATTTATTTGGTACATTGATGGAAATTTGATCGAATCCCTTTAGAATATTGGTTTTTATTGTGTTCATGTTCTTACTGTTTTAGTCATGGAGTCGTTGGAAAATTCTCTTAGACCTTTGAATCATGGCACTGTAAGAAAGGAAAGTATTGTTGTTTATGATTCAGCTAGTGTAGAAGTTTGAAAATAATGATGAATTGAATGGTTTCTACCATAAAATGACTAGAATGTATTGGTCTTTGTTGTACCAAAATGTGATAGTATTATGAAATGCAACATTTTTTTTTCTTACAAGTACAAAGTCAAACTACTTTCGATTGTTTTTGATAATATAGCTCATGTATTTTATAGCTTTATACCCATAAACACAAAAATACGACCCAAAAGCAATAAAACAAAAAAAATAGAGTGTTGAACTAAGGTTTCAGGAGTGTCTGAAAACTAACTCGGTGTTCTATCATTAGACAAATATTTTTGTGTTTTTCTAATTTGTAACAAAAATATTTAATCTGTTAATTGTTGTGGACCAAAACAATTTGACATCGGATGAACAATTTCAACATACCTATGTATGTCATTTACTTGGATTAAATGTCTATCAAGTTCGTTATCAAAACTTTGGTGGAATGTCATATCGAAGGGCTTACATTGTAGTCCTGTGGAGTGAATTCCTTTTTTCTTGATTTTTCAGTTGACTTCTTAGTGTTGATTTGTTGAATCTATTTTCAAGAAAGTTCGACTCAACAACCCATTAACTAAAATCATTCCCTATCGGCTTAACGTATTTACCCTTGGTAAGCAGTGTAATTACACAAAAGGTGTCTATCTATGAGGTTGGGCTTACATAAATCTTTTATTCCTTCAGTGCATATTTACACCTTAAGTGGCAATTGCTAATTTTATGTATTGTTGCCTCATCTCAAGGCGCTCTAATAGATAAATGCATTATTTTATGTTTTAGGGTTTTTAATGGATGAGGAATTGCTAGATCATTCAAATAAATAAGATAGGTACACCCACTTGTGACTAATTGCTACTTCTAGAGATATATCACTACTTTTTTACTATTGTACTTATTCTTAGCTATGGATGGATGACTAAATGTGCATTATTGCTGAGATGATTTGTGGATAAGCTTTCAAGCTTATAGTTTTTCATGGTTAGGGTTTCATGGATGACCAATGATTTCTTAAGTATTCTCTTTAAATATTGTGGAATTATTTGTTGAATGTATTAAGTGAAAATGTGCTTTTCTAGTAGGGAGGGTGCATTCTCTTGTATTTTTATTGGATAATTCCTATCTCTTATGCCCTAACAATATTTCTAGTGGATAATCTTCCCTTAATTTTATCATGAAAGCTTGTAAAGGTACTACGAATATCTTCTAGGGTTAGTGGTGGACAACACTAGTTATCACCCTAGATCTACCTACATTTCTTCAAGGAAGCCTTAGTTGACTCCATAAGCCAAAAAAAAAGAAAGTAAGCACTAGTCTTACCCCCAATAGTCAATCATTAAATCCAAAATTTCACCTTTTATTTGATGTTTTAAGGTTAGATTATGGTTTGTAATGGTTATGCCTTCATTTTCATCCATAAATGGTTAGATATCTAGAGTGATTAAGCACTTGTATGGTTAAAAAATAGATTTTATCATCTTATATTATCTTACTTATTTTTATAGACCTTTTATAAATAGATGTATTACATTACAGGGTTGTTATGTGCTCTTAAATTTTTCATAATTCATTAGTTGCTGAAGCCCTAGTGTAATTCTCAATTTCAGCCTTAGTTTTGCGTTGATTATTTACTTTTAGGGGATGATTTAATTGCCGCTATAATAACTTGTTTTGTTGCTGAAATATATCATATTTGGTTCAAGTTTTGCAATAGCCATATATTTTTCTTCTTTTGTAGTGTTGGGGTACCTTATTTGACCTATATTGACTTGCTAAACATCGTAAATTGTCTTTGAAAATTCACTCACTAAAATATGGAAATTGCTTTGAATAAACTACCTTTCTTTCATTTTGATTGTTACATCTAGTGGTGGTATTGTGAGTGGTTAATATAAGCACCTTTAGACTTTATTTTCTCTTACCTAAGGATTCATTGAAGCTACTAGGGAAAGCTCCCTTTTTAGGATCTACCCTGCACTGAAGAGAGGGAAGTCAGTTACCTAGGTGACAACGGTAACACTTCCATGTGACATTTGTCTGATCACCTTGTGAAAGGATTTACACTAAAATGCTAGTTTTTGTGACAACAAGACCCATGCAAATCTTGAAGTTATCTTTCATGTAAGATTGAAACAACCTTGTTAGACCCATGCCCTTGTGAATTTATTAGGATTATGTCTTCAAATCCTACTTAAATATGTCTTAAAATCCCACCTAGTTTCACCATTAGTTGTAATTTGTGTTTCCTCAAATCATTTTACATCTTTTCCAACTCTATTTACCTATTGTTACAATTTTCCTTATATCACTGTACACTTGTAATAATTTGGGCCTTTGTAACAAGAGAAGCCAAAGCACAAGCTCAAGAATGGGAATGATTTTCTACAAAGAAACTAGAACTAAGGTAAGCTATAATAATAATCTTGGATTCAATCCACACTATATAATTCTTTGACTAGCTTTAACACATATAAGTGGCAAATACACCATTTCCTTTTCATCTTGGATTTCTTCGTAATGGATTGGGTTATTCATTCATCTCCCCTTAATGAGGTTGGATCCTACATTCCTCTCCTCAAATTGCCATATGGAGATTTCCTTACTGTTACTTCATTTTAGCTCTCTTTGTCTTACCTCAAGGCTCTTGGCCTAATTGCTCTTTTCATTTTTAATTTAATCTCTTCACCTTTATAGCGTGGACCATCATTAGAAAAATCAAAAAAAAAAAAAAAGGGTTAAGAATTTAAATATTCACTTCACATGCATGCACAATGCAGTGGCTACCTATGGATGCGGGTTTGCACATGTACACATATCATTCTTCTTGTATAGAGATGTCTCAATTATCTAACATGGTTGAAAGCACCATGATGTGGGCCTACATATCTGCACACGTAATCCTTTTTCTGAGATAGAGAAATCTCAATTTATCTAACATGGCTGATAACGTAATCATTACTAGTTACAACCATGTTAATGTAGTTGTTTAAGTCACTTGGGAGGTGAATATTGAATGTTGAGCCATTGTTGACGTAAAAACTAATATTTCTAAAGGAATCAACTTAGGTCCACATAGCATGTCTTCTTTTTACATGTTCCTTTTAGATGCATATAAGCATATCTTCTTTCACACTCCCCTTAGATCCACAGAGCGTGGCTTCCCTTTGCATGCTTCCTTGGTATGAGTTGTTTGCTCAAACATATTCGAACAATTCTATTATCTTCAATTTAACAAGAATCTCTTGCCCAATCTAGACATGATTGAGTAGACTAGCTACTCAATAGACTTTCAGTTAGCACAGTGTTAACAAGCACATCTCGCTAATACATGGAATTCAAAAGCATGGTATTCCCCTGCATAGTTTTTAACCATTGACTTTTATTTTGTTAAAGATCATTATATTTCACAATAAATGAAATTGTAAGGAATTTAACACAAATACAATTCTGGCTACAAGGAAAAACATAGGAAAACGATCGTTTTCTAAGCTTGAAATAATCAAGTGAGAGTGTAGTGACAAAATGCCATATAAATCCTTTATGGCATTAATGACATTAATATAATCCTTGCACTATTTATATGAACTACCTCGACAGAAACAAGGTGCTATATATCTTGGATGGAAGAGATCCCCATTACTTTGTGCAAAGTATATAAATATGCATACACAAATCAGCCCACCAAACAAAAATAATTACTCTGTTCATTTTAGCTTCGAGAGATCAAAAACTATGAAGCACAAAATATTCTGGTTTACACTAAAAGGCTTTTAAACGTTCTAACACTGAATATATCATAGCTAATAGCTAATATGGATCTACCCTAATCCTTATGACAAGCTTTAGTAACATTGCAAATACCTGATTTCTCAACTTAAAAATAAACACAAGTAGACAATTATGACTATCTTACATAAATCTTTGGATGCAGGAATATTCTTGTGAAGCCCACTGTACATACTGTATCATACACAGCAATCCTGCAATGTCTTAAGTGTAGATATTTAGGTCCCAGAATCGAAAAGAAAGTTTCATTGATGATATTTGATACTGATGTAGCTAAATTCCTCTAAACTGCACATACTATGATTTACAGTTTAGTTGATACATCTACTTGTGCTAAACTAGCAGAGATATTTAAGGAGAGCAGGAATGTATATCATGGGTGTCCCATAAGTCAAAACTAAATTTGACTGATATACTAGTTTTAGAACATGATGATATAGTATGGATGTTCACTCAGCTAAAGCTGCACATGTGGGAAGATCCTTCTCATAGTGGGGTGCAGTCCTCAAGATGGGATTGCTTTCGAAAAAATTTGTAGGTTTGAGATCGAAACTTGATGACACTGTCGGCATGATTGGGTAGTCCTCTTGGCAAGGGAGATGATGGAAGCCCAACGTGTACCAGAGCACAATGTCTTTCTTCTCAATAGAACGGTCCCTGGCAGAGACAACATTATGACAAGTTTTATCAGATGACTTTGACAGTACACTTAAGTTCCTATGGTCTGGAACTGTTATCAAAAAATTCATGGTGAAAATTTCAATGTTTTCAGACCCAGTTAGTATAGTTAAATAGTCTTTATGAGTGCAAAAACAATGAGACTGGCACCTCAAGTTTCTTGATATTTCAAGGTGCATAACAGAACTAGTGAGCATAAATTTCTGACCATGAAATGAAATAAAATTTCAATCATTTTATAATTGTCCAAAAATGAACTCATGCATCTTTGAACAAGCTCAGTTTTTGAAAGTAATGAAATAATAATATTTACAGACTTTCATGGGATTGCATCAAACTACTCACCTGTTAGACCATACAGACAGAGTGTCATCACCTTTGCTTTGGTAAACATATAGCCCACCTGCCCACTCCTCGGTTTTGTTATATGGAGTGACCCATATCTGATGAAAACAAATCCTTTGTTACAATGTAGTCCAGAATGAAATATTAAGAATTACATTTGCCCTCTAATTTTAGATTTAATTTGTCAAAAAATTATAGATGTGATCAATCAAATATGCACATCTTCATTTGATCTGTAACTACTTCCACGTGTGGCTTAATTCTAGAACGGCATAAAATGGGTATATTTTGAAGCAGATTTCACTTCACTGACATGTGTGGCAGATCTATTTTATTATTTAGTGTGAATTTCCACAACAAAAACTAGTCAAACTTTGAGGGCATCCAAATCCAAACCTGATTGTCAGTGAAGGCCCCTCGGTGCTGAGGAGGATCACTGTGATCGAGCAAGCTTGCAGCAGTGCCTCCTGGGACAACTTTATATCCCACTGGATTTCCAATCTTTGTCTTCTTTGATGGATTGATCACATGAAACTCAGATGGTTGATAGAGGCTCAGCTTAATTTGGGCATCCTTCTATGTTTTTGCTGTGTCTCTCTCCTTTCCAAATTTTTTTTCTTGGAGTTTGTCCATTCTTCACCATTTTCTTGGCCATCTTGACCTGAACAAAGGAATTTTCTGTACCATCAACATCCATGTCCAGGTAGAAAGTAATATAATGGTCATGGATGACACCAATTGTATTCTGAGCAAGCAAAGTCCCATGAATCTCATCCTCGGATCTGATCTGGTTGACATTCTCATATTTTGTACCTTTGATCATCAAGATCCCACTTAGTCCAACCTGTGTGCCAAATAAAATGGTCAAAAGCTTAGCCCTTCTAATCTGCGCTTGAGTAAAAACAACTTGACAAATTGCTTTTTCAAGGAAAGATTTCAGAGTTTCCTACCTTAATTCGGATAAGGCCATCAGTCTGAAATTCCCAATCCACAATATAATCATAATTTGCAACAGATGCTGCCATGCGGGCTACTAAGGTAACCTTTGGTCTGACTTCTCGAATCTGTCACACAATAGATTTCACAAATTAGAAATACAAACAATATGCCAGTGCAAACAGAAGCATGAAAATTTTTCAACGTTTATACATGTGCCAAGGAAACAATATACCAGTGCAAACAAAAGCATCATCTTTTTTTCTACGTTTATACAAGTGCCAAGCAAACATCTAAATGCCAAGGAGATTGTCACTGAGTACCAAGCAGCGACCTAATCTTACCCACCAAGGAAACAATATACCAGTGCAAACAAAAGCATCAATTTACGGAGATTGGAAGGACATGTATGGACAACCAAACATGAGAAGTATTTACTATTGATATTAAGTCTAGTCTTTATAAGCACATTTATTACTGCTTATAGTCTGTCCATGGAAATTTGATACTTCCTGAAACGATTCCTAGTCACGTTGATCAACAAAAGTTAGAAGACACATTTCTGGAGAAAACATGCTTATAACAAACAAGACTATAAAAGAAGTCAACGGGGCTCAAATTATAAAGCTGTGGAATAAGAGCAAGAGGAATGCAGAAGCAGCTCCTCCCTATGAGGTCCTAAGTCACAATAATTGCAAGAGGAATGCAAAAGCAGCTCCACCCTATGAGGTCCTAAGTCACATGGTTTGGGTTCCGCAATGATTAGGCTTACTTAAAATTTGAATTTTTCTTTATGAGGTTTAAATGAGGTTTGTCAGTATGTTTCTCTACATTTTGTTTATATTTACAACTGAAATATAACATAAAATAGGAAGAAATCAATATAAAAAATGTTACTATAAATTTGGAAACTGCAACCATAAATTACAAGCTTGAGTTGTGACACAAAACTATCAGTTGTGACACAAAACTATCAGATTGAACAACAGACTTGATCAATGACTCAGAAGTTCCATGAGGGTCATCCAACCTCAAATCTTTTTAGATTCCACAAATTTCAAACCTCGAAGTTGAAATTTGATAAACCTTGTGACATATGGCCTAATAAACAAGAAGAGTATAACCCAAAGTATCTTAAAGGGAAAGAAGCCAGACAAATAGGGATGAATACAAAAAGCGAAAGGAGAAGGAAACCCTTTTCTATTCTGTCTTGAAACAAAAGCATCTCTTCAAGCATCCAAGGCCAAAGAATCGCTGTAGAGATAGAGAAGTTGGAGACAGGGACAGAAAGCCTATGAACTTAGTTGATGATAGTCCTAGTTACTCTCAGCAAAACTACATAGAAGACTTCAGTGCAAGTTTGGAAACAAAGATTACATGGTGGAATTTATTTTAAGCTGTATGAAATTGGAAAGCAATTTCAAGAAACAAAAAACTATTTACCTCCATGCCTGAAATTGGACACTCTGTGTGGCGCCAAGCTATGTCGCCTTCATATCGCTCAAATATGCAGACCATGTTAGGTCTTACATAAGGTGTTCCATCGTCTTTAGCCATGACCCCGTCCATGTAGTAAGCATTTCTTGGACAGTCGTTGAGTGGATCAAGAGACATAGCAGTCAGTCCAAATCCATATTCACCTGCATCCATATAGGTTTTAAAATACCAAGCATCACTAGGGTCCATGTAAGGCACGAAGAGCTCGGAGGTAAAACCCTTGTACAAAACCCTCCTCAGTTTTCCAGTGTCTGGATCCTTAATAGCTGCTTGTGATATGATCACCCCAGCACGAGGATCAGGCTTGAGATGGAACTCCCAACTCCCCCATTTGACTTGATGACCATCAACTTTAAAGCTGGGACCTTTGGGCTGCTCAATGGAGATAGGATTAAGAGGGGGCAACAAAGGATACTTCTGGGCAGACAGTCTATAGTCTGTACCCTCTGGCTTTGGCAAGGGTACATCTTTTCCTTTGTCTGTGATTTTCAAGACCTCCTTAGAATCCATATCAACTAAAACTGTGAGACCCTCAATGGGTCTCATGTAGAAATTTGCTGTCCCTGCGCTTGAATAACACTGAATTTTTATCAATCTCCGGCCTTCTTCATCAGGTCCGAACCAGCCCAGAGAAATAGGCAGGCATGAAAGGTCACTTACGTTAACCCCTCTCTTCCCTATAATTTCTACGAATTTTTTGCTTTTCAGAGGTACTTGAACGGCCGAAGTCATATCCTCCATTGTCATAGCAGGATACCCATTTTCATGACTGATTTGAGTGTCAACAATCTGGCCTGATGCAAGGTCTACAATGAGTTTATAAGCATGCCCATTAGCCCAAGCTATTATTGTGGCCTTCCTGCTTGGAAGGCTACTTCCTGCCTTCCATAAAAGGACTTGTTCTTTTGGGGGCTCTTCCAGGACCACAGAGTGAAGTGCAAACTTACCAAGATTGAAAATTGAGGACTGCTGCAGAATCTTCTGGACTTTCTTGATCTCCTGAATGGTCAAAGGATCCAGTGGATGCTTTGCAACTTCTTTTTCGTGATCAACTTTCTGCTGCGGCTTAGGCTTTCCTTTCTGAATAAAAACACCATTACCGCTGCCTGGAACACTGTTCTTAAAGGTGCACCAGGACCCATACTCAGAGCAATCCAGTTCAACCTTTGCCTGAGAAGGCAAACGAACCCAAGTCCTAACAAAAAGCACCAGCAGCAAAGATCCCGTGAGAACAAACAGGAATTTAAGGTATGTTGTGAAATCCATGGCTTACAGGCTAACAGGTGACACTGCAGAACTTTGCTGAACCTCTGTACCTATGGAAGTATATTGGGTTTCTGGGCTTCTAGGGCTAGTTAATTAAACTAACTGATCTAATAAGCTCTTGGGCTCGTTATTTGGGATGGTATCTGCCATACCCAAAGGCTTCTGCTTGCGTTTTCAAAGCACAAAACCTGTTATATAACAAGTTCCACGGCAACTCGCACTACCACTACTTCCTACTATGTGGCAAGATTTTCGTGCACAAAGACAAATTTGGCACGAAGACAAATTTGGTAACATAAAAGTATGGCTAAGAGCCCTCCAGACTGAACTAACTACCACTGGTGCACCCGATTACCCAAGTATATTCATGATTCATGCCAAGTGGAGATTCTATCTGGATTTTGCTCTGGAATCTTTAGATTTTTGTGCTCGCTTATGGGCTGAAAAGCCTTTCTACCTATTTTTTAAATTACTTTTTTCATTTTCCAGATTTTTTCTAAATTGGATTTTTTATTTTCCAGTCAATGGAATTGTTATCTACATGGATGTCATGATCGATACACCTACTATGCTATTGACAGGAACACGGGTAGAAGATTTTTGCTATGCTGATTTGACTTTTAGGGAGGCAAACTGCAACAGCTAAAGCTAATTTGTAAACATAGCCTTTTTTTCAATCAAATGTGATAAGAATTATGCCAAAATTTTCAGTAGAATTTGTGTGATTTCATATCTGGGTACGGCGAAGCAATATTTTTGGGAATTTTGCCAAATTTTAAATCGATTTCCATCACTGAGAATTAAGCATGCTGAATACATAAAAATTCATTCTGTAAAGACAAATTATATTCTTAAAAAAAAAAATTGAATATTAAATCACTCCAAATTTCAATATATTTATATATTTTAACTTTAAATATCATAAATTTACTATTTCCTATTAATTATTTTAGCTATCATTAAAAGTTATTATTTCATTTATAAATGAGAATAACCATCCTCCTTTTTAACCCCACACATATATATATATATATATATATATATATATATATATATATAGGTTTTTATTTGATATAAAAATGTGTAAATTATTTTGAAGCATATTACTTAAATGAATTTATTTATATATGTTTTATTTTTATTATTTTTAGTATTTTAAAATTATAAAATTTATTATGTAAAAATAGGTTTTTTTTTTAATGAAATTTAAATTATAATGTAATTGTTTTAGAGGTGTTCTAGTATAGTAAAGATATAGTAAAGATATTGTAATGTAATATTATGTTTAATATTTTGACTCAATCCAATTATATATAAATATAATTAAATAGATAAAATTATTAATTATATGTATAATTATAATTAATAATTAAATCACTATAATCCATCTTAATTATGGATCTACCAAGGGTGCATACTGATCAAATCAAATCTTTTGACATGTAAACCTCTTTTAGAGTGAAAATAGATTTGATCCCTCTAAGGCTTGGTAGATGTGGAGTTAAGATGGATCTAGGTTGGTTGTATCTAGAGCTATTTTGACATTGTAATATAGAATAGATGATGCAATGATGTGGAAAATGAAACATTAAATCAAAAAATAATAATAATAATAATAAAACATAATATGAGCTTAATTTAAAAACTAATAAAAAGTAAAAAGCAATTAAAATAATAAATATATTCAATTCAATTCAATTTGATGGATTGTAATTTTGTTTTATTAAGAAAATTACAAATATTTTTTCCAAAAAAATCATAATAGATACATTGCATATTATTTTAAAACATATAATTAAAAGAAGTGTGTGTGTCAATTAGGTTTATTTTGTGTGGTTGGGAGGTAGGAATGGAATCAAATATTTCAATATGCATGTTAAATAAAAATAAAATGCCAATAATTCTTATTCCATTAATAGGTGTTTTCTAATTTAAGCTATGAGGGAGATATCTAAACTTTTAATGTGGAGAATGTAAAACATAAATAAAATATTTCAATGTCAACTATTTATATATTATATAAAATAAGTGAAAATAATAACATTCTTATAGTTAAAACATTTTATTAATATATTGATCAAAACCAACATAGATCTATCTTAAGTCAACATCTACAAACACAAAGGGGAATCAAATTTGTTGAGGTGCAAATCTTTGATCAGGTTTTAAAGCAATTTTCATATGCAATTGGTAGATCCAGTGTTAAGATGTATCTATGCTAGTAGCATATAAATTAAAATAATATTTCACATTCATAATATGTGAAATATATATACCACTGTATGTCCATCTTAATCAAGAGCCTAAAGACATCAAATATTTTGAGGTGCAAACCATTTTTATACTCAACTTAAGAAAATTTGCATCTTCAAAGATTGAATCCCTCTAAGCATATATATAGTTTTTCATTTTTTAAATTGCATTTTTGAATGCATAAATGGATTCAACCCCTTGAAAATCCCTTGAATACAGAGAATAAAATAGCCTAAACATGTAATTCACACAAATATTTCCTCCTTTCAAAATTAAACCTTAATAAAAGGGTCAAAATGTAAAATAATAATACTTTATCTTCTTTTCTTTTTGTCAAAATCTCTATTTTCCTCCATGCTTGACCTGTGGCTTGAGAAACGACAACCTAGGGGCACCTAAGTCATCAAAGTCACCCGAGGATCACACCCGGCCTGGGCCACATCAGCCCTAAGTTGGCTGGATTTTAGCATGTCTCCTCCCCCTAGCATGGGTGCAACAACCTTTGTGATGTTTGATCCTGGGTCGCCTTGCTAATGAGGTCTTGAATCGATTGTGCTAGTAGGACTTGACTAAAATAATGATACTTGCTATAACAATAAGAATTTAATTTTTCAATTATTTTATATAATATATATAGACATTTTATTATTATTATTATTATTATTATTATTATAAACCATATATAATATGTAAATTGTTAACATTGAAATAATTTCGTTAACATGAGCATTGAGATATTTTATTTATGAATTACATTGTCCACATTAAAGTTGTTTTTTTTAATATATATTTTTAAATACATTTAGATATTACTTTCATTTTTTCTACTTTGCATTACTTCTCTTTTCACATTGAAATATTTTATTGTGGTTCATACGTGTGTGTTTTTATAAACTTGATATTAAAATAGATTAGTTAACATGGATATTAAAATTAAAATTAAAATAATATCAATTGTGGCAATTCCTCTCTTACAAAAAATTGTAAATATTTAATGTATTTTGATTGTAAACTAGAAGGCCTTAGAACTGGGAAACAGAACCCAGAGTTTGAGCAAGAAGATTTCTTAGGACTTGAAGTGTTAGGGCTCTGAGTCAGGATCATCGCACTCGAGTGAGTCAGGCACCTAACATAGGCACACATGATGAACGTGCATAGCGGGCGCACCCTATTGTAGCGATCGGACGAAGGTGGGAAAGCGCGCCCCAATTGCGACGGGCGTGTGGATAGTGGGCGAGTGCGTCGAGCAACCCGATTGGGGCATTCGGGCGGACACGCGCCCAAGCGAGGCACCCATGGGCGATTCAACATGTTTGATATGGGAAAGACATGCCCACATAGCTGGTGGGAAACCAAAAGGCAAGTGAGACTCATCGCGGAGTGTAACGGGTGACCAACCGAAGGTCGTTAACACATATGTGCATTTTTGACAAGGTGATGTTTGGGTGCATGTGTTAGGTCGGCTCGGTGGGCTAACTCACCAAGAGTCATGACCATTCGTGTTACCAACAATAGAGTGGCATATATATGGAAGTTCGGCCATGTGGGAGGAGACATCAACCGAACGGAAAAGGCACCACAGTTCACAGTGCGAAGGAGGTGTGAGTCGTGGAATAACTAAACGGAACACACAGTCGGGTGGCGAATGAGCCCGCAATGCAGGTGGGTCATATAGTGCGTAGTGTTCGGGTAGTGCGAGCGCAGTGCAGTAGGTCAGTAGCGACGGACTATAGCGTCGGGTGAGAAGTGTGCAGGCACAGACAGGTGTTGGACAACTACACCATGAGCAGAGGGCGTTGGCAGACTGTAGTGAACAACATGCAAGTCGGGTTGGGTAGAACCCGAGTTGTGTAGTAGGGTGTACAGTGACCCGAGTCGAGTATGACAGGTGGGTAGTGACCCGACTCGTGCACAAATTTTCAGAAAGAGACCGAACTCGTGCTTAGTCGGAACTTCATTATAAGAACTTGTAAAATCATTCTAAAATCTTAATAAAATAATTATATTGATAATTATTATTGTTGGTCTCCTTGTGGTTGCATTTGTGTTGTTTTTATGTTTTTTGCACATAACTAATTATGGAATAATTTAAGAATTATGGTAGGCATAGTCCAGAAGACAAGAAAAAAGATAAGTGTAAGTGTCTAGCCAGTGCCACACGATTCCCCGAGCAGTGGAATCAACTCGAGGGTGTGATATATGGTATCAGAGCCAACACATATAAATGCAACAGAGACCAAAGATGTATGCAGGCTGGTGTTTTAGGGAAAATAAAATTTTGGTTGCATAGTTTGGGGTTTATTGACTTGGAAATTCTTAGCAAAACCATCCAAGCTTTGGTGGACACAGGTGTCACACATAACTTTATGACAACCATGTTAGTACGAGAAGTTGGACTGCAAATTGTTCCAAAGGTTGTGAAGGTCAAGGTAGTGAACTCAAGGGCTAAGGTGTTGGGATTTGCCAGTGATGTGCCTATCGGAATTTCTGATTGGCAGGGTTGTTTGGACTTCACAGTGACGAAGATGAACGACATTGATATGATATTGGGGCAGGATTTTCTGAAGGGAAACAAGGCAATTGTTGTCCTGTTTTGTGATGAGATTGTGTTGATTGGAGACTCATAGATGTGGACTTTGCCTACACACCAACGTTGTAAGGAAGTGACGGTGCAACATGTATCTGCACTAAGTATGATTAGGGTGATGCAGGATGTAGATGTTGAGACATATGCGAAAGTCCTTAGAGAGGTCGAGGATGATGATGGAGTGGGAATGCCTATTCTAGTCGAAATTTCTGATGTATTGGAGCGATACGCATATCTTATGCCTGATGAGTTGGCGAAAGTAATCCCACTAAGGTGTGTAGTGGACCATAACATTGAGTTAGAGCCTGGGAAGCATCCCCCAACCAAAGCTTCTTATCAATTTTCAGGGTCAGAATTGGAGGAGTTGAAGCCACAACTGAAGGAGTTATTCGATGCAAGTTTCATATGACCTTCAAGGTCCCCATATGGTGCTCCTTTATTGTTATAAAGGAAGAAATATGCGGATGAATTGCGGATGTTTTATGATTATCGTGCGCTAAACAAGAAAACAATAAATAATATGTATCCTTTTCCACTTGTTGCGGATCGTTTCGATAAGCTTGTGAAAGCCTGAGTGTTTTCAAAGCTGAACTTGAGACATGGATATTACCAGGTGTGGATAGTAGAGGGGAAGAAGAAGAAGACTATGATAGTGAAAATATATGGGATTTTTGAGTTTCTTGTCATGGCATTCGGTTTGTGCAACACTCCCGCCACGTTTTGCAGATTGAGGAACAATTTTCTTCGTCCATTCCTTGATCCATTTGTTGTTTTATACTTGGATGACATTGTGATATTCAATGATAACATGGAGGATCATAAGAGACACTTGCATTTGGTATTTTAGGCACTGAAGAAGAATTAGTTGTTATTGAAGAAGTTGAAGCATATGTTTTCTCAAACCGAGATTCCGTTCCTTGGACACATAGTGGGTCAAGGTCACATATGCATGGAGCCGAGTAGGGTGTGTTATCACTCTAGTAATTACCAAGTTGTGAGATTTTGATTTAAAGTCTAAGAACACTACAGGCAACCACAAATAAAATTTTAAAATCTAGGATCTAGCCTTTCTAGGGTTCAGAGAGGTTTCTCTCTGTAAATTTAACTTTTTTTTTATTATAAGATATTTGGCTAGTTATGATTGTACAATTTGGTTTTGATTTTGGTTTGGTTTGGTGGAAAAAATCACTTAATGAGATGAATAGTGGGAAATCTGATTGTCCATTGGGCTAAGGACTCAAAAGTCAAGTAGAAAAAACTAGGATCAAGGTCAAAAAGTCAAATATTTTTCGGGCAAGATAGATAAGCCTTTGGAGATCTTGGAAGGCTGTTTGGTGAAGTGGTTTGACCGGGATAAAGAGAAATGAAGGGTTCTTTGATCCAGAAAAAGGAAGTAGTAGGCAGAGGTCAAACGAAAGAGGGAGCAATTAAGGGTTCCCTATTTGGAAATCAGAAGAAAACATAGAAATGATAAATAGTAAAGACAGGGTGCTTTCAACAAATCCTGAAATAATAATCTTGTTTATTCATTCAAATTTGGAACACATATATGGATGCATGAAACAAAGAAGATAAACAATGACAAGTAGAAAGTACTTCAGTTATATGGCTCGTCACATGAATCCTGAAATATGATGCTAGTTGATCTGATCCAGTCTACTACTCGAAATTTACAACACAAAAGCCTTCAATTCCAACAAAAATGACTATAGAAATCCTTAGCAATTTATTCCACACTAATACTTCAAAGAGTGAAGTATTTATACAAAAATGTTTACAAAATATCCTAGAATGCTTCTAGGAATTATCTAAGGAAAATAGAAATATCTTTGCAACAAAATAGAGACATCTTCTTAACAAATCAGCAATTTTTCCTATTTATCCAAATAAAATAGAAAGAAATTATGGATTAGGTGTAGCCGGTTGCTTTAGTTTCCTCTTTGTTGGCCAAGATATTTCAAATCTGTTTTGAAATCTGATCTTCTTTATCTTATACTCTTTTACTCTGATTTATCTTTATCCTCTGATACTCTTTGACTTGGATACTCTTTAACCTCTGTAAAACTATTTTACTATTGTAATAAATTTTTCTTTGGCTGTAAAAGTCAGCAAATTGCTTTGTTCCTTTTATCTGCTTTTTAACTTTCATAGTAAATTAGTAAGTGATTACCAAGCTTCATCATTTGGAATTTGTATCTTCTTCAGCCTCCTGCTTGTTTTTGTTGTTTAGAAACTTGATCAATTCTAGGGCCTGCTCAAGTTTAGTACTTAGCTCATCTTTGGTTTTCTGAATTTCTGCTAGTGTTGCCTTTAGTAAATATCTCTATTCAAATATTACCTGAATTGAGGGCCACACATCATTTATTACTTCAATGACTTTTTTTCCATAAATGGTTTTTCACATATGATATTGGCTCCTTTAGGGTTAAATCATTTTGAAGTTTCTTCAGTTCTTCATTTAACCTAGTAGCCCTTTGCTCATGAGTTTTGGCATTGATTTGGGCTAAATTCTTTGTATCCTCAAGATTATCAATCATCTTCTTCAATTTTTTAATCTCACTTCTTTCTAGTGTCATTTCTTCCATGGCTTTTACTAGTTTACTGACCTCATATGAAGGTTGAGCTATTGTAGTAGATGAATCATTGGCTAAAGTTGTAGATGATGTCAATGGCACTGCAGTAGCCAGTGGTACTTTGGGTGCCAACTCTTCTGCCAGATTTGAAGACACAATAGTAGTAACCATGGAAATTACTGAAGGGACTTATTGTTCTTTTGTAGTTTCCCTTTCATGGACAAGCTTGTCCATTTGAATTTCCATTTCTTTGATCTGTCTTGTTAAGTAAAAAATTAAGTTCATCATGTCATCCTTCTAAGTCTGTTTTTGTATTATTTCTTTGGCTTGAGGATGTTCAGTTGATGGCATTTTAAGTTGTTTCCTCAATGTTGCAATGTCTTCATTCATTTTCTTCACTAGCTGTTCTGCTGCTTTAACATTTGCAAGATCATATCCTACTTGGAGAACTAACTCTCTTAAAGACTTAATCCTTAGGTCTTTAACATATAATGAGGCTTTGTCAACTTTCATTTGATCTTTCATGTTTATGATTGTGTTCTAAAGTTTTTGAACACTCATAGCCTTGGTTGTAATGGTAGAATACAACATCTCTGAACTTTGTCTATGAAATTCTATTTGATCAAGTGCATGAATTTTCTTTGTTTGTACTTCTAGATCAACCTTTTTGTAGTCTACAACTGTCTTTGGAGTCTTCACTGTAGGTTGTAACACTGACATGATCAATTTTTTTTTGAGTAGTCAAAGGCAAATAAGAGTATGTTTTGAACACTTGCTGTTTGCTTCAAATATTGAGAGTAAGTCTCATTTTTTATCTCTTCATTATTTGTCTTAATCTGCTTGTATTTTTCTCTTATATAAAGATTCTTTTATTATGCTATTTGTGAGGATGATGCTTCTAAATTCTGTTGTTTCTCTATCATATGTGCATTTGAATTATCAGTATATTCTTCATTCAAATTATTTGTAACTGGCTCATTTGTGATGATTGTAGCAACATCTATGTTTGTTACTGGGACATCTATGTCTTCAACCTCAATAGTCACTTTTCCTTTATCAACTAATTTTATCTTAGGATTTTTATTGTATCTTAATTTGAACCTAGTTTCAGTTGTGGTTTCAGCAATGTATGTTCCTTCTTCTCTGACCCTTTTGGTGGCTTTCTCTGCTTGATTTGCAGTTTGTAAGGTGTGACTAGTATCACCCTGCTTTACTGCATCTACCAAAGTGTTTTCTACCCATTCAGACTGATTGAAATACTTCTCAATCTCTGGTTTTTTCTCATGAATGTAGGGTGTTATGTTGCACTTAACCCTCATTTTGCTCAGTACTCCTTGTGGATCATAGTTCCAGGACAAAATCTCTTCAAATCTGTACTCTAGTAACTTTTTGGCTACTTCTGTCTTTGTATCTCTATGATTACAAATGAATGGCCCCACCTTGTTCTTTAGCTTCAATTGTGTTTTATTTTTAGCTGTTAGGAAATTGATGGAATCAGAACTCAAGATTTTCTTGATATACTCCAAGGAAAAAAACCTCATTGGTACAAATTTAGGTAGTTTGTAGGGTAGAAGATTAGAGAAAAAAAATCCGATTTCTGTGTGTTTCTCATACAAATACCAATCTCCAGTTCTTGTTTGTTCAGATAGTTGTAGAATTTTCTTCATTTCGTCATTGGTCCTTGGTTGTTCAGTGTTGGCCAACATATTGATCAATGGATGGAGAAAATTATCTGTATACTCTTCAAAAGTGAATTTTGAGGACTCTTTTCTAATTAATGAAGTCCAAAAGATGACTAAAAGTCGATTTTCTTCTATATCAAGCTTCTAGAGAGTTATAGGCAGCTTTTCTTCTTGAAAATATAAAAACATATGGAAGAGAAAAGATGTATATCTAAACACTCCTTTAGTTGGAAATTTAACCAGTTGATCATGGATATTGTCAGCAATGTACTTGGCATAATTGAAAATTACAGAGGGAGGCTATCCTGGTGCAAAAGTAGATAGAAAACCTAGGATGGAATCATCAATATTCTCATCTATAAAGTATCCTAGGATTAATGATAACATGGAAATGACATGCCTAGATCCCTCTGGAAATTTTGAAGTAGAATATGGGGGATTAATTTGAGGAATTTCAACATGCAAGGGCATGAATACTTGAAAGATCTGAAATCTTTTGGGAAAATCAAGGCCAATGTACAACTTTGTAAGTGCTTCTACTGACAAAGGAACTGCTTTAGGATCTGGTTTGAGTTGTAACATCTGGTTTATGGATGCAGCAGTAATTGTAAATAGTACCTCTTTGTTTGCATTCATCATTGTTTTATTTTCAGGTGAATAATAACTCTGACATAACCTAATAACCTGTGGACATTGATAAGTGATTGGAACAACATATTTGGGAAGGTTTGACTCCAAAATTTGGACTTCTTCCACCTGATCTGGGGATTTTTCATAGCTCCAATAGTGGAGGTCTAACAAATTCAATTCAACAATAGGATCTGCTATTCTATAGTCTACATCTGCTAAGGGGATGTGCTCAATGTCTACAACAGGAGGTTGTAAAGGATTCACAATGATAGCAGTCTTGGAGGACACAACTGGAGTAGATTTAGGCATTTTTAGGCTTTCAGGATTACTAAAACTATGTTTTTTAGGCTTTTTTGTTTCTTCTATAAGGTTAAATGGTTTAAAGAAGTATTTTTGGCTTTGACACAGGTTTTTGGATAAAATAAGTAGAATATGGTTCTATCCTTTGAATTTATCTTTCAATTTCAATCTTCAAAATGTATTCTAGATTCTCACTAGTCATGAAATAAGAGACAGGGGTTTCTTTTACTTTTCAGTGGATAATTGGGCTAAAAATTGTTTGAAATCAAACACAGAGGGTTAGGTTACCTTCAAAGGATTTCTGGGCTTGATTTAGAGTTTTATATAGTCTGGAAAAACTATTAAACTTAATATTTTCCTTTATAAACTGAATGCAATATATAACAAGGTTTTATGGAAATTTTGACAGGGTTTTTCCTCTTTTTGGAAAATTTGAAGGCTTTCTTGGAGTAAATATACTTTATACAGGTTTCAAATGTCATTTCAAATTTATAACAGGCTCAATTTTTTCAGGAAATACCTATTTTACGCAGGTATGCATCTCTAAAATAGGCTCTGAAGTGTTTTGATAGGTTTGTGGTATCTTCTGGAAGCAATTCATGACTTCCAACAATCTTCAATCAGCAATAGGTGAGCTTTTCACTGGTTCTGGGCTTGAAAACGAAGCATAAGATTTGTTTTCTTTAATCGAGAGGAGCAATACAGTCAGAAAATGTAGAAAAGGGATCAATGGAGTGATTTTAGGGTTTATTAGGCATTTTAGGTTTAAAAGTACTTGTAATTAATGGTGGTCACAGCGGGCGATGGGCGGTTTTCGAGCTCAAAAGGAGAAAAACCATGAGTGGTTATTGTGTTTGTTTAAGTGGTAAGCGGTTTCAATTGAATCATATGCAATCCAATCAAAATGGGCCATGTGGAGGAGAGATAAAAGGCTAAAAAAACCTTTTTCGCATGGAAAGGAATGGGTTATAATCCCGTAACTAAAAATGTGATATGGTTTTTCAATCGTCGGATTTGGGAGCTCGAGTGCAAACGATGGAGATTTGATATGGAGATGCTCGGCATTCGGAGATGGGTTCAAGGTTTTAATAATATGGCGGGAAGGTTTTGAACCTTTACAAATATACATTTATAAAGTTAAAACTTTAAGTTATATGATTGGCGGAGGGGTAAAGTCTTATGTGTTTCATTTAAAACATTAACAAATGTTTCAATCACGTGTGCGGGTATATATTATATGATAATTAAACCTTTTGACAAGGTTTTAGTACCATAGGGGCGGGGTATTTTTATATTTGATATGTTTAAACCTATGGGAATAAAGGGTGGGGATATTTTCGGCACATGGGATATATAACATAGGTTTAAACTTTAAATAAATGGGTTTTTGGGGTTATTTACTTATAAAGGATTTAATAATATACAGGAAGGGTATAATTTAGGGATTTAATAATATAAGTTAGAAATTAATGTGAAATTAAGGTGTAATGTATGAAATGAATTTAAAATACATAATTTAAGACTAAGTAAAGTGTAAAAATAGGCAATAAAGCATAGTTTTTCCCATTTTTTTATTCTTTACACATAAACTCAAGATCAAATGCATTTTGTGGGTTTTTTGAGTGTTTCTGAATGAATATGAAATTAATTATATAGGGTTTTTACTTTTACTAAGTAAAAGGGTATTCTACTTAGGAAAAGGGATCATAATCTTGGAAAAGGGTGAATATGCTAATGAAATGGGTTTTATGTAGGGAATCTAGTATTTTTAACCAATCAGTTACTGAGCCTTGGGTCCGGTCCCAACAGAAGTCAGAGAAATGATCTGAGCCTCTTTAAGTGAAGGTTTAGAATACTGGATGATTGTGGGGAAAGGAAATTAGTAACTTCTGCCCGATGATGCTTTATTACATGTCTTGCACAATTGCTTTCTACCTACCCATCATTATTTCTAACATTGTTTTACTTCATTTTCATGGGTGCATTTAAGCTTGCAACCCTAAATTCATTTTTCTTTCAAAGCATAAAAGCTATCTAAGTCTAACCTTATTTCATCTGAGGGCTCAGATTAAACTGTTGAGCTCCTCATTTATTCTCTAACTATCTACTGATATGTCAAGTTTAAACTGTTTGACATATCTTTATTCTCTATCTAAAACATGAAATTCAAAATATGAAAATTTAAGATTAAACTATTTAATTGATCATGGATTATGGTATTTATTGACAATCTGCACATAATCATTATTCTTGCAGTAAAAGTAAATAGTAGTGGCATTTTGACTTACTCACTTTCAAGTCTTATTTTTATCTTTTTTTATTTTGGGGTTTATTATTTTTCTAAGTCTTTTGATATTTCTTTTAGGAATTTACCCTCTTTTCATTTTTTTATTATTTTCAAAATATGGGAAAACAACTTGCAGAAAGAAAGGTATGTACATATTTACAAGACTATCAAAGTAAATTCAAAAAATATGAACCCTATTATTATAGGACCCTAACATGGTGCAGGTGATTGTGGATTAGGCCAAACCGAATAATGTCCATGATATGAGAGTCTTCTTTGGGATGACCAAATACCAACAAAAATTTTTAGAAGGGTATTCTAAGGTGAAAACGACACTGACAGACCTTTTGAAGAAGGAAAAGCGATGGAATTAGACAGAGAAGTGTCATGCAACTTTTGAAGATGTGAAGAGGAGGATGGTGACAACATTGATATTGAGGCTACTTGAATTTGAGAAACCATTTGAGGTGCATACAGATGCATTTGATTTTGTGATTGGAGGAGTCTTTTCAGAAGATGGGCATTCGGTGGCATATGAGAGTCTAAATTCGCAAGATAGAGAGCGACGGTGTCCGTTCCATGAGAGGGATATTACTGCCATCATTCATTGTGTACAGGTATGGAGGAATTACTTGATTGGGAATCCTTTTGTTGTCAATATTGACAACGTTGCAGTGAGTTATTTTACATCCCAACCAAAGTTGTCAGCGAAGCAGGCTTGTTGGAAAGACTCCTTGCCAAAGTTTGACATGAATCTTGAGTACAGGTTAGGTAGACTCAATGCAGTTGCAGATGCCCTCGGCAGGAAGGGAAAGTTTGTTGCACTTGGGAAGCAAGAACACCGAGTTGAGTGGATGAGGAGTAGGGTCAACATGACCGATTAGATGCATAGTAGACTTTGAGCTAGTGTGAAGACCAATATTCAGGCAAAGAGCATTATGAAGTAGGTGAAGGAGGGGAATACTCAGAAGTTTTTCCTACGAGATGGACTCTTGTTCTATGGGAACCGACTTTACATTATGAAGTCATTTGGACTTAGGAGGAACTTATTGAAGGAGTGTCACGATTCTCTATGGGATGGCCACCTAGGGAAACATCGTTCTTTGGCATTGCTGGAGAGGGGATACTTTTGAGAGAGGATGAGACAAGATGTAGAGGATTATGTGCATATGTGCATCATTTTTCAGTAGGAAAAATTAGATACTCAGAGACATGGAAGATTGTTTTAGCCTTTTTTGATTCTAGAGAGACCATGGATGAGTGTTTAGATGGACTTCATCACTCATTTACCACAGGTGCAGGGGTATAATGGGATTATGGTTTTTGTCGATCATTTTTCTAAGTATGTTGTCTTCATTTTGATGAATATACCATGTGGAGCCGAGAGGATTGATGAGTTATTCTTCAAAAATGTTGTGAAAAATTGGGGATCACTATTCATTATTGTGTTTGATTGAGATTCATGATTTACAGACAGATTTTGGAACCCATTGTTCAAGCTAGTCGGGACAGAGTTGCTACAGAGTTCGAGTTACCATCCGCAGATAGATGGGAAGAGTAAATGGATTATTGCATTTTTATAGGACTACTTGCGACATTATGTGAGGGTTGATGAGAAGAATTGGCCCGAACTCTTGGATATGTCTCAATTTAGCTTGCAGAAGAGTTCTGCAGCCGAGTATAGTCCATTTGAGTTGGTCAATAAACAAATGCCAATTTCTCCACACATAGTGCTACCAGGAATATTTTTTATTCCACATGTGAGGAGATTCTTGATAGCATGGGAGGAGGCCTTGGAGTTAGATTGGGTACACCTACATGATGTTATAGGAAGAATGAAAATGGGAAGATAAGGATAGAAGAGATACACACTTCGATGTTGGGGATATGGTTTTTATAAGGATCACCAGAGATCAGTTTCAGCCATTGAAAGGGACTACAAGATCTTTGATGAAGAAGTATGAAGGGCCATTCCAAATAAAGACGTGAGTTGGGGAAGTTTCATTCATGTGTTCAGAATATCTTATGCTCCATATTAGTCAACTTAAGAAGAATATACTTGATGTAGATCATCCTGAGAGGACAACACCACCGAGGGGGCCAGCCATGATTGTGGACAGACTAAATTTTATTTTGGAGAAGATTCTTTTTTTTCGTATTACAAGTGTCAGGAGTGCAGCATGAAGGGATTTCTTCGTTCAGTGGAGGGACCCATCAGAGGAGAGTGGTTGGGAAACATAGGATTAATTGTGGAGATGGAAGAAGGAGATTTTCGAGTTTAATGACCAATTGATTTGATCAATAGGATTGTCGAGGATGGAAATGCCTCATGGTGGGGGAGGATGTTAGGGCTCTGAGATGGTATCATCATGCTCTGGTGAGTCGGGTGCCCAACATGAGACCACATGAAAAATGCACATAACGGGCACACCCACTTGTAGTGGTCAGGCGAAGGTGGTCGAGGTCACCCAACATGCGACGAACGTGAAGAGGGTGAGTGAGCGCGTCGAGTGACTCAAGTCGAGCCTTTAGGTGGACACATGCTTGGGCGAGGCACCCTTGGGTGAGTCAACATGTTTGATATGATCAAGGCACACCCACATAGAGGGTGGGTGACCCAAAGGAAAGCCCGAATCATAGTGAAGTGTAGTGGGAAACCAACCAAAGGGCATTGACATGGATGTGCGTTTTGGACAGGCCGACATGTGGGTACATGTGGTAGGTGGGCTCGGTGGGCCAAATCGCCAAGAGTAATGAACATTCATGTTACCAACAAATGAGCAACATATATATGGAAGTCCAGTCATGTGGGAGGAGACATCAATCGAATGGACAAGGCACCATAGTTCGCAGTGTGGAAGGAGGTGCGAGTCATGGAATTACCGAACGAAGAATGTAGTCAGGTGGTGGATAAGCCCATATTGCGGTTAGATCATACAATGCATAGCGTTGGGGTAGTGCAGGCACAGTGAAAAAGTAGTGGTGGACTGTAGCGTTGGGTGATCAGCAGTGTGCAGGAGCAGTCAGGTGCTACATGACCGAACCATGGGCAGAGGGTGTAATAAGACTATAGCAGAGAATGTTCAGGTCAGGTTGGGTAGAACCCAAGTCGGGTATGATGGGAAAGAAGTGATCCAACTTGTTTAGAGAATTTCAGAAAGAGATCAAACTCATGGAAATTCGGCTCTTCATTGTAAAAACTTGTAAAATCATTTCGAAAGATTAATAAAATAATTACATTGATAATTATTGATGTTGGTCTCCTTTTGGTTGTATTTGTGTTGTTTTGTTATTTTTTCAGCACATAACTAATAATGGAAGAATTTAAGAATAATGGTAGGCATAGTCCGGAAGATGAGAAAAAAAATAAGTGTAAGTATCTAGCCAATGTCGCAAGATGCCCCATATAGTGGAATCAACTCGGGGGCATGACATAAGGATCCTTGATTGTTTTCATGACAACCACACAAGGGCTTCATTCTAGGAGAAATACCATACCATGTGCATTCATATTGGGGGATATATATTGAAGAGAAAATGACATAATATATTGAGTAAGATTTTTTCCATTGGAAGGTATAAAAAATGGATTTCAAAGTTAATGAAAAAATATTAATGGGCATAAAATATTATAATGAAAAAATGGATACCTACAATATCTAGTGAAAGTAGGGGTTTTCTTAATTGGGAAGGTGTATTGGGTTTGTATTGGTAAGAGGTTAAATAATCTGATTTTTAGAGGTATTTTCCAATCTGTAGTCAAATTAAGGGTATTTTTTAGTATGCCACAAACACACGTGATATGTCATAGGTTCATTGAGTGAATCCACATGGAAAACCATTGAAAGGTTTGCGAGTGTGCCTTAAATGGACCAGTGTTATAAATTAATTAAGCAGGAAAGAAAGATAACAAATTATATGTATACCTTATAATTCCATAATGCCAAGAGGGAAAAATTTAAGAAGGATGGGTTGCGCTGGCAGAAGATATAGTGAAAGTCAACCAATATGAGAGTGGGGTGGGGAGCTGACACAAATGCATCCACACCACCATTTAGAAAAGACATAACCATTGTGGTGAAGAAGGAAGACAGGGGTCATAGAGAATGTAAGTTGATGCAACCAAAACAGGTTGTAGCAATCTAATGAGGATAATTATCACACTCCATAAAAAGGGAGACAATGATTATCTCTGGGGGGATGACACCCCACACATTGAAAAGAAGAGAGGTATTCATGAGGAGGGAATTCATAGGTAGTTAGGGGAGAACAACAAAGAGAACACAAGACATAAGAGAAAGAAGAATAGGGGAAAAAAGACAAGGAAGGAAAGCCTCAGGGAGAGGTTTCACAGAAGCATTGGTTGTGATATAGAGGAGGAAAGAAAGCATAGTGCAGGAGGAAAAGAGAACATAGCTCTGTGTTGCTACCAAAAATCAAGGAGAGGAACAAACATTTGGTTGAACATTGGGAGGTGAAAGAACATCTTCAAGGTGAGGAAAATAGTATTTGGATTTCCTGTAAGACTAGAGGGTTTAGTAGTTTTTATCTAGATTCCCTTAACAACTTGGGTGGAGACATGTTCATTGGATTCCTTATAAGGAGAGTTATTTAGCTCCATTTTCTTGGTTTTTGGTTCATATAGTGTGATTTTTATTCTCGGGATTTGCTGGAACCATTGAGTTAAATAATTTGTTGAGGGTGGAGGTAATAAGTGTTTATATTCCCTCATTCAATTTTTGGTGGAGGTGAGCCTATGGATTCCCTGCTTTGTCCTATAACGGTAGAGCCACATTTTCTTATTGAAGTAGTTGAAGGGGTGTAGGTGGTAAAACTCCAAATTCCCTTGTGAGATATAGACTTTAATATGTTGTTAGTGGGTGGAGATGGATAGTCCTTTGGAGTATATGATTCAATTTTTAGTTTTGGTAAAATCCCTTAAGCACTCATCCTTAAGCTCTGGAATCTGGCTCAAGGGTGACTACTACAAGAAAATATTGGTAACAATGTGTCTAAGGTTGGGTGGAGAGTTAAATTCCTAATATCATTTTTCTGATCAATTTATCAAAGATAAGTGTATGTTTATGTATCCTATGTTCTGAATGCTTTATGCTTGTGTAATACATTGCTTTATCATGGCTTATAATGTTGAGGAATGATGTTTTCATGTCTGAATTAGCATTGCTGTTTTAGAGACATGGTTAAGGAGTGGTTTCAGTTCTCGTGTTGGCCTAAGGGATGATTGATATGAATCCAATGTGTTGGTTCAATGCATATGTTATGCCATGAAATGTGGCATTTTGTATGCTAAAAAATGGCGATCCCTGTATGAATTAGAAGTGTGAAATTCTTGCATAGTCAAGTGGATTAAATGATATTGTTAAGGTCCCATGATTTGGTAGATTGGAAAGACAAAATGCACAGGGTAACATCAGATCAGTCTTTGGAGTCCTAGGACCTAGCCTTCCTGGACTCAGAGAGGGCTCTCTCTATTTTTTGCAAAGGATGTGAACTTGTTTTCTTTCAGGGTTTGATTTTAGGCTAGTT